>CM070089.1:601040-618540 GCA_036178185.1 Liparis tanakae
AGCCGGTCCGGAGGAGTCCACTGCAGGCCGAAGCCCTCGTAGTCTCCGGAGGCGGGGCCAGACCACGACAGCTCCACCGTGTGATTGGTCGGGCCTCGCTTGACGGACAGGTGGGCGGGCGGCTGCGGAGCTGCGAGAGGACGACGACGACGTCACGAGCTGCGCACGGGAACTCCTCCCCGCGGCCGCACGGCACTCACCGGTGCGTCCGGACGCAGACACGTGATTGGTCAGTTCCCCGCTGTGGGTGATGACCTCGGCGCGATACAGCCTACCGGGGACGAGCCCCGAGAACATGTGACTCTCATGCTCCGCCCCCAGCGTCTGATCCAGAGAAGATCCAGAGCCGTCAGAGAGAAGCACCTGAAACCACGAGACCCATGAGGAGAGAGCACGACCCGTACCTGACCCGCTCCATCAGGACCAGTGATGACCAATAATGATCAATGATGATCAATGATGACCAATGATGACCAATAAGGACCAGTGATGATCAATAATGATCAATGATGATCAATGATGACCAATAAGGACCAATACTCATCAATAATGATCAATGATGACCAATAAGGACCAGTGATGATCAATAATGATCAATGATGATCAATGATGACCAATAAGGACCAGTGATGATCAATAATGATCAATGATGATCAATGATGACCAATAAGGACCAGTGATGATCAATAATGATCAATGATGATCAATGATGACCAATAAGGACCAGTGATGATCAATAATGATCAATAATGATTAATGATGATCAATAGTGATCAATACTGACCTGGTAGTGGCTCCAGCTTCCCTCTCCAGGCCGCCAGCTGACCGTCAGTCTGTCCGTCCGTCCTGAACTCTGAACCTCAAGAGATGACACGGCAGACGGCACTGAGGAAGAGGAAGAGGAAGAAAAGATAACGAAGGCTCTTAAAGTGACAGTAACGTGTTAAGGCTCTTAAAGTGACAGTAACGTGTTAAGGCTCTTAAAGTGACAGTAACGTGTTAGGGCTCTTAAAGTGACAGTAACGTGTTAGGGCTCTTAAAGGGACAGTAACGTGTTAGGGCTCTTAAAGGGACAGTAACGTGTTAGGGCTCTTAAAGGGACAGTAACGTGTTAGGGCTCTTAAAGGGACAGCGGCGTCTCCTACTGACCCGTCCTGGCCGTCAGAGACGAGTCGCTGCTCATGTCTCGGCTCCAGCTCTCGACCCTCAGGCGATACAGACTTCCCGCTCGCAGCCCGGAGAAAACACACCGGTCTGCAGCCGGCCCCGCTTCCTGCAGCGCCGCCGGCTCCTTCCTGCTCCCGGGGGCCTCCGGCCTGCGATTGGCTGTCGCCTCTTCGACGGCGAAGAGCGCCAGGTGGTAGAGGTCGACGTGCCCTTGTGAAGGGCGCCAGGAGAAGGCGAGCGAGGAGGTGTTGGGCGAGGTGGCGGTCAGGTTGCCGACCGCGGCCGGACCTGAAGCGGTGAACGTGAACCGTTAGCGATCCATCGATCGGAAACCGATCGCTCGGCGTAAACGTGACGTCTCGACTCACGGGTTTGTCCCTCGGCGGCGACGCTCGGCGACGCCACGCCGCCGCTGAGCGTGGCCACCTTCACGCCGTACCACCTCCCCGACGTCAGGCCCTCGAAGCGCTCGCTGCGGCTCTCGGCGGAGACCGAGCGATTGGCCAGGAGGGCGCCGGCCTCGTCCAATAGCTGCAGGCCGTAGCCGTCGTAGGCGCCCGCCGGCCTCTCCCAGCTCACCGTCAGGCTGTGCGTGGTGCGCTCGTTGTCCGCCTGCAGCGCCGTGACTCTAGCCGGAGCTGCGCAGACAAAAGCGCCCGGCGAGCGTCAGTATCGACGCCCGACGCGGTTCTCCTCCCGGTCGCTCGGTTCTCACCGGTTCTGCCGACGGCCGTGTTGCGGTTGGTCAGCTTCCCGCTCAGCGATTGGACGGTGACGGCGTAGGCGTGGCCCGGCGTCAGCTCCAGGAAGTCCAGGGAGGAGACGTGTTTGGGGACGGGGCGAGTCTCGACGACGCCGCCGTCCTGGAGACAGGAAGTCACGACGCGATCAGTTCACCGCCTGATCAGCGATCAATCGATGCGTCTCTTCATCTACAGACGGAATCACCGATCACGTGGAGTTTCTCTTCGTTGATCTCCTCGTGGAGTTCCTCAGGGATCAACTTTAGGGCCCTTTTATTTTCTTTATTTTTTTATGCAGACGACACCGTTTTGTTTCTTTAAGTTTCCAGTTACTGAACGAACAAAAGAGATAAAAATGTTAATCCAACGACGGTTTTAAGTACGATGTTGGATCTTTGACTCGTAGTATTCGTACTTTTAAGTCTTTAACACGTATTAACCGTCTGATTTAGCCTGAAATAACTTGTACATAATAATAATAATAATAATAATAATAATAATAATAATAATAATAATGATAATAATAATACATATTGGTGTTTTTTTAAGGTTAGGGGAATCAATCACGTCTATTTTCGTCAGGGATCATCATTATTTTATCTTTGTAGAATTTCTTTTAATTGAAGGCCTGATTGAACCTGAAGCAACGGGTCCATAATGCACGCCGGTGTTCTCGACTCACCGCGGTGGACAAGGACACGATGTACATGTCCAGGTCTCCGTCTCCAGGCGTCCAGGAGGCCAGCAGCCCCCCCACAGAGTCCGTGAGTCCGGCCTGAGGAGACAGGTGCAGGTTCCCGACCGCGCTGGGACCTGCAGGGCGAGAGGCCGGGCTCAGCGACACTAACCAGCGGACCCCGGTGTGATCCGGCCCCGCGGCTCACCGGTCCGGCCCTCGATGAACTGGGCCCTCTGGTTCGGCCCGCTGAAGGTCGACACCACGATCTTGTAGAGGCGCCCCGGGGTCAGAGAGGTCAGCCGGTGGCGCCGCGCAGCGCCGCCCAGCGCCACCGGGGGGAAGACACGCGTGTCGTTGAAGAGGAGGGTCACCTGGAGAGAGGAGGCAAGAGACCAAGGTCACCGAGGACAGAGGACACGAAGGAGACGAAGGGGACGACTAACTGGAGGTGAGCCAGATGGACTTTCATTCAGGGGGAATATGAACTGAATTTGTACAAACTATATTTAAGTTTTAAAATGTTTATAATAATTGTTTAATTAGCTGCATTTGGGATTTTGGTATATTTGTAATATTTCTGATTACAGTTTATATTTTAATAAATACTTCTAATCACAGTTTAAATATAAACAATGTTTAAAACTGAAACAAAAAGTCTGAGAAGTATAAAGGCGTCCCGCACCTCGTAGTGGTCCACGTCTCCGGGGGCGGGGCTCCAGCTGACGGACAGCTCACCTGTCCCCGCGCTGCAGAGCGACAGGTTCCCCACCGCCGCAGGGACTGCAGGAAGAAGTATGAATGAATATAATAATGAATATATTCATAATAAATATAAATACAATCCTCACATGTGCGTCCGTCGGTGGAGACGCTGCTGACGTAGTCCCCGCTCCAGGTTTCCACGGTGACGGTGTAGAGTCTGCCCGGCAACAGCGAGGAGAAGACGCACTCGTTGTGTCCGGCGGAGACGCTCTGGTTCTGCAGGACGCTGTGGTTGTAGCGGATCAGAACCACGTAGCGGTCCAGGTCTCCGGCCGCGTGGCGCCAGTACACCTGAACACGAGTCGGACGCTGAGGCCGCGGAACCACGAGAACTCAGGTGAGGAAGATCTCACACTCACCTTGAGGAAGTGGTCTCTGCCGGAGTGAACAGCGGTCGGGTTCTGAACGGTGACCGGTTCTAAAACAAATAAATAAATAAACAAATAGATAAACAAATAAATGAACAAATAGATAAACAAATGGATAGATACATAAATAGATTTAAAGAATAGATAAATGAATACACAAATGTTTACATAGATAAACAAATAGCTAAATAGAAGAATCGATAAATAAATAGATATATGAATAGAGAAATAAAAAAACTCATAGAGAAATAAATTAATGAATAGATAGATACATTAATTGAGAAAGAAAGAAAGAAAAAGTAAAATAATTTATTAGATGACTAAAGTTAACAAAGTTAACAAAATAAATTAAATTAAATTACATTTTTTAATTTTAAACAAACAAACAATATTATAAAAAGAAAAGGTTTAAAAAAATGTACATTGACATTTTAATTAAAATAAAATAAAATAAATAGGTAGATATTAAATTATATCGTTACTACGTCTGAAATAAAGAAGTTCCAAAAATAAACAAAAATGTAAATAAAGTGTGAAGTGAGTCGAGAAGCTCACGTGTGCGCGCTTGGACCGCGGTGGCGTTCTCCAGGCCGCCGCTCCTCGACACGATGACCACGGCGTACAGGCGGCCGGCGACCAGCGAGCTGAAGGAGCACTCGGGCGGCGAGGAGCGCGACACGGCGAGCGCGTGCACGGTGCGCGGCCCGTCCAGCAGGCGCACCGTGTAGCCGTCCACTACGCCGACCGCCGGGCGCCACGTCACCCGCAGCGCGTCAGACCGGCCGCCATTAGAGGCCGCGACCTCGGAGACCGACGCCGGGGCTGAGAGTCAGAGGTCAAAGGTCAACACTTTGGGGATTTCATTTAATTGATAAATAATACTAAACAATACTAAATTAGAGTAAGCAGTTCTGTAAAATAAAATGTTATAACAATACAAATATATTTTATAATTATTATAAGAATACAAAAAAAGTCTCATTTGTCTTTGTAGTGCTGAATGGTCGGAAAGTGAAAACACACACACACATACACACACTCACACACACACACACACACAGTCTGTTCTGTAAATAACTCGGACATTATGTGGGAACACAATAGGTCTAATGTCTTTGTGTGTGTGTGTGTGTGTGTGTGTGGATATGTGTGCGTGTGTGTATGTGTGTGTGTGTATGTGTGCGTATGTGTGTGTTTGTGTGTGTGTGCAGGAAGCCTTTGAACTGTTTTTGTGTGGAACATTTCAAACATTTCTCCTTCTTGGTATTTAAGCCATTGTTCTAAAAACTCTCTGATGTTATCACAGAATTCACTTTTACTGAGACACACACATCCCCCCCCCCACACATCCACACACAGACACACAGACACACACACACTCACACACTCACACACACACACTCACCTGTGCGTGCCTCCAGCCCGGTGCTCTCGGACTGCAGCTCTCCGCTGACAGTGGCGGCCTGCAGCCTGTAGAGGGCGCCGGGGGTCAAACCGCCGAGCAGCAGAGAAGAAGAAACGACGGGAACGCTGTGGTTCTGGATCGCCACGCTGAGGAGAACAGGAAACCACCCTATCAAAATAAAAGCCTATGTCGTCCAGAGGGAACAAGAAGTGACCATATAAGGCCCGAGGAGGAGGAGTTTCTCAGGTGTCGACCTGTCAATCACCTTGTAGCCCCGCCCCCAACGCATACCTCCCGGAGTAGAAAAGGTACTCGAACGGCTCACGAGGCGTTCGAGGGTCTGTTTGCTTGTGGTTTAAAACACACCTGTCCTGCAGCAGGGTCAGCGAGACCAAGTCCACGTCTCCAGGTGGTTTCTCCCACGACACCTGAAGGCACCGAACCCCCGAGCTCCTCAGAGTGATGACACGCAGCGCCATGGGAACTACACACACACACACACACAAATAATATGAATTATATGAAGGTTATTATTTTTCCATTGTATTACAGTCTGCTCCGATAATGTATTTATACCTCTATGATGTATAAATACTTTTAGAGGTGTTTCTCACCTGTCCTCCCCTCCAGGGACACGGAGGTGTTGAGGTTCCCGCTCCTGGTTGTCACGGTGACGGTGTACCTCCTCCCCGGTGTGAGCACGTTGAAGGTGCACTCCCTCATGTTGGGCTCCAGCGACCGGGTGTCCACGGTGACGTTACCTGCAACACGTTCCAACACTTAATTGGATATTCTTTGAGTTTAAAATGGGAAATTGAGGATAAAATCTTTTTTTATTTTATGAGTTAATTCAAGTTGCAAAGTTTCCAAGAAATTAAAGAAATTCTATTTTCTGACATTGTTATATATATATATATATATATATATATATATATATATATATATATATATATATATTTAAATATATATATATATATATAAATAAATATATGTATTTATATAAATATATATCAATATTTAAATAAAAAAACAATATCCATATTTTTATATATTTTTTTATTATTATTATAAATATATATATATTTCTTCTTTTTTTTCTTTTTATTCTAAATATATATTCGGTGATTACCGTGGCGGATGGTCAGGAAGTAGCTGTCCCGTGACCCGGAGGGGGCGTGGCTCCACATGGCGCTGAGCGAGGTCTCGTCAGCGTGTCGGACGTGGAGCTCCGACACGGCGGCCGGAGCTGCAGACGGAGCCGCTCAGAAGGTCACTCGGGGTTTCTTCTCATTTATGTTTGAAATATCTCTGCAGTAGTATATATCTATGTAGTATAACTCTACGCTAATGTATATTCCTGTAGTATATTTCCGACCTGTCTGCCCCTCACAGCGGCTCTCCGCCGTCCCTCCTCTGCTCTCCACGCTCAGCGCGGCTCGGTAGCGTCTTCCAGGCGTTAGCCGCGTCCCGGGGAAGAGGAAGTCCACGGCCTCTCGCTCCAGAGCGCCGCTGACTAGCTGCTGGGAGCCGTCGAAGAGGAGCAGCCTGTAGCTCTCCCACCGGCCAGCAGGGGGCGACCAAGAGAGGAGGAGGCCGCCGGGGGAAGAGGAGGAGGGAGACAGGGAGAGGAAGGACACCGCCGCCGGAGCTGGAGACGAGAAGAAGACGAGATGAAGATGAGATGAAGACGAGATGAAGAGATGAAGACGAGATAAAGAGATGAAGATGAGATAAAGACGAGAAGAAGACGAGATGAAGACGAGATGAAGACGACAAGAAGACGAAATGAAGAGCTGGAGACGAGAAGAAGACGAGATGAAGACGAGATGAAGAGATGAAGACGAGATGAAGACGAGATGAAGAGATGAAGACGAGATAAAGACGAGAAGAAGACGAGATGAAGAGATGAAGACGAGATGAAGACGACAAGAAGACGAAATGAAGAGATGAAGATGAGATAAAGACGAGAAGAAGACGAGATGAAGAGATGAAGACGAGAAGAAGACGAGATGAAGAGATGAAGACGAGATGAAGAAGACAAGAAGACGAGATGAAGAGATGAAGACGAGATAAAGACGAGAAGAAGACGAGATGAAGAGATGAAGACGAGATAAAGACGAGAAGAAGACGAGATGAAGAGATGAAGAAGACAAGAAGACGAGATGAAGAGATGAAGACGAGATAAAGACGAGAAGAAGACGAGATGAAGAGATGAAGACGAGATAAAGACGAGAAGAAGACGAGATGAAGAGATGAAGAAGACAAGAAGACGAGAAGAAGAGAAGAAGACGAGATGAAGAGAAGAAGACGTAAACTACCTGTCCAGACGGTGAACGCTGATTGGCTCGTGAGCTGGCCGCTCCTGGCCGTCGCCTCCACCTGATAGGCCGAGCCAGGCGTCAGCTGATCGACGGCGACCTCCGTCACGTTGGGCAGAAGCGTCGCCTTCCAGGAAGCCGTCCCATTGGTTGAGAGGGCGACAACGAGGGTGTCCAGGTCGCCGTCGGGCCGTTGCCACGACAACAACAAGCTTGTGCTGTTGCCCTGGACGACCGTGAGGTTGGCGACGGGGGCGGGGCCTAAGAGAGACGGTCAGATATCAGATCTATTTTACTCTTCCTCTCCTCTTAATCCTTCTTCTTCTCTCTCTACCTGTCTCCTCCTCCTCCTCCTCCTCCTCCTTCCTCACCTGTCTGACCGGTGGTCGTCTGGCTGTTCTGCAGCCCTCCGGCCTCCGTAACCATGGTGATGTTGAACAGCCGCCCCGGCGTCAGCTCGGTGAGCGTGTGTTGCGTCGCCGTGCTCTCTAACGTCTGGTTCCTCAGAAGACCTGAAGAAGAAGAGGAGGAAGAAGGAGAAGAAGAAGTCAAGTCGAGGTCTCTTCTATTGTGGAGAACAGGAAGTGCTTCCTATCACAATAAGAGCCCGTGATGTTTGTACCGCTGTGATCCCACAGCTGCAGCCTGAAGCGCTCCGTCCTCCCCGGCCCGGCCTGCCAGGACAGAGACAGGCTGCTGGAGGTCCTGGAGGTCACGGAGAGGTCGCTGACCGCCGAGGGCCCTGAGGACACACACACACACACACACAGTCAGACACACACATACACATACACACACACAGTCAGACACACACACACACACAGTCAGACACACAGTCAGACACACACACAGTCAGCCACACACACACACACAGTCAGACACACACACACACACAGTCAGCCACACACACACACACAGTCAGACACACACACACGCACACAGTCAGCCACACACATACACATACACACACACACACACAGTCAGACACACAGTCAGACACACACACAGTCAGACACACACACACACACACACACAGACAGTCAGACAACAGGCGGATGACAGCTGAAGAGGTTCTGGTGAACCTGAATGACGTCATCTGGTTTCACCAGAACCCGACCCGGTGGCTCCGATGAGGAGCTTGAAGAACTTCATAGAACCAGACCATCTTCTCTCTGATGATGTTTAGTGATGAAGATCTCAAGAGGACCAGGACCACACTGAGGTCTCTAGAGGACCAGGACCACACTGAGGTCTCTAGAGGACCAGGACCACACTGAGGTCTCTAGAGGACCAGGACCACACTGAGGTCTCTTGGGTCCTGGTCCTGGTCCCTCCCACTCCTCTGCTTCTCTTCTGCTTCCTGGTTGCTGTGTTTTTGTTAGTTTTTTTCCCACAATGCATCTCTGTGTGTTTGTGAGGTGGAACAATAGAATCAGCCGCCGCCATCTTTACAAAGACGACGCCCTCCAGCCCGACGGAGCAGAGCGGCCCCACCGACTGGATATACACACACACATATATATATATATATATATATATATATATATATATATATATATATATATATATATTTATATAAATACATATATATACATATATATAAATACATATATATATATATATATATTTATATAAATACATATATATACATATATATATAAATACATATATATATATTTATATACATATATAAATACATATAAAGTTAGGCGTGTTTACTGTCCTGATCACTACTGTACACTAAGTTATTTCCTGTGTATCTTTTGATTGTTGATGACCTAATCGCTGACCTGCAGAGGTCACGTGACCCTGAAGGTCAATCAGAAGATAAGAAAACTAAAAACACAGAACAAGTGTTTGGCATTCCTGAGAAGGTTACAGTTGGGACTCGCCCTGTTTCCTACACACACACACACACACACACACACACACACACACACACACACACACACACACACAGACACACACACACTCACACACACTCACACACACACTCACACACACACTCACACCCTTTCCCAGAGCTTCCAACAGAACAAAGAAACAATGGGAGCAGGAAGGAGCTGAACCCCGAGCTCGGCCCACGATGGAAATACACTGAGGAGAACTTCTGTTCTGGAGGCCCGCCAGAGAGGAGACACACACACACACACTCACAGACACACACTAACACACACACACACACTCACAGACACACACTAACACACACACACACTCACAGACACACACTAACACACACACACACACTAACACACACACACTCACAGACACACACTAACACACACACACACACTCACAGACACACACTAACACACACACACACACTAACACACACACACACACTCTCACTCACACACACACACACACACTCTCACTCACACACTCTCACTCACACACACGCACACACTCACACACACACACTAACACAAACACACACACACTAACACACACACTCTCTCTCACTCACTCACTCACTCACTCACACACACACACACACACACACACACACACTGCCATCAGCCTTGGGAGGAAGCTGCACGACTTTGACTCTGAGACAAAGAGGTCGTGTTTCTGTTACTTCAAAAGACCAAAGACCAAAGACCAGAGGTCAGAGGTCAGAGGTCAAAGAAACAATAGAGACAATGGAACACTTAGAGGTGAGAAGAACCTTCACTGTATAGTAGAAACACGTCTAGTTACGTCTGGCCTGGTCTAGGTCTGTACTGGTCTAGGTCTGTACTGGTCTAGGTCTGTACTGGTCTAGGTCTGTACTGGTCTCGGTCTGGAGGACTTACTGGTGTGCAGGGTGATGTTTTCCGTCTCCTGGTCTCTGTGGGACTGGATCTCCAGCAGGTAGCTGGTTCCAGGCTCCAGTTGATCCAGCACGCAGGTGAAGACCTGCCCTCCCTCTTTGCTCCCTCCCTCCTCGCTCCCTCCCTCCTCGCTCCCTCCCTCCTCGCTCCCTCCCTCCTTGCTCCCTCCCTCCTCGCTCCCTCCCTCCTTGCTCCCTCCCTCCTTGCTCCATCCCTCCTTGCTCCCTCCCTCCTCGACTCCTAGCCGGTCTGTCCCCAGGTAGTCAGCTCCCGCCTCCTCCTCCTCCTCCTCCTCCTCTCCTCGCTCCCTTCCTCTGCCCTCATCGGCCCTCTCCTCCTCGTCTCCTCCTCGCCTCCTACACTCGGCGCCCTCGGCTCCTCCGTCCTGAGAGGAGACGTTGAAGGAGCAGTTGGTTCCGGGGGTTGTGACGGTCACGGAGACCGAGTCCAGAGTGGAAACCGGTCCGGACACGGAGATGCTGCAGCTGGGGGGCTCTGAGGGGGCGGCGCCGCTCGGACCCTAACGAGGAGACGAGGAGACGAGGAGACGAGGAGACGGAGAAGTGACAGTCAGAAGCTGTAAAGAAACGCCACACTATTGTCTGGCTTTCATCTTTCCGAAGGTCCTTGAACACATCAAAAACATCTTATTATAATGTTTAATTTAAAAACCAGTCCTGAGCTCCTGAGTGAAACTATGACGTCATGCCTGAGTCACCTGGGACCGACAGTCATGTGACCACATGAGGAGAGCACACCTGGATGGCCTACATCAGTACAACTAGACACCTGACGCATATTCTATTGTGTTTTTAACTTTATGTTGATGTCATAATAATTGAGGCGTTCTAGTTCTCTATTTCTGGTCTGGAGATAAAAGACTTTTATTTTAAAGTTTAAAAAGAAACAAGAACACAGAGACATCATTTAATCTGCATCACCCCGTCGTTACTTTATTTAATCTATTCTCTCTGGGTTATATTATGAAGCCATGAAGGTCTTTATGCTAAGCTAGCTACGCTAACCAGGTTCCTGTTGAGGTCTAACTGACTTTTGACATAAAATAATGTGTCACTGATAATGAGGTTCAAAGAGTTTAAGGAGAGAGAGAGAGAGACAGAGAGAGAGAGAGAGAGAGAGAGAGACAGACAGACAGACAGACAGACAGACAGACAGGAAGAGAAGGAAATGCCGACAGAGGAAAAATAAACTGCTGGTCCGGATCACAGTTAGCTTAGCTTAGCACAAACAATGGAAGCGGGGGGGAACTGCTAGCCTCCAGGAGAAAGTGAAAAGTTGTTGAATCTTCTTTATACTTTATAGAAACACATACATAAATTAAATAAGTCTGGAAAAAAGAGACGCTTTGGTTTTTACCTGAATTCTTATGCTTGATGGTTAATTTAAATAGGTTTTACGACGTTACTAAAAAAAGATTTATTTGTAATCTGTGGTTTTAGTTTTGATATCCAGAAACTTTTTTGGGCCACAAATATTTGTATACATTGAAGAGAATGTTCAATATTATTATTATTAGTACTACTAGTATTATTATTATAATTATTATTATTACTATTATTTTTACTATAAATTTAAGATAAATGAGGTGAGGCTCGACTTCAACAGCGATTTTTTCTCTCTCACTGTTTGTCACAAGAACACAAACCGAAACATAAATAAAGACATAAATAAAGACAAGTAGATGCACTCACCGGCAGCAGCAGCAGAGACGTGAACCACAAACAGCCGAGAGCGTTACAGGTCATCATGGCCGACGCTCCTCAGCACCATAGTCCTGAGGCCGCGGGCTGAGGGTCGACGCTGCGTGGGCCAGACGAACGCTCACAAACAACAACAACAACAAAAACAATCACGGGAGAACAATAATCCCTGTTGGCCGCTGTAGCTGTCCTGCCGCCCCTCTTTCCTCTGGTTCCTCTCTCCTCTCTCCTCTGTCCTCTGGTTCCTCTCTCCTCCTCTTAGCCCGGCCCTCTGTTCTCTGGACCCCCCCCGTCTCTCGCCCGTCTCTCTCTCTTCCTGTCTCTCTCTCTCGGGTCAGACTCCATCGTGGAGCTCGGGAGTCACTAGCGGACTTCCTCCATGGCGTCTATAAATAGACCGAAAGGTGGACGATGAAGATGAGACGAGGAGTTTGACGTCTTCACGCTTTATGGGAACGTTAAAACGTTTTTGTTAATAGAATAAATGTTTTTATTACTGTTGAACCAACTGACAGTCAATACCGTCAGTCTATAATAGTTATAATGATGTTATAATGTAGTTATAATGATGTTATAACAATGGTATACTGTGGTTATAATGTAGTTTTAATGATGTTATAATGTAGTTATAATGATGTTATATACTGTGGTTATAATGATGTTATAATGTAGTTATAATGCTCTTATAATGATGTGTTATAATGCAGTTATAATGACGTTATAATAATATATTATAATGCAGTTATAATGCAGTCTTTAAACTCTTACATGTTATAAACATGTTATAATCCAACAATTAACTCTTTACGCCAAATTAAATGTTCATTTTTAATTCTCCAGCGTTTTCAAGTTTAAAGCCAAAATGTTTTTGTTGCAGTCGGTTGGAGCTCCACACCTCCTTCCTTCCTTCCTGCTCGCCCCCCCCCCCTCTCTCTCTCTGTCTCTCTCCCTCTCTCTCTTTATTTAGTTTCTAGGAACAAAGCTTCACTTTCATTCATCTTCATGAAGAACTTCATCGTTTCAGTTAAAGTCATTCAGCTTCGTCCTCACCAACAAACGTCTGAAGTCTGAGCCAACGACACAAGTATCTTAATGAAACCTCGTTATCTAATAAATATATAAATATATATATATATATATATATATATATATATATCCATCCATTTTCCACCGCTTTATCCGGGGTCGGGTCGCGGGGGCAGCAGACCCAGCAGGTTGACCAGACTCCCTCTCGCCCGCAACATTTTCCAGCTCATTCTGGGGGATCCCGAGGCGTTCCCAGGCCAGCCGAGAGATGTAATCCCTCCAGCGTGTCCTGGTCTTCCCGGGGTCTCCTCCCAGTTGGACGTGCCTGGAAAACCTCCAGTGGGAGGCGACCAGGAGGCGTCCGAACAGATGCCCGAACCACCTCAGCTGAGGAACCTCATCTCCTTCCTCTATCCCTAAGGCTCCTAGAGGAACCTCATCTCCTTCCTCTCTCTCTAAGGCTGAGCCCGGCCACCCTACGGAGGAAACTCATTTCGGCCGCTTGTATTGGCGACCTCGTTCTTTCGGTCGCTACCCAAAGTTCGTGACCCTCGGTGAGGATAGGAACGTAGACGACCAGTAAACTGAGAGCTTCTCCTTTCGGCTCAGCTCCTCTTCACCAAGACGGACCGGTGCAGCGCCCGTTTTACCGCTGCAGCTGCACCGATCCGCCTGTCAATCTCCCGCTCCATCGTACCCTCACTCGTGAACAAGACCAGAGATACTTGACCTCCTTCGCTTGGGGCAGGCGCTCTGTCCCCACCTGGAGGAGCAATCCACCGGTTTCCGGCAGAGCGCCATGGCCTCAGATTTGGCGGTGCTGACCCTCATCCCTGCCGCTTCACACTCGGCAGCAAAACGCCCAGAGAGTGCCGGAGGTCTGAGGATGCTAACGGGACCACATCATCTGCAAACAGAAGAGAGGCGATCCCAAGACCCCCAAACCTGACCTGCCCCCCCAGGCTGCGCCTAGATATCCTGTCCATGAAGATCACAGACAGGACCGGTGATGAAGGGCAGCCCTGGCGGAGGCCAACACCCACCGGGAACGTGTCCGACTTACTGCCGAGGATGCGAACACAGCTCCTACTGCAGGGTACAGAGACCGGATAGCCAGTAACGGTCCGGAACCCCAGACCCCCGCAGCACCCCCCACAACAACCCCCGAGGGACCCGGTCCAAAGCCCTCTCCAAGTCCACACATGAAGACTGGTTGGGCTCCCAGGACCCCTCCAGGACCCCTCCAGGACCCCCCCAGGACCCTTGCGAGGGTGAAGAGCTGGTCCACAGTTCCACGACCGGGACGGAATCCACACTGCTGGTCCTGAATCTGAGGTTCGACCATCGGTCGGAGCCTCCTCTCCAGTACCCTGGCATACACTTCCCCAGGGAGGCTGAGAAGTGTGATCCCACGATAGTTCGAGCCCCGGTCTGCCAGTCCAAGGGCCCTGTTCCAGACCCCCACGCGACATTGAAGAGGCGTGTCAGCCAAGACAGCCCAACAATGTCCAGCGCCTTCAGCATCTCAGGGCGGATCTCATCCCCCCAGCGCCTTGCCACCAAGGAGCTTTTTGACAACCTTAGCGGTCTCTGCCAGGGATGTTGGTGCGACCCCCCCCCCCCCCCAAGTCTACAGGCACTGCCCCCTCTAGAGGGGGCATGTTGGCAGTTAGGAGTTCCTCAAAGTGTTCTTTCCACCGCCCGACGATGTCCCCCGTCCGGGTCAACAGCCCCCACACTGAGAACAGCCTGGGGGAGACCCTGCTTCCCTTCCTGAGCCGTCGGACGGTTTGCCAGAACCTCTTTGAGGCCGACCGAAAGTCCTTCTCCATGGCCTCCCCGAACTCCTCCCATGCCCGATATATATATATATATATATATATATATATATATATATATATATATATATATAATTAAATCTCAACATAGTTATTAGTTATGATGCTTTCTCACCAGGAGACAAAAGAGTCCAAAACAAGTCAAACAAGAATCTTTATGTCCAGAGTTTATGTTCAGATTACAGGTCACAACATGTACTGTATAGACATGTTATATATATATATATATATATATATATATATATATATATATATATATATATATATATATATATATATATATATATACGTGTATATATATATAAACATGTTTATACATATATATATATATATGTATAAACATATATATATGTGTAGATAGAAGTATAAAAGAGGTTACAGCAGTACTCGGTGGCTAAAGTTACAACATTGAGTTCATTAGTAAAACAGTTTAAAATGATCAGGTGAGACGTGACGTCACAGAAGTCTAGACCAGGTGAATTTATTCGTCTCTATTCTTCAGTTCTGTTGATCAGCCGAAGAGGAAAGAGTCCAGAGTCTCTCGCGTCACGAGAAGAGGAACGAAAACTAAATTTGTCCTTTAAACTTTCTTGTTTTTGTCCGTCGAACTTCTCCGAGTGTCCCCGTTTCACAGCAGCGAGGGCGTGACGGCCCTTTAACACGGCGTGCACGATGCGCCACGCTAACGTATTCATATTCTAGTTTCACATTTTAATTCTAAAATACGTGTTTTTCGTTGGTAGAGACGCCGGAAATCTACGAGACACAGAAACATGTAGAAACGGTATAAAAATAAAGTTACTACTTTGATACACAACGGATACGAAGAGAGAACCACGCGTCATTGTTTACCTTTTTGGTATAAAGCTAAATATTAATGACTAAGTTTACGGTTCTACACAAAGTCCAGATATGACTCGTCTCCATGAACTAACTAAATGTGCACACGCGACCTCTGACCCTCTGAGGAACCGTTCATACGCGTTACTGATCTTCTCCAGAGTCGACGTTCGAGGCGTTACATCAAGTTACAGATTCACTGTATTTATCGCTTTAGCTTTACGTGACACGTACGTAATAATTGCTGTAAAACACATTAATTGGTTACCAGTTGAATACTAAATATTATTAGTTTTGACAAAAATATTGTTAGCATAGCGGGCTGATAATAACATGAGCTTATAAATTAGCGTTCATTTATTAGCATTAAAGCATCACAGATTAACACCGAACTACCGAAGCTACGATTAGCCTCCATGGAGAACGCTGTACTACGAGAGCTAGCTTAGCATTAGCCTGTTTAGCGGTACATTGGTTGGTTAGCTTCCCGTCCGGCGGTCGCTCCGCTGTGACGGCGGCTCCCCGCGAGTTATAGAACACATCAAAATAGATCTTAAAGCTACGTTAGCTTGTTCGCTAACCAGAGTGGGGTTTGTTTCAACAAATTATTTTGCGGAAATGTGAATTAAACGTAAATCCATCAAACTGGTATCCTTAAAAAAAATTGAATACAACATTTGTGAATGGAAACAAAGCCGAAGTAGCGTTAGCTTGCTCATTAGCATTTGAAGTGGCCTGAGAGTTTACCAACGTTTAGTCTCTGTGACGTTTTAAGGACGAGAGTAAATAAAGGCGATCCCGGGGAACTCACGGAGAGCGGTTGTCACGACAGCCGGTCGACCAACGGAGCGACAGCTAACAGTCGTCTTCAGATACCACGAACACCACGATACTAAAGCGCCCTCGAGACGCAGAAACACGAGCGCCGCGCCGCGGGACTCGATCCCTTTGCCGCGCCGCGAGAGAACAGAGAAGAAGTCTTTCCGGCTCCTCCCACAACACGTGAAGAAGAAACACGTGAAGAAGAAACAGCGGAGCAGGAGAACGTCCCGTCTTCTAAAATGTACCTCGTTCTTTCTTCCCTCCGGCAGGCTCCGCCCACTCCGCTTCCTCATTGGTTGTTCGTCGGAAGAACCCGAAGATCCCCTGAAGGATTCTCTAATCTGGAAGATCGAGGACTTCGCCACGAGAGCTCCGCCTCCTAGTCCGAGCCGACGCCCACTGTGCGGTCGGCGAGCCCTCATTGGCCGGTTTCTGCAGAGAGGCGGGCCTCGTACAGGCGCAGGGCGTGGTGCACAAACTCGTACTGCTCACCTGTCTGGATCATCCCGCCTCTGCAGAGACACACAGAGACGCTATGGTAACCAGGTGAGGGACCGGGACCTGATCCGGGACCGGGACCTGATCGGGACCAGGACCGGCTCAGACCCGATGCCCGTCACGTGGAGTCAACAGGTGGCGCCATACCTGTCGGCCCGCAGCCGGCAGGTGACGCTCAGCACGTCCACCGCCCCCTCCAGCTGCAGCTGCCGGCAGCCGATGGCGGTGGCGATGAAGCAGCCGGTCCGGCCAATCCCAGCGCTGCGAGCAGAGCAGAGGATCATGGGTAATGGAGTCACTTTAAACATTTAGGGGCAGCAGAAACCTCTCTCTCTCCTCTCTCTCTCTCCTCTCTCCCTCCTGCTCCTCTCTCTATCCTCTTTCTTCCCTCTCTTTCCTCTCTCTCTCTCTCTCTCTCCTGCGTCTCTCCCCCCCCCCCTCTACCTGCAGTGGACCACCACAGGTCCGCTGGTGTCTCTCGCCCGTCTCTCCTGCTCCAC
>CM070089.1:621040-626040 GCA_036178185.1 Liparis tanakae
CAAGTTGTTTCAACTCATATAGCGACTGGCTAGCTAGCATGCTACATCCACCATGACTTCACTCATTATAAATGTAGCCAGACTTTAACAATGTGTTTTCAATTAGCCGATGCTATTCGGCTACGCTAATCAATAATTGCTAACGCTATGAACTATAATAATGAATGCTAACCACAAATACTACTTGCTAATCTCTTAATTGTTGTGGTTAAAAGCTACAACTAGTTGGTTGTGGTGACAAAAGCGTAAACTCGTATGGTCGGTGGGCGGGGCTTTAACCGACGACCTTGAAGCTACGCTGGGGAAGCTAATGTGAAGCTACGTATGTGAAGCTACGTATGTGAAGCTACGTATGTGAAGCTACGTATGTGAAGCTACGTCTGTGAAGCTACGTCTGTGAAGCTACGTATGTGAAGCTACGTCTGTGAAGCTACGTCTGTGAAGCTACGTATGTGAAGCTACGTCTGTGAAGCTACGTCTCTCACAGCGAACTCGGCGTGCAGCTTGTGTGCGTCGTTGACGACGTCGCGGAGCTGCCTCCGCGTCAGAGGCCGGCCGGCCGCCTGCAGGTACTCTCTGGCCGCCGCCCCTCTGGGCGTCGCCACGACGACGGCGGCGTCGAGCGGCTCCACAGCGCCGAGAGCCGACATGTCCAACACCAGAGAGACGTTGGAGCCGCGTCTGGAGGAAGAGGAGAAGAAGAAGAGCTCCTCCTGAACATCGTCACGACATCAAAGAGTTCAGCTCATGAGGATCAGTAATAAAGATAATAAAGATGTTAAGGATGTTAAAGATGTTAAAGATAATAAAGATAATAAAGATGTTGAAGATGTTGAAGATGTTAAAGATGTTAAAGATAATAAAGATAATAAAGATGTTAAGGATGTTAAAGATGTTAAAGATGTTAAAGATGTTGAAGATAATAAAGATGTTGAAGATGTTGAAGATGTTAAAGATAATAAAGATAATAAAGATGTTGAAGATGTTGAAGATAATAAAGATATTAAGGATGTTAAAGATGTTGAAGATGTTGAAGTCAGAGGAGACGTCGTCTCTGTGGCTACGTGTCCACGGCTTCCCGTCCAGGATGCCTCTACTTCCTAATCGTCTGATTGCTGACTGGCCGCCATCCAGACACACACACACACACACACACACACACACACACACACACACACACACACACACACACACACACACACACACACACACACACACACACACACACACACACACACACACACACACACCCTGGCGCTTGCCGTGTTCCCTTCGCTCTAACGATGGAGCCGGAAAACAAAATGGACTCCGGGGTTCAGCGATGTTTTCTTCTTCTTCTGCGACGTTGGAGCGGTGAAGCACTTAACGCGTCTCCCTGTGAGGTTTATCTGCCCGGCGATCGGCCTCCGCTCAGCGAGGGCTCGGGAGCCACTTTCTCAGAGGGGTCAAAGGTCGCGGGCGACGTGTGAATGGAGGAAGAGCGCTAATTAAGGAAAGGCGCTAACAGAACGATAACAAAGGGAAACATATTATATAAACATATTAATATTAATACTATGTTTACTTAAATTATGAGTTTGTAAGGATTGAGTGTAATTTAGGTCATTTACTAAATTCTAATACTAAATAATACGTTTAAGTCAAAACCATCACGTTTACTGAATCTAAATTATTAAATAAACAAATACATATAAATATACTATTTATGAGATAAACTCAAAACATCGACTGAATGCAAAACAATGAACATAAATAAATAAATATATTTTATTTATGACTTTTAAAGAGATTTAAAGTAATTTGAATTATTATAGATTTTATTAATGAACTTCCATTTTTACAGGGTCTTTATTTTACAAAACCACTGAGAACACACACACACACACACACACACACACACACTCACTCACACACCCTGGCAGAGGGGCGGGGCTAACACACCTGCTTACTTCCTACCTCTCTTGCAGTCCGGCTGCAGGTTTCATCCTGAAGGGGGAGGGGCAGAGCTTCAGCTCGCTATTGGCTGCCACGGCCAGAGGGGCGTGGTCCTGGCTGTCGAAGACGGGGGCGGAGCTAGGATGAGAGGTCACGTGGGTTTAATTTCACAAGCCCAAATGTGTAGAGCGGAGGGAGGCGCTGGTCGGCTGACCTACCTGGGCAGAGGGACCACTGGGGGAGGGGCGAAGCGGCGGCCAGCTACGATTGGCTGTTGCTGCTGGCGAATGGGCGTGGCTACAGTTGGAGGGCGCTCAGCTTGGACCATGCTGCCTGAAACCTGGAGGAGGAGCCGAGTTACTGCATGGATGAGGGATTACTGACTTCAGGCAGTAGATATGAGGTCCTTGGCCGACCTTGGTGCCCTTTGACCTCTGGGCCGAGTGCAAGTGGACCGTCGGGGTCAGGTGGAGGTCAGGGGGCGGAGCCTTCAGCTGTCTGTCAGACACCTGGACCTTCTCCTTGAGTCGGTACAACACCTGGAGAGAAGTCATTATCATTTTAATATGTGTCAATATCTGTATGAACTATTTTTATTTATGACATTTATTTATTTCATTACATGTTTTCCTCATTTAAAGGATTTTATAACGAAATGATTTCATAAATCAGCAGATAATTAATTAATATTCATCTGGATCCATTAAATTGTAAATAGTTTATATATTTCTATTCAGGTCTGAGATATAATACAGATTATATGATTATAATATAATCATATAATATATAGATATGGTTTCCCTGAGTAAGAGCGCCCTCCTGTGGATTAAATGCCCCACTGCAACCTAACGCCACATTATTATTATTAATATAATGAAATGTCTTTACGTGTGTGAGTGAGTGTGTGTGAGTGTGTGTGTGTGTGTGTGTGTGTGTGTGTGTATGTGAGTGAGTGAGTGTGTGTGTGTTTGTGTGTGTCTTTACCATCAAGCAGGTGATGATGATGATGAAGATGGTGACGAAGAGGAGGCCGGTGTAGAAACCTTCTCCCCCCCACACGTGGTCTCTGTGCTCGCCCTGCAGGACGTTCTCCTACAGGCGAGGAAGATTTTCAAAATAAAACAATGTTGGCTCGTTCAGACTGGATCCCGACCATTTCAGGTAGGTGTACCGGTACTATATTTATTTATATATACTGTATATATTTTATTATTTTTAATGTATTTATTATCATAATCCATGACTCTGCCCTCCTCTTCCTGATTGATGGCACTTTAAGAGTTCATTAAACTCTGATCTCTCCTCTAATAACACCGATCCGTCTCCACAGGGACTAACGAGGCCGCTTAACGAGCTGCCGTTACCAAGGAGACCGAACACACACCTCTGTGGAGACCTCGGTGATGCCGAAGTGCCTCAGGTGGCGGTGGAGGACCCGCACGTTCAGGGATTGGATGACCTCCTCGGCAGGGCGGGGCTCGGAGACCCCCGGCCTATCAGAGGACACGAAGAGCTCGATGCCATTCTTCTTCTCCTGCAAAAGAGCCGACAATCAATTAACCAATTAACCAATCAATCAACCGATCGATCAATCAGGCTACCAATGGAAAGTGGTTGTTTGTGTTGTCTCACGATCAGCCGGTTGATGTGCACGTGTCCCGTAGGAACGCCGAGCGCCGCCGCCACGCCTTCCCGAAACCACCGAAGAAGACTGACGTCCAGCCTCCTCACATCCAGAGCCAGATACTGAGAGATAAATAATAAGCTTTAACGCATGCCGCAGAGACTTCTATACAACCAGAGGAGTCGCCCCCCGGGTGGTCAGGAGAGAGAATGCAACTTTAAATCGGTGGCAAAAAAAACGAGATCTTCCCTTTTTTGTTTCGTCCTGAGAACAAAAAACACAAAATTCTGGGGGAAATAAAAAGAATGGAAGCGACTCAACTGGTATTGATCATCTCTGCAGCTTGTCTGTGTGTGTGTGTGTGTGTGTGTGTGTGTGTGTGTGTGTGTGTGTGTGTGTGTGTGTGTGTGTGTGTGTGTGTGTGTGTGTGGGCAGTTGTTTGCTAATGGCTAAAACAACATGTTCTCTGGCTAGTTAATTCAATTTCAGGAACAATAACCCTCACCCCACACACACACACACACACACACACACACACACACACACAACACAGACACACATACACAGACACACACACACACACTATCAAACAACCAATAAAACATGTTAGAACCAAAAAACTAATAACCTGCAAATGTTTCACTCAATTGTTCGAATGTCTTTCTTAAAAATATTGAAAATATTCTTAAAAATATTGAATTTACTTTTACAAAACACCAACAATTAAACGATTAATTTGAGCGATAACGGAGTAAAATCCCGAAAAGCAGCGGAAAGACATTTAAACCAAAAACACGTCAACAACAACAACAACAACCTTACCAAGGGACCATGTCAACATTGTTGTGGACCACAGGAAGCGCTGCTCTCACTGAGCCGACAACAGGTTCCTGCCGCCTGCTCCACTTCCTGATCTAATCAATCCCTGCTCTGTGATTGGCTTAGAGGGCGACGGAGCTCAACGGCACACCTGATTGGCTGTCACCCAGGTAATGCCATTATCCCACTGCGCTTCCTGTCGGGATCAGGTGCTATTTCTGTCCCGACTCACACACACACACACACACACACACACCCTCACTCACACACACACTAATGGCCACTAATTAGCTGATAGCCCTGGGGGAGCGGGGGGAACCAATCAGAAAGAAGAGACAAGCTATTGTCTGCTATTGTTTTTGGTGTGTATGTGTGTGTGCGCGTGTGTGTGTGTGTGTGTGTGTGTGTGTGTGTGTGTGTGTGTGTGTGCGCGTGTGTTTCTGTCACTCTGAAGGTCGCTGCTGTTTATCTCAAGAGTTACGCAACCGCCCACTGTGAAGGTAAGTGGGTCTCTCTCTCACACACACACACACACACACACACACATGGTTGGTGTCTCCATGGCAACAGAGCATCCCTCCTCCGTCTGCAGCTCCTCATCCATCACTTACTGTCCGCCTGG
>CM070089.1:631558-641558 GCA_036178185.1 Liparis tanakae
GCTTGTTGTGCGTTTACTTTAATGTTGTTGTTGTTGTGCTTCAGATCGTGGGCGGCGTCATCATCGCGCTCGCTCTGCTGTCGCAGGTCATCACCAACGTTCAAGGCGGCAATGGCGTAAGAACCAACCTCATACAGGAAGTCATAATAACCACAACAAGAGAACTCGTATGAACGCTCCGCCTCCTTTCAGCTGGAGGGTCGCACCGTCGGCCTCATCGTGCTCTACACCGTGGGCGCCATCACCATGGTGATCGCCATCCTGGGAGCCTACGGCGCCCATCGGGAGAACCGGGCCTGTCTCATCGTGGTGGGTACCGAGGCCACCGGGTCAATTTCAAAATAAAGTTCCAGAATCATGACTTCAAAGTTCTTCCCGTCCCTCCAGGGTCTCAGTCGCCGTTTATGTGATCTCACTTTGTTTTTCTCTCTCTCTCTCCAGTTCCTGGTGTGTATGATCATCGGAAGTCTGATGACGCTCCGAGCTGGAATCCCCGCCCTCTCCACCCGCCCCGAGGTACCCCCCCCCTGACTATAGCCCCCCCTCCTCCCTTTGACCTCCGGCTCATCCGTTTGTCATGTGACGTTATTCCTCCTGCAGCTGGAGGCCGTGTTGGAGGCGAAGTTCCGTGAGCTTCTGCCTCTCGACAAAGCTTCAAGTGATACGAAGAACATGGCCGACAGCCTGCAGAGTCAGGTAAAACACACACACACACACACACACACACCGGAATGAGTATCTGAAACCAGTTTGACTGCTTTGTTCTGGATGTCGTCGTGAGAACAGCTGACTGTATGTAATTACACTTTTTTTTTTTTAAGTACATTCTTCTGCAGTCAAGTTGTTTTCGCTCTCGGAGCCGCCTGATTTGCTGGCTGCCAGCCATGTGTGGCCTTGGAGCCGCCTGATGGCGGGCGGGTGTGTAATCGTCCAGAGATGCAAATCTCTTGGCGGAGAAAGGAGAACTTGTTATTTATCTGCCACGCAAAAAACAAACCGTCACTTCCTGTCGAGAAGAAGAAGAATCTTTTTGGTGTCCCTCTTCCATTATACAGGAACTGATGTGAAACTTCTTTATAATAAATGGTGGACTGAAGAAGAAATAGAAGAAGACTTCTTTTATATTAAACGGTGGACTGAGAGTTTCTCCATCGACTCTCTGAACAAACACAGGAAACCAGAAATGAAGCATTTCCTGTCTAAACAATCAGACGCCGTCTCTTTAAAAACAGGCCTGACATTTCTTCTTCTGTGGTTGCAGCTGCACTGCTGCGGTCTGTTCAGCTACATGGACTGGGAGGACAACATCCCCGACTCGTGTCTGTGCGACCAGGAGGAGATGGAGGGGAGGTGTCAGTCCGTCAGCTACCAGGTGACAAACAAACAAACAAACGCACGCTTCATCCACCGTTGGCTCGTCTGAAGGCGGCGTACTAACGCCTTTCTTCTTCTGTGGTTTCCCTTCAGGCCATCCTGATGCCGAGGAAGTCCGTCTACATCAAGGTGAGTGGAGCCATCAGCTTAACTTGATGATGATGATGATGATGATGATGATGATGATAATATTCAGCTCAAGTAAACAAGTAAACAACGTGACCTCGTCTCCAGACCTGCTTCCCCATCATCCTGCACTACGTCCTGCTGTTGTCCAACGTCATGATCGGAGTCACCTTCACGCTCGCCGCTCTGGCGGTGAGAACAGCTCTGTCTTCATATTTATATAGAAAAATATATATCTATTAAGTTTTTTTTAATTATAAATGTTTTTTCTGTATTTAAAAATATATATATAATTTAATTTTTGTATTAAAAATGTTTAACATTTAAAAAATTGTATATACAAATTTAATTAAAAAAATAAATGTATAGGATATATATTTTTTAATTATATATATTATATTTAATTAAATGTATTAATCTTAATAATCCTCTTGGTCCTCAGCTGCTGGGCCTGGCTCTGTCCTCCGCCATCATCCACCAGATGCGTAGCCACAACCGGGCCACCATCCTGATGACAGTGCCGGCCATCTTCACCACGCCTCCTCCCAAATACCAGGAGCTGCACAACCCCCCCGGCTACTAGAGGGGGGGGGTACTTCCTTTTAGGAGGGGCTGCTTCCTGTTAGGGGGGAAGTCGTGTCTTGAAGTGCCTTCGGACGCAATGGGAACGGTTCCGCATCTTGGGTTCCACCTTGAATTAGACTAGAGAGCATCTGATTGGTTGATGTGTGTAGTGGGGGCGGGGCTTATTGGTCGCTTGTGTATTGTATTGGAGGATTGAAGTTAATTTCATTCTCGTCTTTTTTTGTTTTTCACAATATTTGGTCATATTCAAACTTTCCTTTTCAGATAATTTTCAATGATAATAAAAGATCCCAAATATTTGAGGTCGGATTAAAGAAGATAAAACGAAGTGTGAATTAAAATGTTTTTCTTTTTGAGATCCTCCTCTCTGCTTTTTCTTTCACATTTAGTTTCCTGAAGAACGAAATGCAAAAACTATTTTTAAATAACGTGTTTAAAACCTGAAGTGAACCAGCTTAACTTTATTTTGTCGCTTTGAGGTGTTTTTCTTTCTTTTAAACATTTATTATAGAGCCATTAAATCTCCAGAACAATGGAAATATGAGTCTTTGAGGCTTTTATTTTGAAATCTTATTTTAAGTTTAAACGTGAGCATCATATCTATTTTTTTATCTATTTAATAAAAAATCATAAAGCCTTTTATTTTATAAGATAAAAAATGTAACTGCAGAAAAGGGGAACAAATTTACATTTATTAGATGTTCTGCCTGAATTAAGAAATAAACTATTCAACAAAAGAGCCGAGTCATTTCTTCAGGTATTTGGCCAGCAGCGCCCTCTGGTGGACAAACGGCGTCACGACAGTTTATGACAAACATTTAAAAGTAAATCCACGATGACTGATTAGATCAAGAATTAATGGACAATGATTTGAGCTGATGTTTTTTTTAATAGCTCATTTTATTTATTTTTATGTTTTACAAAGTTGTGAATATAATGTTGGTTTGGAGAAGAAGAAAAAAATAGTAATTTTACAATTAACAAACCATTAGATACATGAAGGTAAATGCTGCTGCAGTCCATATTTATTTATAAATATCATTTTTTTATTTACAAAATGCAAAATAAACTTTTTAGTTAAATTAGTTACAATAAATCACCTATTTATGAAAACATTTAATTTGTCTGAGTTCATAATTATTCTTCATTAAATCTTTTGTGACAAACGTGATGATTTAAGATTAAAGATTTAAAATGAGGACGTTGTGGAATTAAAGAAAAACCTGAAACCAAAAACACATTTAAACCTTTAGTCACATGATCCTTTAATGTCTCGTAACCGTTGACGAAGAGTTATTGATCTTCATCTGGACGATAAATATTCATTGTCTAAAAAAATTCAAATGAATTTAAACGGTTAGATCTGTTTTAACTTTAAAGTGACAGAAGAGTATTTGAATGAAGTACTTCTCCAGTCAGAATATTAGTACACCAGTAGTACTTCTCCATAGTCAAAGTATTAGTACACCAGTACTCCGATGGACCACCAGAGTAAACAATATTCTAAATTAAGCCGTGAAGTAATTCTAAACGTCGCTACTGTCCCTTTAAGAACTTTTAAACCTGGAAACCGTCATTTCATGCTTTGTCCAGCAGGCTGCCGTGTTTCACGTCCTCCGGGTTTAATATCAGGAAACATGTTTATATTTATAGATAAATATGATGAATGTGTTTGTATGTTTTACCGCACCCAACAACACAAAAAGACAACAAATTAATTATAATAATAAATCTTTTATCTCCTTAAAGTTACTTCAGCTCTTTTATTCGTATTAAAAACACACAAACAGCTTCAGTGCTTCCGTTGAGTCACCGGTGGACGTTAGAGGTTTTAGTTCTGAAAATGTTGAAATCGCTCAATTTGATCATGAGATGCTTTTATTTTGAAGGGAACAGTGATTAAACCATTTTAAATATTATATCCCAGCAAAAAAACAGTTGGGATTATTTTTTATTTTTTTTAGGATTTTAAAGAGACTCAAATGTGTGTGTGTGAATATTATGTCTGTGTGGGTGTGCATGTCCGTGTGTGTGCATGTCCGTGTGTGTGTGTGTGTGTGTGTGTGTGTGTGTGTGTCCGTGTGTGTGTGTGTTAGCCAGAGGAGCAGCATCCTCCAGCGGGCGTGGTTTGTGGTTCATCGTCGACAATCTGTACGCCCCGCCTACTCGATGCTGATTGGCTGGCTCCGTTGCCCTTCAACCTCTCCTCGGCCTGAGCCGTCTCCATCATGCCTGAAAGAGAAACAATACAAATAAAAACCTAAAAAAACACATATATATATATATATATATATATATATATATATATATATATATATATATATATATACACACATATAAAGTATGTCTTTATGCTAAGCTACCTGTTTCCAGTCTTTACGCAACACTATTGTTTTCAAGTCTTTATGCTAAGCTACCTGTTTCCAGTCGTTATGCTAAGCTAGCAGAACAAAGGGTTCTTACGTTTACAGAGATCCAGGAAAAGCTCCTCGATGCCTTTATTCAGCTTGGCTGACGATTGGTAATGTCTGGCTCCGACCGACTCGGCGTAGCTTGGAGAGAGAGAGAAGACGTACTGAGCGTGCTCAGAACCACCACCACCTTCATCATCATCATCATCATCATCTTCTTCACTTCTTACCTCTCCGCCTCTTCCACTGAAACATGGCGGTCTTTGTCCAAATCGATTTTATTACCTAGAGAAAATAAATCCAACTGATTTAGACTTTTACACATGAAATGTATAAATATGAAGTATTTTAAATAACACGTTTCCTTTTGAAGAGGCCAAACACAACAACAACAACAACAACAACAACAACTGACCTACTATACACAAACAGATCTCGTTCCCCAACATTTTCCTGAGCTCTTTGACCCAATTCTTCACCTGCAGACAGAAACACACGTGATGAGTTTATATTTTATATGTTTACGGTTTATAAGTTTATATTCTAATTTTATATATTTGTTTTAACGGTTTTATATTTCATAGAAGTACTCATTATGCAGATTAATAATATATATATATTATGTATATATATATTACTAATGACTTAATATGCTGCTGGTAGTTTAATCTGTACCAATACATCATCATGTATAATATGTGGAGTATAAGTACATGCTGTGTGTACTAGTACCTTCATGAAGGAGTCCTCGTCGGTGATGTCGTACACCAGCACCGCGCCGTTGGAGTCTCGGTAATAAATCGGCCCCAAAGCGTGAAAACGCTCCTGCCCCGCCGTGTCCTACACACACACACACACACACACACACACACACACACACACACACACACACACACACACACACAGACACAGACACAGACACAGACACAGACACAGACACAGACACAGACACACACACACACACACACACACACACACACACACACACACACACACACACACACACACACACACACACACACACACACACACACACACACACACACACACACACACACACACACACACACACACACACACACACACACACACACACACACACACTTTATACTACGTTCTTTAGTTCAGAGACTTTAAAACATCAGAGACATGAGG
The DNA here is from genome assembly GCA_036178185.1 of Liparis tanakae. Taxonomy (NCBI): domain Eukaryota; kingdom Metazoa; phylum Chordata; class Actinopteri; order Perciformes; family Liparidae; genus Liparis; species Liparis tanakae. Next base: position 637,210 of record CM070089.1, read on the forward strand.
CTCACCCAGATGGCCAAGTTCACCCTCTTTCCTGTGATGTTGAGCTTCTTGGTGAGGAAGGAGGCCTGAGGAGGAGGAGGAGGAGGAGGAGGAGGAGGAAATAATTAGGGTTTAATATTCAACAGTAAACATGTTGATGTCTCAAGTTGATCCTCATCTGACTGAATGGCACATGATCATGTGGACGCGACCTTTGACCTGTTAAAGTCAATCACACTTAAGGAATTAACAACTTTAATCTGACCAATGAGAACAAAGTGAGGAGGAGAGGAGAGAGGAGAGGAGGAGAGGAGGAGAGGCATAATGCCTTCTTGCTCTTTTTATATCAACAATTTTTTTAATGCAAGATTATATATCAACATTATAATTATATAATAACATTTGAATAATACAAACATTATATAATAACATAATTATAAATATATATTATAATTATAAGAATTTAATAACATTTTAATAATAATATCATTATCTTTTATTATTAATAATAATATTATATAAGAACATTATAACACGTTGCCATTCTAATATAATAAGATAATAACTGTTTACCATATAATTAGATAATAACTTTATATAACGCTCCAGTAAGTCTAGGAGACGAGAAGCGTTGGACGACACTTGTGGGTTTAATGGGCAAAATTTAGGTCGAGAACATTTCATTATTGATGATGTATTGATTATTAACAGTTTTTGCTTTAATATTAATGTGCAACGATGGAAGTATTCAGAGTATTTACTGCAGTAAAACTACTAGAACCAAACTGTGAAAATACTCCAGTTCAACTAGAAGTACTGCATTCAAAATGCTATTTATAATAATACATAGAAATATATATTTTAATTGTTTTGATATGTATACAAACTACGTATACAATGTATACAAACTACATGTACCTCTGAGATGTAGTACAGTAGAAGTACAATGTTTACCTCTAAAATAGTTGAAATACGTCCAGTAAAAGTACCTCAACCGCAGAAACCCCGGTACTCTGGCTCGCGCACTACGTTCTGATATCACACAGGTGTGTTCCACGACAGGTAAACGCCAAGAGCATAACCCCGCTCCCCCGGGACGACCCGGGCTGCACAGCACGCGCCCCCGCCCCCTGCTGTGATTTAACCCAAAACACAACCCGCGTCACGGCCCTAACTAGCCGGTTAATGGAGCAGTTAACCCGCTAACTAACCCGCTTCCGGCCAGCCTCACCTGCAGAGTGGTGATGTGCTTGTCGTTGAACTTGTTCTCGCAGTAGCGCAGCACCAGGGACGTCTTCCCCACGCAGCCTTCCCCCAGCAGCACCACCTTGAAGGAGTACGTCCTGCCGCCCGCCCCTCCGGCCGCCATGACACTTTATTAACGTTCCTGTTTATTTATTTCTGATCGGGAACGAGCGCGCGACCGAGAGCTGGAGGTCCGTGCGCAGCTCGCATCGGCTTCCGGCTTCAAAAAACACAAATGAGGGAAAGTCAGGAGCTCGACAGCTTCGAGAGCGGGAGCGGGTCTGAGTTTAATCAGTACCCCCACAGGTGAGAGAGCAGCGGGTCCCAACTGACAGATTCTTCCTCTTTCTACCCGACGCGGACGTTTTCTTTCCACCAAAATAATGGCGTCTCTTTCGGATAGGAGGTAGCCGGCTAGCTATCGCGAAGATCGTCTATTGTACGAAGATGGCTCACTGAGGAGCTGCATCCCACCCCGTTTTATCTTTTTACTGCTCGTGTCCCTTTCCGTTGCGGATTCTTTACTCGGTATATTTTCTGGAGTAAAGAATCAGAATAAAACCAATATATTAATCTTAAAGTGTATTTATATCACAAACCGAAACATGACTTTCAGTCTCGTGTTGATGTGTTCGTCATGACTCCGGAACTCGCAGCAGAGTGGGCGCTCTGTTAGCTTTCGCCTCTCTGCGGCGTCACATGATGACCGGGTCACGATCCTCAGAGCTGCTGGGGTTTCTGATGTCGGCAAACATCAAACTAACACACACAAAATCATTATATCTCATCATTTATTTAAATTCATCCGCATTAAATTAGTGTGGGGCGGGTCGATTGAAAGCTAAAGGCGTTCTGAGATTTTCCGGTGAAAGTTAAATATATTTTTGTAATGTTATTCTTATTTATAGATATACTTATATTTTGTAGTTTCGTAAATGTAAAGGTGGCAGCAGTAGCACTGAAGTATATCGTTTCATGTTTTTCTCCATAAACTCGTTCATTGAATGGATAGTGAACAGAAGAGATGTACACAGGGTCAGAGGTCATGTCCCTGATTGACCCCCACAAAGAACATAAAAACGCATTTTAAATGTAAAAACATTTTCCCCCCCTTGTGTTGTGATGTTTAATGTGAACTCCAGACGTATTGGTGACATGAGCTTACTGTCTTTATTTCACAGGTCTGTTGTTTCCAAAATGTTTGCCAGAAGATTCCTGGAAATAATACAATTACTTCCAATGACTTAGAGTCTTTCAGATCAGCTGTCCAGGTGAATGAAGTAAATAATTGTACTTTGTTTCTACTTATTTTACTCACATTATAGAACTGCTTTTATGGTGAATATCTCTAATATTTCTTCTGCTTTTGACCTCTGGAGCTTCTTCAAGGAGCCCGAGTTGCTTCTTTGACTTTAAACTCACAAAACAGACATGTAAAAAAATGTATCCTGTTGGCTGCAGTAAAGACATCCGGCCACAAGGGGGCGGAGTCTGACTGAGAATGGAGCCGCAGGAAAACCAACACTAAGAATCAGCCCCTCGGGAACTAAATATACTAATTTAAAATTAAATGTTATATATGTTAAATGTATATATAACAATAAATAGGTATATAAATATATTTTTGTTTTAATTGGGGGGGATATATAGAATGTGTAATTGGAAAATATTGTGATGTTTGATACAAAATAATTCAAGCAGAAATAGTAACAAATTCCCAAATGTTGTGATTTCAGCCTCACAGACGACGAGACGGATTCACAGACTATCAATCGATTAATTTAAAACGCTCCCTGAAGATTATTTAATGGTCGGTTACGAGGCGGCCTCAACCTGAACGGGTAATAAAACATGAAACTATGTGAAAAAAGTGAGACGGACTCCTCTGGTTGTAAAGACATTGCTTCATCATGTCCACAGTTGCATCACCGCGTTAGAGAGTGTGTGTGTGTGTGTGTGTGTGTGTGTGTGTGTGTGTGTGTGTGTGTGTGTGTGTGTGTGTGTGTGTGTGTGTGTGTGTGTGTGTGTGTGTGTGTGTGTGTGTGTGTGTGTGTGTGTGTGTGTGTGTGTGTGTGTGTGTGTGATAAGCATCTTCATATCTCTCTTATAGTGCCAATCATTAACCGGTGCTCAGCGTCTGTGTTCATGAACACGCTTCAAGAAGACAAGATCAGAAATAGTTGCTTAACGCATCACACTCCTAGTTACGCTTACATGTTACGTTATAAAGTTACGTTACAAAGTTGTTCACAAAGTTACTTTACAAAGTTAGGTTAAAAGTTGCGCTTATATGTTACGTTACAAAGTTACCCTACAAAGTTATGTTACAACTGGGTTGAATCTGATAACGTGAATCCTCTGACGTGTTTGGTAAATACTTTACTTTCGATGTGTAGTATTCTCACCGTGAGGTATGAGTACCTTTACTGCCGTGAAGGATCTCAATACTTTTGCATCACTAATAACAGTTATTAAATCATGTTATTAAATCAATAAGTTATTAAATCAATACATTATTAAATTGATAAGTTATTAAATCAATAAGTTATTAAACAAAAAATATGAAATCAATCATCTAAGCTTTAATGTCGGCTATTTGGATTTCTTGCATGAATATCAAAAGGTAGAATTTTTGGAGGTAAAGATTTATTTAAATAATTATTTTGTGTTCAGCTTTTTTTATTTGGAAACATATTATCAACAAAAATAATACTATTTATGAAGATAATTAAAATAATTACAATTATTTACAAAAAAATATGAAATAAAAAAAACTATTTAAATGTTTAATTACAGGTGAATGCACTAAACCAATCAAGCACAACACTTCAGACAGGTAGACAGACAGACAGGTAGGCAGACAGACAGACAGACAGGTAGACAGTGAGTGGACCATATAAAAGTAAAGGGGGCTGACACCCTGTTGTAGTAAGAGTGGAGGGACTCTCTCTCTCTCTCACACACACACACACACACACACACACACACACACACACACACACACACACTCACACTCTCACACACTCCGGCTCTGTCGCTGCACGCGTGCAGCCTGGAGGGAGACCAACTCTGGACTGCCGGGACTTCTCACGGTTCTTTTGCCGATAATCCAGATTAACCGCGTG
>CM070089.1:651558-656558 GCA_036178185.1 Liparis tanakae
ATATATATATATATATATATATATATATATATATATATATATATATATATATATACAATATATAATTTGCTTATATATATCCTGCATCTTTGTTCATCTTATTATATATTATTATAAACAACAGATCACAACAAACACACAAACGCACCGATGAATTAATGTCGTCGTTGGATAGATTTGAGCTGCAGTACTGGTGGCCGCCTGATGGCGGCGCTGTGAGGGGAAAGAGTCTCACAATGAACATGTGAAGGTTAACATCAGGACTTCTTCTTCTTCTTCTTCTTCTTCTTCTTCTTCTTCTTCTTCTTCTCAGGCGTTTAGCGGGAAACGATCTGTCACTCATTCCCAAAGGGGCGTTCACCGGCCTCTACAACCTCAAAGTGCTGTGAGTACACACACACACACACACACTCAGACACACACACTCACACACACACTGACACACACTCAGACATACACACATACACACACTCACATACTCAGACACACACACACACATACACACACACACACTCACACACACTCAGACACACACACACACTCAGACACACACTCACACACACTCAGACACACACACACACTCAGACACACACGCACACACACTGTAATAACGTGTAATCATTCACAGTTAGTGTTTTCTCACATCGATCTTCTTTTCCTTTTATTTTCTTTCAAGTTTTTTACTTCAAAATCTACAGAAATTATTCATAAAATCTGTGAAAAAAGTATCAAGCTAGCGGTGATGCTAAGCTAACACGTTGTGTTTCATCAGGATGCTTCAGAACAACCAGCTAACGTCTGTCCCTGACCACGCCTTCAACACGCTGCACCAGCTGCAGTCCCTGTGAGACACACACACACACTCACACACATAAACACACACACTCACAACAACACACACAAACACACACACTCACACACACTCATAAACACACACAAGGCTCATTTTACCATCTGGTGGAAAGGAATCTTTAGTCTCTCTCTCTCACACACACACACACACACACACACACATACAGACTCACACACACACACACACATACAGACTCTCACACACACACACACACACACACACACACACACACACACACACATGGGGGCAGTGTATTAATGCATGTAGTCCAGACACTGTGTTCCCTGTCTGATAATGCAGTAATTATACTGTAACTGTACCTGTGTGAGTGTGTACGTGTGTGTGAGAGTCTGTGTGTGTGAGTCTGTATATGTGTGTGTGTGTGTGTGTGTGTGTGTGTGTGTGTGTGTGTGTGTGTGTGTAGATAAGGGTAAACGAATAGAGACGTCTGAGTTTATCTGATGAACCATTATGAGTCTCATCCTCCTCAAGAACAGAGGAGCTACTGTCAGAGAGAGAGAGAGAGAGAGAGAGGGGGAGAGAGGGAGATTCTTCCTTTTCTCCTCCTCCTCCTTCTCCCTCTCTCCTCCTCCTCCTCCTTCTCCTCCTCCTCCTTCTCCTCCTCCCCCTCCTCCATCGTTTGATTCCCCGACTCGTTCAACTCTCTCTCCTCTTTGAATCTCTCTCAGCCGTCTGGACGCCAACCACATCTCCCGCGTTCCCATTGGCTGCTTCTCCGGGCTGCGCTCGCTCCGCCACCTCTGGTTGGACGACAACGTCCTGGGGGCGGTCCCCGTGGCGGCGCTGACGGAGCTGCCGGCGCTGCAGGCCATGACGCTCGCCCTCAACCACATCCACCACGTGCCCGACGGAGCCTTCAGCCGCCTGGGCCGCCTGGTGGTGCTGTGAGTGCACACGCTAAGGACATACCGGGACACGCTAAGGACATACCGGGACACGCTGAGGACATACCGGGACACGCTGAGGACATACGGGGACACGCTAAGGACATACAGGGACACGCTAAGGACATACGGGGACACGCTAAGGACATACGGGGACACGCTAAGGACATACGGGGACACGCTAAGGACATGCGGGGACACGCTAAGGATAGTTATAATATAACTACTTTATAAGACAGCTAGCTATAATATAACTAGTTTATAAGACAGTTAGTTATAATATAACTAGTTTATAGGACAGTTAGTTAGTTATAATATAACTAGTTTATAGGACAGTTAGTTAGTTATAATATAACTAGTTTATAAGACAGCTAGCTATAATATAACTAGTTTATAAGACAGTTAGTTATAATATAACTAGTTTATAGGACAGTTAGTTAGTTATAATATAACTAGAATGGGCACTCGGTAGAGCGCATACCTTCGCATATCACAAGATTGAATTATGAACAATTTGGCACTAGTTTCACGCAAATCAGATGCCAATTAACCGAGATATCGCACATTTACGTTTTTCACCTTTGCGTGACCTTGACCTTGACCTTTGACCCAATCACTCCCAAAAACTATCGATTGTTCCTTGGGTCATGACCAATCATCCCACCAAGTTTCATAAGAATCGGCTCAGTTTTGTCTGATTTAGACGAATAACGGACGGACGGACATATTCACAAATAAATGAATACACGCCGGCCAAAACATTACCTTCTGCATTTTCAATGCGAAGGTAACTAGTTAGTTATACGTTAGCTGGTTTGTGGATTAGTTATAGTTTAGCTGTAGTCCAGTAGTTATCTAGTGAACTAGGTCTGGTTAGTTATCTACTGGTAAGTGAGCCAGTTGGATATTGATTGGTTAGATTCTTGTGAGCTGTGAGTTCAGAACTACCTCTCTGGTCGAGTTGTTGTTGTTGTTGTTGTTGTTGTTGTTGTTGCTGTTGCCTTGGAGCTGCGGCAGCAGGAAGTTAACCGGAGGCACTGACTGTCTGCAAGACCTTTAATAACACGCACAACTATGTGTGTGTGTGTGTGTGTGTGTGTGTGTGTGTGTGTGTGTGTGTGTGTGTGTGTGTGTGTGTGTGTGTGTGTGTGTGACGGCATTCAGCCTTGAAGTCTGCTGTTATTTCTTTTGTCCGATCGGCTTGAAGCTAATTTGCATGAAATTACCAAAAGAAGGAAAAAAAACCTTATTGAGAGGCCCCGGGGCCCCAAAGACACACACACACACACACACACACACACACACACACACGTTTTGTCTGCTTCATTAGTCCATCAGTCTCTTTCTCCGTAGGCATCTCAACAACAATGGGATCGTATCCATGGGAACGGACTGCTTCCACGGGCTCCACAGTTTGGAGACGCTGTGAGTTACTGTGTGTGTGTGTGTGTGTGTGTGTGTGTGTGTGTGTGTGTGTGTGTGTGTGTGTGTGTGTGTGTGTGTGTGTGTGTGTGTGTGTGTGTGTGTTTTGGGGAGGAGTTGAAGGAGTCAGGGTTGATTCGGGGTCAGGATGAGGAGGTGACAGAAGGTTTAATTCATAAAACAGCTCAACAAGAACATGGAAATATCTCCTTTTTTACATCTACACCTGTGTTATAGACATGTTTATAACATGTTTATAACATGCTATAAACATTGTTTTGTAAAGACCAGTGTGATAAATTGTTAATGTTAAATGTTAATTTTCCGAGTATAAAATATAAAAACGTGCCAGCATCACGAGTCCTTAAGCCCCGCCTCCTCTAGAGGTGTCCGTCAACACTGTTATGGCTGGAGGGTATAAATAAAGGTGATTCAAGTTCGTGCTGGAAGTCGATGTCTCACAAATGACTCTTTCAATATCGAAGTCGATGGGGAAAGTCTCGAGACGTTTGACCACGTCGTGACGCCTCTTCTTCCCCTCTTACCTTTCAAAATAAAAGCCCGAGACATACGCGCTTGCGTAACTGATTCCCAGAGGGAACTCAAACTCCCCATTTCCCTTAAAGGAAACCTAATAAATAGTCGTTCAGCAGCTTAAACTCAGCCTCACACACACACACACACACACACACACACACACACACTGAGCGTCTTGGTTGGAGAATATTTACATATTTTTGTGTCTTTTATTTGTGCGTAAAAGCCGAAAAGACTGTCGGGAATGCTATTTCTGCTACTAGCGGTTAGCATGTGATCTGTTTGTTTTTAAAGATTATTTATGGATATTAGATGGAGGCAGATCAACCTGTGTGTGTGTGTGTGTGTGTATAATCTGAGGAATGTGTATGTGTATAGAAATGTTTCTGTTATGTCAGTCAACCAGAGAACCAGGTTTAAACACACAAACACACGCTGCCTTGGAAAGACTGTGTGTGTGTGTGTGTGTGTGTGTGTGTGTGTGTGTGTGTGTGTGTGTGTGTGTGTGTGTGTGTGTGTGTGGTGTGTGTGTGTGTGTACCTGTAGGGTCAGAATAATAAACCACACACAGACTCACGTTCATCTGAAACTACAAACACAAACAGAGAGAAGAAGAAAACGGAAACATAAACAGGAGAAAATAACTGCAGTTCATCCTCATAGGCCACGCCCCCTTCTGCCCAAATTAGACTCCTCTGGTTCCAGGAAGTGACAAGAACCTCAGAACCTCAGAAGGAAGGACACCTGTCAGTCACACACCTGTCAGTCACACACCTGTCAGTCACGCACCTGTCAGTCAAACACCGAGTTTGACAGGTGTCAGTTGTGATAATTACAATGTTCCCTGAAGGCCTCTGGATCTGCACGAGCCCTTAAACTCTCTGAGACCTATTAACCAATCACAACGCTCCAAATCCATCAAGGATGGAAAGCAAAGCGGCCATTGTTGTTACCAAGCGTAACACACACACACACACACACACACACACCCTCAAACACACACACACCAACACACACCCTCACACAGACACACACACAGACACACACACAGACACACTCACACACTCAGGACCGCACTGAAGCAATTTCAATTTAATGGTATTTTCACATTACGCATGGTGTGTGTGTGTGCGTGTGTGCGTGTGTGTGTGTGATACCACCTGTTTCTCATGGATGTGAGGACCTGATTGAAGCCATGTGGAGACGGAGCAGCTCTCTGTGGACGAGTTAAAGTTTCTCTAATGAACTTAAAGACGGAAAAGTTTCCAGCAAAGATCATGACC
>CM070089.1:661558-671558 GCA_036178185.1 Liparis tanakae
GTGTGTGTGTGTGTGTGTGTGTGTGTGTGTGTGTGTGTGTGTGTGTGTGTGTGTGTGTGTGTGTGTGTGTGTGTGTGTGTGTGTGTGTGTGTGTGTGAAAGCTGCCGCGTCCGTGTGAGTTTCGTCGTTTCCCTGAAACTGAACCGTGGGGGTAGGGGGACGGAGCGGGTTCAAGACCCAAAGGGAAGAAGTCGATGATCAGAACAACTTCATTAAAACACAACTGGAGCTTTAAAGTTATCATTAAAATAATAAAGTCCTCATAAAATACCCAAACCATGAGTTCCTCTGATATGCGTATTGTTGGAACACATCAAAGGCACGGTGCCCAGTACCTGCTGTGTGATGACAGGCTGGAGAACACGAGGCGGCCGTTAGTCCAGGTGGGCGAAACAAACGCCCCTTACGTCATCCTCGGTTCAGAGAAGATGAACATATGAAGCTTCAATGTAAGAGGCAGCGTGAACACTCATTTACTTCATTGAAAAGCTGTGCGTGTGTGTGTGTGTGTGTGTGTATGTGTGTGTGTGTGTGTGTTCATATTGTAAATACAAGCTACTGTGACAATCCTTTTTTCTTTTTGTGAGACATAATGTTCATGATGTTTGTATGTTGTCATCTGGAGTGTCTCCTCCCCGAGTCACGTGACTCTAACCGTGTTTCCGTGACTCGGTAACGAGATGCTCCGTTCTCTCCCGTCCAGGTGGGGGCGCCACCTCTTACTCCGGTAGCAGAAGAAGTAGCAACCCGGATAACATTAAACATTAAGTGTGTTAAACCAGCTGGTTAGCAGCGGGGGAAAGTAACTAAGTAGTTCATCTTGTTTAGTTTCATGCTTGTGTTGTTATTATAGCTTTTAATTATTTTGTATTACTTTTTTGTAATAAACAATTACATCTGTGCACCGGTCTCAAATTGTTAAATTGCTTTTGTCTTTTTTGTTTTAACGGTTCACACATATTCCTATTTCTCTTTTAAAGTATATTTACTGAAGTACTCTACTTAAAACTAGTTAGACTGGTTAGACTGGTTAAACTGGTTAGACTAGTTAGACTGTTAGGAACTGGATGCCATTAATTGACCATTAAATTAGTTTTAATTTTTTTTGGTGTGTTTTGAAATACATATTTTTTTAATTAATTTGTTTTATTTCTATTGTTTGGGTTTGAATCCGAGAGCTAGCTCGTTGACTGGAGGCGGGGTCTCTCGCCTTTCTGGCTCCGCCCACAGCTGTTACCATAGCAACCTTCTTCCCTCCTCAACGTGTTGGCTCCACGGTAATCTGCCAAACTTTCAATCACCACAACATCAACAACGTCAACAACGTCTCTTCCTCTTCAAACTTTGCGTAACGTGTTTTAATGTTTAATGTTTTATTACGTTAGTTCGGTAAAGTTTGGTCAAGTTTACTCGCCGCTCCAATCAAGCGGCGATGCGTCGGGACTTTCATTGAGTTGAGGTTCTGTAAACAAAGTGTGGCGTCCTTCCCGGTGTTGGTATTGGTTCTGGTTTGATGAGCAGAACCGACCCGCGGGTCGCGCTGTGTTCTTACTTAATTACCCAGAGTGCCGAGCAGCCCGGAGCGCTGAGTCACCGCTTCATGCTCGTGTGTTTTACATCATTTAAATGTGTTTAATAGACACAGACGCCGTAACTTTGCTTTGGTTTTAATGAAGCCAAACGATATAGAAAAATAAAAATATACTTATAAATTAATAAATTATGAAAATATTTACTCTGACGGTAAAGAAAAGTACCAATAAAATAAATACAAATAAATGATCATACTATTTACCCCGACGGTGCATTCTAACATATAAAACAGTAATACAAAATAAAGAAAAATACATTATAAATTATAAAATATCTTTTTGCTGTGACCTACAAAATAATAAGGTACAATTAAAAAAAGAGAACAAAATACTAATTTAACCCAAATCCCGGTTCTTCTTCTGTGTTGGTTAAACGTGTCGAACTCTCAGCTCCCCGTCCCTGAAGCTCCGGCAGGAAGCCGGTGCCGTGATCGAGGTCGGATAAGGAAACAAAGGAGTGAGTGACGAGGACGAGATAAGAGGACAGGAGAGTTACTGTGACTCAGAAGTTGTGTTTTATGTGTCAGAAGCAGCCGGAAGGTCAGAGGTCACGGAAACATGAAAGACCTGAACGAGTTTATGTGTCCTGAACATAAAATGATTAAACATCAAAGTCAGCAGGACATAAATGAAAACATTCAAACTATTTGGTGTTATACCGTTTTTATTAGTTTTTTTATTGAGGCATTTATATGAAGATAATGAGTCGAAAATGTCTGAAAGTTATTGTCATGGCGTTAGCCGTTGATTTAATTAAACCTGAAATGTTGAACAACAACAGCTGTAGTAACTCTCTTTTGAGTTCCTTCCAAGAAACTTCCTAGAAATTAGTTTTTATGGGCCCGTAAAAAATGAAGGATTTTATATAAAAAATACAATAAACTTTTCGTAAAGCCGTCTTCACACTGCCAGGAATGAAAGCACATTCCTCTCTGAATCCTGTGTCTGTTGTTTCTTTGGACCGAAGATCTGGAAGTCCACGAGTTCCATACAAAGATGCTTTTTATTCACCATTAAACATTCAGCTTGCCTTCAGGGGTCAGACGATGTCTTCAGGGGTCAGACGATGTCTTCAGGGGGTGGACAACGCATTCAGGGGGCGGATGATGCCTTCAGGGGGGAGACGATGTCTTCAGGGGTCAGACAATGTCTTCATGGGTCAGACGATGTCTTCAGGGAGCAGACGATGCCTTCAGGGGGTGGACAACGCATTCAGGGGGCGGATGATGCCTTCAGGGGGCAGACGATGACTTCATGGGTCAGACGATGACTTCATGGGTCAGACGATGCCTTCAGGGGTCAGACGATGTCTTCAGGGGGTGGACAACTCATTCAGGGGGCGGATGATGCCTTCAGGGGGCAGACGATGCCTTCATGGGTCAGACGATGCCTTTAGGGGGCGGATGATGCCTTCAGGGGGCAGACGATGACTTCATGGGTCAGACGATGACTTCATGGGTCAGACGATGTCTTCAGGGGGTGGACAACTCATTCAGGGGGCGGATGATGCCTTCAGGGGGCAGACGATGCCTTCATGGGTCAGACGATGCCTTTAGGGGTCAGATGATGCCTTCATGGGCCAGACGATGCCTTCATGGGGAAAACGATGCCTTCAGGGGTCAGACGATGCCTTCATGGGTCAGACGATGCCTTTAGGGGTCAGATGATGCCTTCATGGGCCAGACGATGCCTTCATGGGGCAAACGATGCCTTCAGGGGTCAGACGATGCCTTCAGGGGGCAGACGATACCTTCATGGGCCAGACAATGCCTTTGTGGGTCAGACGATGCCTTCAGGGAGTGGAGGAGACCAAAAACGAACAAAAAACTGGACATTCTGGTTTTAGAGTTTTAGCCTAAACCAAACTTTAATCAAGGATGAAACGCATATTTTCCGTTTTCCGTTATTAGTTTTGAGGTCTGTTTCTTCTACACTTTAATAACTTTAATAACTTTAATAACTTTAATAACTTGCAGCTGAAGCTGAGAAACAATCACATGTTGAAATCTCTCTGCTTCTGGATCAATGTCATGAATAATATATCTTTATTATTTTCATATGAAGTTTGCAGAAATCAAACTTCTGGAATAAACAACATTTGACTGAAGAGAAGAAGAAGAAGAAGAAGAAGAAGAAGAAGAAGAAGAAGAAGAAGAAGAAGAAGAAGAACAAGAAGAAGAACAAGAAGAAGAACAAGAACAAGAACAAGAACAAGAACAAGAACAAGAACAAGAACTGTCCTGCATCGCCCTCTGGTGGACAGAGAGAGAACAGCAGGTTGTCAATGAGGTTAAAGACGCAATCCAGTTTAATCGAGGGAAGATATTAATAAATAAATATAATATATATAGATATGAATGAATTACATTGATTGTAGTGCAATAATTGCGTGTATTATAGTAAAATAATTGTATTGATTATTGTTGAATAATTGATAATTGATTGATTATTTTAGGACAATTACATTGATTGATATAGAATACTTACATTGATTTTAATGCAATGACTACAGTTATTCTTAATAATAATAATAATTCTATTAATTATAGTTAAATAAATATGTAGATTATTGTGAAGTGACTTCCAGGATAAATGTGATTAATAGAACATAAATAGTGAGTTTATGGAAACTGTTCTTTATTTTTTACACATCGTCTCATGACGTACCACAGATAACAACCTGTGTTTGTGTGTGTGTGTCATACTTTAAACATAAATCATACTTTAAGTTTGAAGTCTAACTACGGACATTTATATACTAGCCATTTCCCTCTGTTTACGTCTTTATGCTAAGCTAATCTGAGCTAACCGTCTCCTCTTAACTAAAAGTGCATTCATAAAAAATGTTTTACCTAAAGCTTTAAAGTTAAATGTCAATAAGGGTCCTCACAAGTATAGTGATACAAAAACATGTGTGTGTGTGTGTGTGTGTGTGTGCACTTACAGAGGGTTTATGGCCTCATCACACACACACACAGGTGTGGTGTAAGCGTCAGGTGTGTGTGTCTTTCTCCCTTTTCCTGCTCAAAGCTCAAAGTTCAGACGGACGGAGACGACAAGCGAACGCCACAAACAACAACAACAACAACGGGGATTCACCGGGAAAAGGAAACTTTGTGCCTAAAAAGACCCAGAAGAAGGAGAAGAAGGAGGAGAAGGAGGAGAAGGAGAAGGAGGAGAAGGAGAAGGAGGAGAAGGAGACGGGGCGTCTGGCAGCAGATGGACTGAAGCCGAAGACGAGCCGCTCGATGTGAACCGACGGCTCCACCGACCGACGGCCATCTTGGAGACGGACAGGCGAGTCGCTGAGGGCTCACACATCGGGAGCAGAGCGAGTGTTCATCATTATTATCATTCAATAGGACAACGTGTGCAGCCAGAACACTTCGAACCACAAAGCTATGACATCATCAAACTGTTTCCTCCTCCGTCTCTGAGACAGACCTTCAGATTCTGGACGGATCTTCGTCGTCTTCATCAGTTTATCATGTGGTTGACTGAGTGAAAACTGAGGGATCAGTCAGCAGGTTATGCATGTTTGTTTAGGAGCAGTCACACATTCAGACAGATGTTATTCCAGCTGTTGGTAAAGACCTCTAAAGGTAAACGTCCACATCAGGACGCGTCACAGCTGTTTCTTTATTATCACAAACAAATGACTGAAAAGCAGCGATTTACCTTTTAAATCACAAAGCTCTTGTTTTATTTTGGCCTGTATTTTCCTTTTTAGAAGCTACACAACGATAATAAATAAAAGTGTTTATGAATTAATGAAGTGTTTATGATGCGCCCTCAGCTCCAGAGGGGGCTCCTCCCCACCGCGCGCCCCCCCCTCCCCGGCTGCAGCGCCCCCTGCTGGGCGGCATGGAGCCTGCGGCGGGCCGACTACCCCTCCAGGTGCTCGGGGAGAACGAGGCGCTGCAGCAGTTCTTCAGCGGTGAGAAAAGCTTCTCGAGGGTCTAAATGTCGTTTTTAAGAGGCGTGTAGTCCTTCAGGAGGTAAACTAGACTGAAGGGTCAGGTGGTCAAGAAGCACTGCTGTGGGTCCTGAAGAGGATCTGGGACTCACTTCTTGGAGGGGTCAGGAACCCTAGAGGAGGGTCCACTGGTCCTACAGAAGGGCTGAGGGGGTCCTGGGTAACTCAGCCGGTCCTGGAAGTGGTTCAGGGTTGTAGACACAGATATATCGGTTCTTGTTCTTGTGAACATGAGGTGGATCCTTGAATAGTGTATTTCAGTCCTTGAAGAAGGCGGCCCATGGTGCACAGTAGAGTGTATTGGTCCTTCTCGAGGTTCAAGTCCTTGTGGAGGTTCCATGCATCCTGGAGGAGGGTCTACTGGTCCTTACTAAGTGCTCTTAAGGAGATTCAGGTCGTAGAGGCAGAAGCATTGACACCCTTGAGGAGGTAGTTATTGTGGACCTTGCTGGACTCCTGAAAATGTTCTGCAGAGATGATCTAGTTGTTTCTGCGTGGGTTCCAATGGTCCTTTAAACCGGTGAAGTGGTCTTTCTTAAGGACCCACAGCTCCTGTATTAGGTTCTTTCCTTTAGGAGGTAGTTCCAGGGAATACCAAGGACGAATGGGAAGGGTTGTGTGGTTCCTCAGGTGGTTGATAGAGGTTCTAGGGGTCATTGAGACACCTTAAGTGATCCGCTTTGGCCCGGTTTGTATGCGTCAGGTGCTGCTCTTGAAAAGGTTCTCAAGGAAGTTCTAAAGGTCCTCCAGGTAGACCGAGAGGTCCAACACAAAGAGGTCCCACTGCTGCGTGAAGAGATTCAAGTGTTCTTTGTGGATGTTCCAGGAATCCTAAAAGAGGTCTTACTGGTCCAGGAAAGGTCAAGAGGTTCTTAAGAAGACCCGAGTGGTTCCACCAGTCATGGAGGCAGAACGGTCTCACTGAGAAGGAACAAGGTTCTAAGAGTTCTGAGGTCTTTGCACTGGCTTCCTGTCCAACAAAGAATTAACTTTAAAATCCTGCTGCTGGTTTATAAAGCACTGATTGCTTTAGGGCCTAAATACATGTGTGATGTGCTGCTACCTTATGAAGCATCTCGGCCCCTCAGGTGGTCTGGGACGGGTCTACTTTCTGTTCCCAGAGTCAGAACTAAACATGGAGAAGCAGCGTTCAGCTTTTCTGCTCCACATATGTGGAACAAGGTTCCTGAAAGCTGCAGGTCTGCTGAGACCCTTAGCTCCTTTAAATCCAGCTTGAAGACTTTTCATTGTTTTAATGTTTTCTTAACTGTTTTTAAATATGTTTTTAATGGTTTTATGTGAAGCACTTTGAATCGCCTTGTTGTTGAAATGTGCTATACAAATAAACTTGCCTTGCCTAAGGATCCTTGAGGTTTTACCTTGGAGGGTTCTGGGTGTTCCTTTACACAGTTCCATGGTTCTTTGAGAACGTTAGAATGATCCGTGAGGACAATTCACAAAAACAGGAAAAGAAACTTGGGATTCTGGATAAAATTAAGTCAAAAGGACAGAAAGAGAAATGTATTAACAAGTGTGTGTGTGTATGTTTGTGTGTGTGTGTGTGTGTGTGTGTGTGTGTGTGTGTGTGTGTGTGTGCCTATGTGTTTGTGTGTGTGTTTGTGTGCGTGTAGGTCAGGATGTGCGTGGTGTGTTGGACAGCTCCGTTGCCGTGGATACGAGCATCCTGGAGCAGTTCCTCAGTAACGACATGGACCCCAACAACTTGTGAGACTGGTGAAACTCAACCGTGGTCTTTAACGTGCTGCTCATGAACGCTGCTTTAAACACACACCTTGTTACTCATGTTTTACAATAATGAAGAGAGGACATGAACTAGAATAGGTATTAAAGTAGAGGTCATGTGTATGTGGGTCGTCAGATACTCCACGATGTCTATGTGCTAGCAGTTTGTTTACTTGTTTGTGTGTTTGTTTCCCAGCATGCTCCCGGAGTCTCCTCCGGACTCGAGCTCGGAGGCCTGTTCACCTGCACAGATACCAGGTATCCTTCACAGGAGGCTTCATTAAACATACTTTATAACTACGAACAATTACAAATGTCGGAAACTCTTAAATGTCGGCGTTCCAACCGGAGCGTTGACTCCCGTGTGACTCTGTGTCTCGCTTGAGTCTAAATCCACTTCTCTGATTGGTAGACTTCCACTGCGAGGCGTCCTATTGGTCCAACCACCAGAACATCCAACCGACACAGCGGCCGGGCCCCTCGACGTCCTGTCGCTTTAAGGCCCGAGGCCCCGCCCACCCCGAGCTGATGACCCACGATCAGCTACGCACTTTGGGCCTTACGAACACTTTGGTCAAGTCCGGGACGTCGCCCGCTCTGCCGCACACACACCGCTCACCTGAACACACACACTACCTGAGTCCAGAGGGATGCCGGCAGGTCTACGCCCCTCCCCCGCCTTCTGCCCCGCCTCCTCCGGTGCCTCCCTCGAACAGCTACGCCGCGCCCTGCGCCGGTCCCAGCCTAGTCCCGAGCTTATCCACGCCCCCTTCGAGCTACCTGCTGGACTCCACCCCATCGCTGCACACCTGGTAAGCTCCGGCCGTCTCGGGGGTTTAAGTCTCGACGTTGAACACGTTCGACTGGCTGAAGAAACATGGCGTAAAAAAAGGAGCTTGGCTGATTGAAGCAGTCTGGGTTCCTCTGGGAAGAATCCCCAAAGCTGAGGAACCTCAACAGCAAAGCTTCTGGATCTGGACTCTAGCTACTGACCGAGACCTCCAGTAGGGGGCGTGAGTTCACAGATGTATTGTGGATGTAGTTAGGCCCTGAACGCATCATTTTGAGGTTGACAACAATCAGTTAATGAGAGCGACAACAGGCCCATGTCCCCAGGAGTCTCGAAATCATACAACGTGGCGGCGTCGGCATTCAGATATATTTACAGAAACAGTAGAAGATCTAAAGAGGAGCCTTGTGGCACACCGCAGGTTAGCCAGCTAGTAGAGGAGGAAGCATCAGCTGAACCCAAATGGAGTCACCAGCATCCAGACGTACAAGTCAAGCTCCGAGCGACGTGGACCAATAGCAGCGTGTTATCCCTAAAGGCCACCCCATGCATGGAGATAACCTGCTGGGATCCAGAACATGTAACATGTAACTGTTCTAGCCACAATGTAGCATCTAGCATGAGACTCACCAGCATCAGACACAACCAGGAGATTGATGATAATCCGCCTTTACCAGGAAATCACAATAATCTTGTCGACACGATGGTGACTCGGGGATCGGGGGTTTGGTCTGAGTCTTTTCCTGCTTCAGCTCCCCAGAGAGTAAAAAAAGGAGGAGATCTGAATCTGAGGAACTATCGGCAGGAATGGAGTCCGTCTGCAGTGAGGCTGACGGGACTCAAGGCGACGGCGGGGGGAACGGCGGCGGAGGTTTGGGATCCTACCAACTCCTCACATGGGAACACTACAGGCTGGAGCATTGGATCACCTCCTACGACGACAGCTACCAGACCATGTGAGTTCAGAACCGGCTGAATCTGGGTTTTCATTGTTGAGATCTCCAGAGCTTCAAGGTCTTCCTCTCCTGCGCCCCCAGGGGTCCTCCCGCCTACCACGTCGACACAGACAAAGGCTTCAACTACTCCGCGGCCGACGAGGCCTTCGTCTGCCAGAAGAAGAACCACTTCCAGGTCACCGTTCACATCGGCGTGGCCACGGAGCCGGCGTACGTCCGGACGCCCAGCGGGCCGCGGGCGGTCGACCACTTCCAGATCCAAGTGTTCGGGGTCAAGGTACGGAGAGACCGAAGGGTGCACTTTGTCTTCGAGCTTCAGCTGTGGTGAAGGGCGTCCGGTCGTTCCTCTGGTCACTCCTGTCCGTCTCTCCTCACAGCTGGAGTCTCCGGGCCACCAGGTGACCATCGAGCAATCTCAGCCCAACCGCAGCAAGAAGCCCTTCAACCCCGTCAGGTAGCGACGCCTCCCACATGCCCCGCGGCCCGTTGCTCCGGACTCGAGGTCTATGGGGTTTGGGACCATCTGGTCCAGTTCAGGAGGACGTTCTGCTTCTGTGCTGATAGGTTTGGGGACGTAAAGAAAGAGTCAAAGCATTCACATACCTCAGCTTTGAATGTAAACACACCTGCATCCTTCTTACACACTCATTATTATGTAAGATAGTCTTCTGGAATTTCACCCAGGAAGCCGCTGTCTGCATCAGTAAACAAAACATTGTAAACATGAGTTTATGTCTCAGTCTCTAGTTTCAAGTCTTCTTCTTTACATTATGGTCAGTTAGAGTCACACAGACCATAAAGCAGGGGAAGCTTTAGGGGCGGGGCTAGAAGAAGATTGACCGGTCGACACCAGAGGCGTAGACGGCGTCTCCACGTCCCTCCTCCTCAGTCCACATATGATCACTACCTGTTAATTGGTTCTTCGACCGCTAGGGGCAGCGAG
>CM070089.1:676558-699058 GCA_036178185.1 Liparis tanakae
TTGTTTGATTGGTTGGGGGGTTGGTTGATTGGTTGGTTGATTGGTTGGTTGATTGGTTGGTTGGTTGGTTGGTTGATTGGTTGGTTGATTGGTTGATTGGTTGGGGGGTTGGTTGATTGATTGGTTGTTTGGTTGATTGGTTGATTGGTTGATTGGTTGGTTAGTTAGCTGGTTAGCCATCTCTCTAGTGTAGGACGCAGCTGGCTGATGTTCCTGTGTTCTTCAGACCAGGTCGATACACCTACCGCGTTCCCATCAGCCCATTTGTCCCGGTCAACATGAGAGTCACTCTGCTCATGAAGTAAGTACGAATATGAACTGAACCTCCTGCATGAAAACAGGAATTTAGAAAAACGTATTTAGCTTTTCAATATATTGTGTCCAACTCCGACTGTTAAATGTTTAGTTAATCGTAGTGTTGCTAACGTTGCTAACGTTGGCGTCCAGTGACTCAATTTCTGTTGCTAAAGTGCAAAAAGAAACTTTTAAAAATACAATTAATTTCTTGAAAACATTATTACTGAATTCTTAAAGTATTATTATTAAGACTCATATCTGCTCACATAATCTGTATAGTCGTTTCAATTCAATACATTAACATATACAATACATTATATATATATATATATATAAATATAAATGCTGTGTTCCTGCGTAGCTCCACCGAGCTGCTGGTGGTGTACCTGTGCAGCCTGGACGAGTCGGCCTCCTGCTCCGCTCTGCTGGACATGAACGGCGTCGCTGGGAGCCGATACCCGTCAAACACTCAGGTACCGCCGACCAACAGGGCCTGGTGATTGGTCGATTCATTGATTACGATCTGAGCCGTCTCAGCTTTGTTAAAGTATTTAGTTTTGTCGGTTTATTACCCTTCAAGCTGGTTTCTGATCCTCCTGAATTGGCTTCACATTCCTCTGCGGTTATGAGGAATAAACCCTGAATTAATTAATCCTGATTTAAAGTTTAAAGCCCTGATTTAAAATATGTGGAGCATAAAAACTGAATGCTGCTTCTCCCGGTTTAGTTATTTCACTATCTAGAATAACAAATGGTCTAAAAACAAAGTTCCAACACACGTTCATGCGTCTAAGAACTATTGAAGCAGCGAGTCCCGGCTGTGGAGCAGCCCAGCATCAGAAAACTAGTCGTGGACTTCCGTGTTAATATGTTGGCTTTCGGGTCCCTGAGGCTCCGCCCACTAACTCAGTTACAGCCCAGTGAATAATGCAGCTCGAGGGATAAACACTGATGAATAATGGACGAAGCGTCAGGACGACGCATGCTAATCACAGCTGCTCCGACTTTAATCACCATCATGGCTCACCTGCTACCATCAACATGACTCAGGCTCATCTAATCCGGAAAGAATCCAGTTTTAGAACGTTCATTCAGCTCCAAATGAAAGATGACTCAGATCCAAAAATGACTTAAAATAAAGACGTGTGTGTGTGTTTCTGCAGGGAGAACATGAATGGCCTCTTCACGTCGCTCGTCTTCATCACAGCTCGTATCACTTTCGCTCCACAGTGGCCGTAAGTATTTTTTGTACTCTAAACCCCCGTCTGTGTGATTATTTAATGTTAACAGACCGACGATGGAATACTAACAATAATGCAGGTAAAAAAATGTATAAAGCATACTTACTGACCAATCAGAACAAATCATTCAGGGTTTTCTCGTGAACTGTACTTTAAAATCAGAAGTCAAGTCATGTGCTTCATTATAATAAAACTACGCTAATACAGACCAGTGAATGTGTTATCAGGTATTGTGTATTGTGTATTGTATTTTGTATTGTATATTGTGTATTGTATTGTGTAGTGTATGTATCACAGGTGGATTTATTCCTACTCGTCCCCAATGAGAGAACACATCCAGCTATCAGCTGTATTTAACTGAGACTTTGTATTATATTATATGATGTTTGTGTTTCTAAAGACTTCTGTAGCAACAAATGATCCTCAGACAGGAAGTCAGTACTGACCCGTGGTTGATTTGGGTCTTTTAGTGGTATTTGTTGACATAAATAGAAACATAGCCAGTAGGATGAACTGTGAACACAAGCTATCCCTTTGCTGCATTTTAACTTTAATCTGTTTTACCTTTTATGAACTTGACTGAATATAGATCTCCAGCCTTCCCCTTGATTTAGTTGGTGTATTAATACATGTAATAACACGTGTCTCCTCTCAGGGTCAAGCTAACTGCAGTACCGACCACAACTTCGCGGGGGCGCTGTTCACCGACTACTACTTCCACTTCTATCGCCGCTGCACGGACTCAGGGACGCTTGTCTAAAGGAAATAATATAAATATATTAAGTGCAATTAACTTTAAACAGATTGTCATCACAATTATGCTTTTTTTAAACCTGCAAATTAAACGACACTAAACATTTTGTGATACTCACCACTTTCGCTCATATATAGTTCTGCGAAATTGCAAAAATAAAGAAGTGGAATGCAGTGGAATTTGTTTTCAGATCCAATGAACACAATATCTTTATGTTCTTTATCGACTCTTTTATTCTCATTTGTTTTCCTCTTTCTGAGAAAGTGTTTAGGCATACATACATCTTTACATTTATGTATATGTAATTATATTTATATATTCACTTCACTAACATCTGCTAGCACTAAATTAAATGTCACTGGTCAGACATTATTATTACATTTTATTTTCTCAAAACGGTGATTTAAAAACTGAATTACTTTTATTTTTGGGGCTTTTTTCAAATAGTTGGCTTTATGTGTGAAGTTCAACTTTATTTAGACAAAAAAGTTAAATATGTGTTTTGTATTTAGTCGAAATTCAAACTGTGCCGAGTCGTTTGCTGTTCAAGTTGTTGTTATTGATGAGCTGTGTTTACTGTAAAGATCTCAGAAGGAACAACACGTACATTCGGGTGGAAGACATTGGGGATTATTTAAAAAAATCCCAAACCAAGAATTCGGAATGTCAGAAAATGTTTTTTTGTAATTTAGTCTTAAACATGTGAAACCATTAGAAAGATATTCTTTTAAATTTAGGAGCTGAAGATCATTTTACAGGTCGAGAAGCAGTAATTACAAAATGTTAAAGTTACATATTAAAAGTAAAAATGTACGTCGTCATTTTGAAAGCGTGTAACTGGTATTTAATTAAACAATTATTCTTTTCTATGAACGTGACTGAATCCTGAATGCTTTTTGTTATGTGGAATGGAAACTAATAAACAATCAGGTAAACAAATCAGATCTGTTTTTGACTCAAAATAAACAATGTGGGATCTGGTTTAAGACACTTTTAATACTTTTTAGGAGAGCAGGCTGTTTTGTCTTTCAGCAGGAAACACACATACAAACACACACACACAAACACACAAACAGTCACACACAAACACACACTGATGACTAATTCAGGTGGAGGAGGTGCAGCAGCAGAAACAGACTAATTAGGTGTCAGAGACGAACGTCTCCGTTGCAGAAAGGAAACACACAAACTCTGAGACATGGACGCCCAGAACGCTGTGAGTAGGAAGAAACAGGCTTGATTCTTTTATATATACATAGAAATATATATATATATATATATATATATATATATAGATAATTATATATAGATAAATATATGTATGTATATGTATATTTATGTATATTTATTTTGATGTATAGATATTTAGAAATGATATATAGATGCATAATAATATAGATTATACATATATAAATATTATATATAAATCTTTAATTTTTTAGATAAATAATATATATATATATATATTGTATATATAAATATATGTATATAGAATAATATTATATATAGTTCAATATATATTATACTATTATACATATTTAACTATAAATAATAATATTATATATATATATATTTGTTCATTATATAGATGTATTTTATGTTTCTATAAAATAATAAACCTTGAAATCTAATTTTAAGAATATTAAGAATATTGTTTCTGCACATGAATCTCATTTTGGGAATTAGGACTCTTAGATTGTTTATATCAATAATGTAAAGTTATCTGCAGTTAGCAATTAATTAAATCTGCAGATGTAATCATCGTAATCAATAATCATAATAATGTTATAGCTACATGAAGGTGATAGGTCAAATGTTATTGGTAATACTTACAGATAGCATAGATGTTCAGTTCATCCATCAGGAGAGGACGATTCTCCGTTAGGCGTCACACAGGTCACACACACCTGTTCTGAAATATGGTGTCTCGTGGGGACCTGGATGCGTAGGAGGACTTTGAATCATTATGGGAACATTTCACTTTCATGGCTCTCTGAGGTCAGCTGTTAATGTGTGTGTGTGTGTGTGTGTGTGTGTGTGTGTGTGTGTATGTGTGTGTGGAGGTGTCGCCTGCCAGCTGGGAACTGATGGACAGGTGTCTCTCATCACCACAGAATCGGTCCCTTCAGGCTTCCCCGTCCGTCCTCTTCTGAAGCATGTAATTAACTGATACTCTATCCTCCTTGTGTGTGTGTGTGTGTGTGTGTGTGTGTGTGTGCGTGTGTGTGTGTGTGTGTGTGTGTGTGTGTGTGTGCGTGCGTGTGTGTGTGTGTTGCAGAGCAGGCTGGGAGCTCGTCATCTCTCTCAGATTCGGGAGGAGTCGGACAGCAGAGAGCAAAGGTAACAGTAATACTACCTTCATGGGAAGATGACACTGAGGTACTTGTACTTTGGTTTAGTATTTCCATTACGTGTTACTTTATATACTGTACTACACCTCAGAGGTACATCATGTAGTACTTTATATACTGTACTACACCTCAGGGGTACATAGAGTACTTTTCCTGACATTCTCAGGTGTGTGAGTGTTGACAGGAACCTCTCCCTCTCTCTCTCGCTCTCTCTCTCTCTCTCTCTCTCTCTCTCTCAGTATCTGTTTCCTGCCTCCGATCATGCAGCAGCAGACGGATGGAGCGGGTGGTGCAGGTGGTGCAGGTGAACCAGGTGTGGACGAGGCAGACAGACCGGAATTGAGGCGTCTGTCTGACGCGGCGTCGCTGCAGAGGAGGCTGGAGGAGCACAGCGGTCTGCTGCAGGAGGTACACCGCCATCTAGCGGTCACCACTGGTACTGCTGTTATTTATTTGAATTCATCATAATGGTAAAACAATTACTTCGTGTGTGTGGATGTTTGCGTGTGTTTGTATGTGTGTGTCTGTATATGTCTGTATGTGTGTGTGTGTGAGTGTGTGTGTGTATGTGTGTGTGTGTGTGTGTGGTTGTATGTGTGTGTGTGTGTGTGGTTGTATGTGTGTCTGTGTGTGTGTATGTGTGTGTATGTGTGTGTGAGTGTGTGTGTGTGTGTGTATGTATGTGTGTGTGTGTGTGTGTGTGTGTGTGTCTTAGTGGGGTCGTATTGAGGCTGAGCTCCGCTGTGAGGACGTGGAGAGGCAGCGTGAAGCCTCCTTCCTGCGTCGACAGGAGAACATCCTGCTGAGGACTCACCTGTGTTACCTGATCCTCGGGCAGCGCGTCGCCAAGTAACCCCCCCCCCCCCCCCCCACAAACACACACACAAACAAACACACACACACTATGGGCACTATGATCTGTCTGACTGCAGGTGATTCCTCCGCAGACCCTGGGTCAGCAGCTACTTCCGGAGGTTCCCCATGCACATCTACTGCCTCCCCGTCCAGCCGACCAATCACAGGAGCCGGAGGAGAGGCCCGACAAAGAGGACATGAGGGTTATTTATCCACCTGATTAATAAATGTAACTTCCTCCCCCGTTCAATCTTATTCCTTTTGTTAAAGTTTAAAAAAAGAAATATTTCCATATAGGGATCCAAACTGGAGAAATTAAGATGAAAACTATATTTAATGTCCAAAGAATGAAACGGACAGGGCCCTCTGCAGGCCACTCTATGAACTGCACGCTTCATTAAAAGTCTTTAGTTAAACGTGTTGCTCTGCTGCCACCTGGTGTGCAGCAGAGGTATTACTCAGACCCGTTAACAGTAAAACGTTCTATGAAAATACTCAAATAAAAGTCCCGTATTCTAAACCTTATTGAATTAAAAGTATTATAAGTTTCTAACTTGTCGTTAAATATCTTTCTGTAAAAATGTAAATAAGTTGTTTCTATATTCTACTATTTTGAAAAAAATACATAAAACTGAACATGTTTGTTTTTTAAATAATTTAATTGAAAAATACATCTACATACATTAGGTTATTTTTAATGCACAATCAAAAAGTTCCACGTCTTATTACGGAGAAGACATTTCACAAACATAAAACAACGTAGTGAGAACGAGAAATAATAATATAATATGAATATATTATTAAAAATAAAATAATAATATATTATGTATATGATATATTATTTTATTGTTTATCTTATAATATAGTATATATATATATATATATATATACAATATATTATATTATTATTATCGTTTTAATATTATCTATATACATATTATCAAAAACATTTGTATATGTTTAAAATATGTTGCCAAAATAATTACATTTCTATTCCCAATCTTTGTTTTCTCGATTTAGTTCGCCGACAAATGTATCTGCGCAGACGGTGTAAAACTGCACGTTGTACGCAGCTTGACGTCTTCTGCGTCGTGACGTCACGACGCCACCGCCCAGCCCTTCTTCTGTGTGCGCGCTTCATCCCGGACTCTCAGACATCATGGTGAGCTTTACTCTATTTTACTCTCTTTTAATCCGACAGCAGCGGTGCATAGACGCGTTATTCTTCCGTATGAGCAGATTAAGTCCCGGAGAGGCTTTTAATAACGTTACTAGACCGTCTGCGTCGCTTGTTTAGAGCCCGTTTTAGCTTCCGGTTGGCTCGCGCTGGCCAAGCCGGTGAGCGAGCACGTGGGACGCGATGGATCCGCTAACGGCTGAACTAAACTGCGTCACAGTGGATTCATGCGGCGCGGGGGACCTCCGGGGTTCGTTTCACACGGTAGAACCCGTGTGGTTCTGCCGGAGGGTTCTGTTGGAGAAGGCTTTGGGTTTCTGGTTCCTCTCGGATGAGCCCGTTAGCTTCCGGTTAGCTGGTCGCTCTTTGTGGCTGGAAGCTTCTAGCGGCTTCGGGATGAAACGAGGGGGGTGCGTTCAGGGGCGCTCGGAATGAATAGATGCGTCAACGCCTGAATTCCCTATTAAATTGATTTTAAGACCCACAATTAAAAATGTGCCTTGGGTTGATTTCAATCAGTGCATATAAGACCTCGTGACATTTGACTCCCAAAAAAATCACATTCAATATGACTTATTATTATTACAATTATTATAGTATTAGCATGATGCAAAAGTTACAGCTACCAGAAATAATAATGATAATAAAAACATGTATTAGCAGCCTCGGCCCATCGCAGCTAGGTTGTAATAATCTACAATGAACTGTACCTTAACATAGTAAAATATATATATTAAGGACGCAGAGAATATTAAATAAATATATATAAATAGATTAATCTGGTCTGTAAAATGTCTCACGGTTCCCCGCATTTCAATATTGGCTTTTTGTAATGTCGTTTTTAACCTTAAAAACACTAAAGTATTCAGTTTAATATGTAAGGCTAAAACCTAAATATGTCAATAATAATATAAAGTGTAACTATAACGGTGTTAGGGTGAACTATTAATAATATAAATATAACGGCTTGCTTTATGGAAGCACTTGTATTGCATGTATATTTATTTTAGACTGTGTGTGTGTGTGTGTGTGTGTGTGTGTGTGTGTGTGTGTCGTTATTGATTGCAGGCGTCCTTATCAATGGCTCCGATGAACATCTTCCGTCAAGGAGCAGATGAAGAAAAAGCTGAAACAGCTCGACTGGTGAGTTCTCCGTCTGGTTCTCGTGAAGCGACTCGTCCGATTCCCTCGAGTTGAGCCGTGACTGTTTTCTCCCCTCAGTCGTCCTTCATCGGCGCCATCGCCATCGGGGACCTGGTGAAGAGCACGCTGGGCCCCAAGGGCATGGTGAGGCGCCGCACGCACCCCGAGCGACGCGTCATGGGACACGACACGGACCGCATGTGAAGAAGGATGTGGAAACGATTCATATAAATTACCCTTTTAAATATATCATCAGAGTTCGTCACGGGAAAACCTGGAAAAGTCCTGGAACTTTAAAATATTTATTTCCAGGCCTGTAAATGTGTTTTACATGTGCATTAACAGAGTTTACATAATTAATATGCTTTTTAAAGTGAAGACGCTCTACTTATGAGCCGCCAGCTCTTTCACACTCTCACTTTTTCTGTGCAGCAAGTGAACGCACCGTCACTAAAAATACATCTTTATTCTTATAATCTAGACTATTGTCTCGTGTGTCGTTTAAGGTTATAAACCGTCTGCTTGGAATCCTCCGTTAGTTAAATACCACATCCACTCACTTCACGTGTACACCGGGATCTCACTAAATGTGTTGTCATGGAAACCCATTGGTCACCGTGTGTGACCCCTGGTTATTTATTTATATATATATTTGTGTGTGTCGCGTCTCCAGGATAAGATCCTGCTCGGCGGGGGGAAAGGCGGCACGGTGACGGTGACCAACGACGGGGCGACCATCCTGAAGGCCATCGGGGTCGACAACCCGGCCGCCAAGGTCCTGGTTGGTGAGTGAAGCTAACACTCATTATTATTATTATTATTATTATTAATATCTTTGTATAACTTTCCTTCTCGACTTTTCCCTCTGAATACATTTTAAACTTCTCATGGTCTTTATTTCCTAAGACATGTCGAAGGTCCAGGACGACGAGGTCGGCGACGGGACAACCTCCGTCACGGTGCTCGCCGCCGAGCTGCTGCGGGTAAACACAAACAAAAGGTGTTTGCGTGTTTGTTTACTTCCTGTTGACGGGTCACGTGACTCGCGACTCCTTGGAACCAATAGGAAGCCGAGCTGCTGATCGGCAAGAAGATTCACCCCCAGACCATCATCTCCGGCTGGAGGAAGGCCACGCAGACGGCCAGGGACGCCCTGAGGGAGGCGGCCGTGGACCACAGGTGGGCGGAGCCTATCCCGTTATTGATCTCCAGTTATTGATTTAGGGTTCCGGTGAAGAAACGGAACAATTCACTTTGCATCGTTAATTGTTCTGTTGGTTTGAGTTCACATCTGAATTAAGTTGACACTTTATTCTTTGAATAGTTTTTGTTCTCATTCAAATATAAAATCACACAATCAATTAAACCAGTAAAATTAGAAATAAAAACTAAAATCTTCTGATTTTATAAAATAATACACACACTTTATTTTCTCACAAAAATTAGAAATGTTTATTTAAATGACTATTCAAATTCAGCTGTATAACTTTATTTGTAGATTATATCCACCAATTAACTGGGAAGTGAATACATATTGTTGTGTTTTTATATCAAAAATCTAAACGGAATAAAAAATAAGACAGGAGTTAATTTGATGGGTCTTTTATTTTGAAAGTCTTTCATCTTGACGTCATCATTGTAGCCTTTTCTTATTTAATTGTTGGATTAAAACACTTCCATTTTCATGAGCTCTTAATTGAAGACATGTTTAAAGAAGTAACATTAATTTAATATGATTTAGATTCAGCTGTTTAACTTTATTTGTGAATTAAACCCAGCAATAAATTGGAGGAAGAAGAAAAGATTGAATAAATATTGAGATTGCATATAAATATTCATTATGAACAAATATGTAGCCGGTTGTGTTTTTTATAAGAAGGAATGAAAAAAGATGACAATATGTTGACTCGGGTCTTTTATTGTGGAAGTTTTCTCCAGATGCGTCTCAGCATCCTGTTTCTCTAGAGTCCTGCTGTTTGTTTAGTTGTTGTTGTTGTTGCTGTTGCTAAGCGCTGCTCAGGGCGTGACGATGTCGTGCGTCCCGCAGCTCTGACCCGGCGCTGTTCCAGGACGACCTGCTGAACATCGCCCGCACCACGCTGTCCTCCAAGCTGCTCACGCACCACAAGGCGCACTTCTCCCAGCTGGCCGTGGACGCCGTCATGAGGCTCAAGGGCTCGGGCAACCTGGAGGCCATCCACATCATCAAGAAGCTGGGCGGCAGCCTCACCGACTCCTACCTGGACGAAGGTAAGGGGCGGGGCTAGAGGGGGGGGCTCTGATTGGCCGACGGGAGGCCGGTGTTAACGCCTCCCTCTGCGGCGTCTGCAGGTTTCCTGCTGGACAAAAAGATCGGAGTGAACCAACCGAAGAGACTCGAGAACGTGAAGATCCTCATCGCCAACACGGGCATGGACACGGACACACACACACACACACACACACACATATACACACACACACGCAGAGACACGCATATAAAACATGAGGCTCTACATGTTTTATGACTCTTTAATAATCTCTCTCCTCCCTACTGTCTCCTTCACTCGTCTCCTCTCCTTCCTCCTCCTGTCTCTCCTTTCCTCTCTTTATGATGAAAATATCTGTTTGGCTTCTTTCCCTCATGGAAGAGTTTGTCCTACATGAGGCATTCAAAGGTGTGTGTGTGTGTGTGTGTGTGTGTGTGTGTGTGTGTGTGTGTGTGTGTGTGTGTGTGTGTGTGTGTGTGTGTGTGTGTGTGTGTGTGTGTGTGTGTGTGTGTGTGTGTGTGTGTGTGTGTGTGTGTGTGTGTGTGTGTGTGTGTGTGTGTGTGTGTGTGTGTGTGTGTGTGTGTGTGTGTGTGTGTGTGTGTGTCAGATCTTTGGCTCCAGGGTTCGCGTCGACTCGACGGCGAAGGTCGCCGAGATTGAAATGGCGGAGAAAGAGAAGATGAAGGAGAAGGTCGACCGCATCCTGAAGCACGGCATCAACTGCTTCATCAACAGGTACACACGCACGACTACACACACACAACACAACGTGTGTACCTGGCGATGACATCGTCTCCTTCACAGACAGCTGATCTACAACTACCCCGAGCAGCTGTTCGCTCAGGCCGGCGTCATGGCCATCGAGCACGCCGACTTCGCCGGCGTGGAGCGCCTCGCGCTGGTCACTGGTACGTACACACACACACACACTCACTCTCTCACACACTCTCTCTCACTCACTCTTAACTGCCGTCTCTCGCCCGCAGGAGGGGAGATCAGCTCCACCTTCGACCACCCGGAGCTGGTGAAGCTCGGCCAGTGCAAGCTGATCGAGGAGGTGATGATCGGAGAGGACACACTCATCCACTTCTCTGGGGTCGCCATGGGTACGCACACACACACACACACACACACACACACACGGTGATGAACTAGACTGAATTCAGATGTTTTCATATGAATATAAAACAGATGAACTATTATGTGTAACTTCCTAAAGCTGTGGTTGACCTGTGACCTCTGACCCCAGGCGAGGCGTGCACCGTCGTGCTGAGGGGAGCGACTCAGCAGATTCTGGACGAGGCCGAACGTTCACTGCACGACGCGCTGTGTGTGTTAGCGCAGACGGTGAAGGAGCCACGCACCGTCTACGGAGGAGGTACACACACATCTATACACACTGTCACACACGCATCTATACACGCACTCTCACACACACACACACACACACACTGACACACACATGCATCTATACAGATACTGCCACATGTATACACACTCTGATTGACACACGCAGTGACAGCTACACACACACACGTATCCCCACACACACTAAGGCCCTGAACGCCTCGTCTCCCTCAGGCTGCTCCGAGATGCTGATGGCCAAGGTGGTGACGGATCTGGCCAATAAGACGCCAGGAAAGGAGGCGGTTGCCATGGAGTCGTTCGCCAAGGCTCTGAGGATGGTACGCTTCCTGTTTCCTAACGCCCTGTTTCCTAGCGCCTACTTCCTCAAAGCTCTCGGAGTATTGATTCTTCTCTTCCTCCAGCTGCCGACCATCATCGCCGACAACGCCGGCTACGACAGCGCCGACCTGGTGGCTCAGCTGAGGGCCGCGCACCAGGAGAACCGGACCAGCTGTGGGCTGAGTGAGTGACCCTGAACGCCTCGCGGGGCGTCGAGGCGCCCGCCACGCGCCTCGCGCGTCTCTAACGTCTGCTGCGCTCTCTGCCCTCAGACATGGCTGACGGCACCGTGGGCGACATGGCGGCGCTGGGCGTCACCGAGTCGTTCCAGGTGAAGCGCCAGGTGCTGCTGAGCGCCTCGGAGGCGGCGGAGATGATCCTCCGGGTGGACAACATCATCAAGGCTGCTCCCAGGTCAGATCTTACCCCGCGGGCCGGGCGCCGCCTCGCCACGGCCGTTTGGTTACCACTGTTGTTGTTGTTTGTCTCTGTAGGAAGAGGGTTCCCGACCACCACCCCTGTTAGAGGAAGAGGAGGATGAAGATGTTATCTGTCGCTCCGTTTGTTTACCACAATAAAAGAACCGACTCGTTTGTTTCCTTTTCGTGTGCCGCATCACTTCCTGCCGCCTCCCGATTGGCTGTCGGCAGCGTGAGGATCAGAAACTCCGTGACACGTTGTTGTGACCTGAAGCTCTTAGTGTCAACTCGACTGTTTGAATAAAACACGTTACATGAACCTGCAGCGCGTCTTCACTTCATTTAAGTATTCAAAGTCCCGGGACACGGAGAACCTCCTGGAGGAGGAGAACCAGACGTGTGTATTATGGGATGTCGTGTTAAAGTTACTGAGTGGAACCAGAAACTCGTTAACCTGCTGGAGGCCTGTTCTCATTATTCTGTCCACCCGTTGTTTGTCTCTCGAGGTCAAAGCGACCGAGACCCGGAGACAAACGGGTGGACGGAATAATGTGAACGCCTCCAGAGTCAACACAGCATTTACTAATATATGTACTTTATGTACTAATATATATATATATATATATATATATATATATTGAACTAATAAACAGTTTGCATTCAGATGTAATGTCTTGGTGAACTTCACTGAAACTCTTTATGTAAACAAAATATATAGAAATAAATCCTGAGATATTATTATAAAATTTCATTTTTATTTGTACATTTCAACAGAATCAACTTGAGATTCTTTAAAATATAAACATGTCTACACACACACTCTCCATGTCTGTCTCTCCATTGCCCTCTGAGGACTCTCTCTCTCCCCTTGTCTGTCTCTCACACACACACACACACTCTCTCTCTCTCTGATAAGGACTCTCTCTCTCCGGTGCCGCCCGTCAGTCCGTTCCCCCCCGACATGTTGAAGCTGCTGCTGCTGTGGACCTGGACCAGCTCGGCGCTGTTGAGGTAGGAACACACACTGAATGTACTTTTGTGTACTTTAGTGTGCTAATACAACGAGTACGTTCTGCTGAGGCCAAAAAACGACTTTGTATTATTTCACTCAATTATTCTCAGTTCAAGTTGTTTCAATAATTATAATAATACATTTGATTTATATAGCGCTTTTCCAGGTGCTCAAAGACGCTTTACAACACATAATTAAAAGAAAAGAAAAACCTAAAAGCTATGCATTATAAATTACGATAAAACAAACAATAAAAGCAAATAAGAACATACAGAGCACACAATCACACACGTTTTGATTTTTGATTTGAATGATGACGGTTCGGTGCGGTCTCGGATGTTTTTGGGGAGAGAGTTCCAGAGGGAGGGGGCAGAGATGGAGAAGGCTCCATCCCTCATGTCCGGTGCTCGGTCCTGAGGGATGGAGAGGAGGCATCAGAGGAGCGGAGTTGGCGGGATGGAGTGTGATGGTGAAGCAGATCGGTGAGGTAGCAGGGGGCCTGGTGATGGAGGGCTTTGTAGGTGAGGAGAAGGATTTTGTAAAGGATACGTTGTGGGACGGGGAGCCAGTGGAGGGTCTGGAGAACACGGGTGATGTGATCGCGGGTGTGGGTGAGCAGTCGAGCAGCAGAGTTCTGAATATACTGGAGTTTATTGAGAATTTTGGATGTAGTGCCATGGAGAATGCTGTTCAATAGTCTATTCGGGAGGAGATGAAGGCGTGGATCAGTGTTTCAGCAGCAGAGAGGAGAGTGATGGACGGAGACGGGCGATGTCTCTGAGGGGGAAGAAGGCAGTTCGGGTGATTTGTTTGACATGGTGTTCGAAGGAGAGGTCGCTGTCTAACATGACTCCGAGGGGGCGGATGTGTGGGGATGGAGACAGAGTGGAGCGGTCCATGGCGAGGCTGAAGGTACGACTGGTTTTGGTGAGAGATTTGGGACCGATGATGAGCATGTCGCATTTATCACAGTTGAGTTTGAGAAAGTAGTGTTGATCCAGGATGTCAGTGAGGCGGTGGGTTAGGGTAGTGGCAGAGCTGATGGCCTTAGTGGAGATGGAGAGCTGGACATCGTCGGCATAGCAGTGGAACAGGAGACCGTGTTGGCGTATGATATGTCCAAGAGGTACTCCATCAAACAAAGTTTTACAAGTAGAGTCTCGACCTTTTGAGGATTCTTTGTTTTTTAAAGGAATAGTTTAATATCTTGGGAAATATGGAATATGATTGTATCCACAACAACCCCCCCCCCCCCCCCCCCCCCCCCAGGATCCCTCTGAGGCGGATGCCGTCGGTCCGGTCCCAGCTTCGGGCCGACGGCGTGCTGCAGGACTTCCTGACGGATCACCGGCCCGACATGTTCAACCGCCGCTACGCCCAGTGCTTCCCCCCCGGCACGCCGTCGCTGAGGCTCGGGCGCTCCAGCGAGAAGATTTACAACTTCATGGACGTGAGAACGAAGGGATCGTGTTTAGATTATATGTCATCCTTCATAATAATAGAAGTGTTAGAGCTGCATTCCCTCTCCTGACCACCAGGGGACGACTCCTCTGGTGGTATAGAAATCTATGCTTCATGTGTTAGAGCTGCATTCCCTCTCCTGACCACCAGGGCCATAAAGCGTAGTATGTTTTAGGGGCGGGGCTACAAGGTGATTGACAGGTCGACACCAAAGACATCTTTGGTGCATCCAGCAACCGATCCACGTGACGCCATGTTTGTTGTCCTCTGTGTCTGTTGTGTGTCTGTTGTGTGTCTGTTGTGTGTCTGTTGTGTGTCTGTTGTGTTTCAGTCTCAGTATTACGGTGAGATCTCTTTGGGGTCTCCGGAGCAGAACTTCTCTGTGGTTTTCGACACCGGCTCCTCCGACCTCTGGGTGCCGTCGGCCTACTGCGTCAGCCAAGCTTGTGGTACTACACACCTCTACACAACTCTATACAACACTACACAACTCTACACAACTCTACACAACTACTTACAGGACAGTTGAACATACGGAGTGGTGTTTGTGTTTTATAATCGTGTTTGTGGGTCAGGTCGGCATGACAGCCGAGTCGAGTGTGTCCCTGACTGTGATAAGAAGTTCAAGGTCTGTGTGTGTGTGCGTGTGTGTGTGTGCGTGTGTGTGTGTGTGTGTTTGTGTGTCACAGCGTCACACAGGCGGTTCAAGGCCTTTGACTCCTCGTCGTTCAGCCATGACGGTCGGACGTTTGGGATCCACTACGGGTCGGGACACCTGCTGGGCGTCATGGCCAGGGAGACCCTGAAGGTAACTGTGGTAACCCTGATGGACCCGCAGGGCACGACGGTCCTGGTACCCGAAGATAGAACCACCTTCGGTCCTGAAGAGTCCTTTTCAGAGATGCTGAAGGTGTAATTCAAGACACACAGGAAGTAAAACAAGAACTAAGAAAAGGTTCCTTAAAGAAGTTGAAGAAACATTCTTAAATCTTTCATCTTGTGTTCCAGATCGAGAGCCTGGCCGTCCTGAACCAGGAGTTCGGGGAGTCGGTCTACGAGCCCGGTTCCGTGTTTGTCAGATCAAAGTTCGATGGCGTTCTGGGCTTGGGGTACCCGTCCCTGGCAGAGATCCTTGGAAAACCTGTTTTCGACAACATGATTGCGCAGAAGGTGGTGGAGGAGCCAATCTTCTCCTTCTTCCTCAGCAGGTAGCGCCTCCTGGTGGACCGATGGGTCTGTTGGAGTGAGGAGGATGTCTGATGGTTCCAGGTGGTTCCGATGGGGTTCAGGTGGTTCAGGTGATGCTCAAGGTGTCCCTGGTTTCTCAGGAGAGTCAGAAGAGCTCAAGAGTTCCAGGGATCTCCAAGGATCCAGGAAGACTTAGGGCATTCTTTAGGGTAGTCCCAATGTTTGAGTCCAACGGTTCCGGAAGGATCCAGGAGTCTCCCAGTTCTTAGGATGGTCCAGACTGTTCAACGGTTCCTGAGGGTTCCATAGGAGCCCAAAAGATTTTATGGGGTTCAAGGTAGTCCGAGGATTCCTACGGTCCGAGGTCCAAGGGTTCTTGAAGGATCGCGAGAACGACAGCGAGTGGATGTGTTGGTGGGATGTTTTAGTCGCACTAGTAACGCAACGACTCGGGGGGGGGGGGGGGGGGGTATCTGGCCAGTATCCAGAGACACGGAGGAGGTTTCACGGATGTCCCGGGAGCCCGAGGGTCCAGAGGACTCTGGTTCTTCCTAAAGCCTCAAGAAAGAGTTTCGATGCCAGAGAAACAGAACAGAGTGAAATCCAGTTTGTAAATTGCATCGTGGTTTGTGTCCCTGCAGGAGAACCAACGGAAGCGGCCCAGAAGGGGAGCTGTTGCTAGGCGGAAAGAACGAGAAGATGTACCAAGGACCAATCAAATGGCTTCCTGTGACGGCTGAGGGCTACTGGCAGATTAAGATGGATAGGTGATGGAAGTAATTCATGAATTCATTGTAACTGCATGATGGGGCCTACGTTGAGGTCCTGACCGTCTACTGGATCTTTGACATGTCTCGTTGGTTCTGGTGGGCCCTTGGACCACATCCAACACCACCGTTGTATGGGGGCCACAACCAGTGACCCCCACACAACTGGAAATACATAGAAGGACTCAGAACATAAGGGAACGTTCCAGGTGTGGGAGTGTTTGGGGCTGCTTGTCATGTTGCAGTAAACGCCACGACCAGCAGGGGGCAGTGCATCCCACACTATCAGCCCAGGTGCGCTCTGTAAATACAGTAAAGCCACATTATGATACCTGCGTGTCTTTCAGTGTGGCGGTGCAGGGCGCTGTCACCCTGTGTCCTCGTGGTTGCCAGGCGATCGTCGACACTGGGACGTCCCTCATCTCCGGACCCACGGATGACATCATGAGACTCCACGAGCTGATCGGAGCCACGCCCACCAACATGGGAGAGGTCAAGCCCCCCCCCCATTCAACTGTGGACAACACTCACATCTTCGACAGATAGAGGCAGTAATGTGTAAACGTGTCGTCTCATTTGACCTTTAACCTTTTGGGCTTCCAGTTCCTCATCGACTGCACCAGGATGTCCAGTCTGCCTCATGTGACCTTCGTCCTCGGAGGCCGAGAGTTCACTCTGACCGTCGAGCAGTACGTCAGGAAGGTTGGTCTTCACTGCCGTGAAATACTAGCAAAGAGTACGAGTACACATGTGGGGGCGGAGCCAAGTGCTGCGCTCCAGAAGGTTTCGGGGTAGTCTAGAGGAGCAGAGTGTCCCTTCTACTTTTGTTCTATTTCTATATAA
Source organism: Liparis tanakae (assembly GCA_036178185.1). NCBI lineage: Eukaryota > Metazoa > Chordata > Actinopteri > Perciformes > Liparidae > Liparis > Liparis tanakae. The sequence goes on from CM070089.1 coordinate 694,002, forward strand.
ATAATAATAATGATTTATATAGCGCTTTTCTGAGTACCCAAAGTCGCTTACAGAGTCCAGTCATCCACACACACACACAGTCATCCCGGTGGTGGTAAACTACATCAGTAGCCACAGCTGCCCTGGGGCAGACTGACGGAAGCGTGGCGGCCAATCCGCGCCTACGGCCCCTCCGACATCCATAACCGGGTTGAAAGCTGTGTGCATGTCTTTATGATGGTGGGGGAAACAGGAGGACCCGGAGGAAACCCACGCAGAAAGGACCTGGGACGACCGGGACAACCTGGATTCGAACCCAGGACCTTCTTGCTGTGAGGCGACAGTGCCAACCACTGAGCCACCGTGCTGCAAAAATAACTGACACTTTAAATGAAAGAACATTAGTATATGTTACATTACATTACATGTCATTTAGCAGACGCTTTTATCCAAAGCGACTTACAATAAGTGTGCTTGAACGTGCATCGTATGAACCTGCTCCTCCCCAGGAGGCGCTCGGCGACCAGGAGTTCTGCCTCAGTGGTTTCCAGGCGGTGGACATCGTGTCCTCCGGAGGCCCCATGTGGATCCTGGGAGACGTCTTCCTCACAGAGTTCTACAGCATCTTCGACAGGGGACAGAACCGGGTCGGCTTCGCCCTCGCCAAGCACCCCAGCCCCTCCCCGGTTATCGGCTAACAGCTGACCGTCTATAATAAAACGATACGATTCTACAAAGGCCCGACACGTACTCGTCGTTTTGTCACTAGCTAGCAGCAACTTGGGCTCGTCCAATCAGAGGCCAGCCTCCATCACGCCGTCCAGGGTTAACCTCCATCACGGGCCTGATGATGGTGACCCGGATGACTCTTAACAAGACTTGATTACATTTATTTTGACGATTATCCACGCTTTATTTTGAAAAGTACAGTTCTTGGTGATTCAGCAGCAGTTCCTGTATATTCATGACTTCAGTTACAACAGACAGACCGACAGACCGACAGACCGACAGACCGACAGACCGACAGACCGACAGACCGACAGACAGACAGACAGACAGACAGACAGACAGATTTCAGATTTCAGGTCTTTTCAGATTTCATAGTCATGTTTCAGCTGTGTGTGTGTGTGTGTGTGTGTGTGTGTGTGTGTGTGTGTGTGTGTGTGCGCATAGATAGCAGTGGAGGTAAACACTTATAAAAAGAATCGCAGCCAGCAACAACATGACTTCATACCAGCAAAGACATTTGAGGGTCGATGATTTTTAGAAGTTAGAGGTCTACCCTTTTAAAGTTTGGTTGAGCAGCTCCTAGTGGCCACTAGGAGAACTGCAGCTGAGAGTAGCTTTAAATGAATAGTTTAACATTTTATGGGATAATACTAGTAATACATATATATATATATATATATATATTAATAATTAAAAAATAATAATTTGCATTATTACACTTTAATTAAAAGAGAAAAATGTATATCACCAGATGTGTTTTCAATATGTTGTTGTAAATTATTATTATTATTATTATTATTATTATTATTATTATTATTATTATTATTATTATTATTATTGTTAAATGTTAACATTAGGAAGACCTCAGGAGTTTGGTTACTTTTTTCTGAAGTTTCACACTGGAATCAATATTTTTTTATTTGACTGTGTTCCTCTTTACAAACGAAGATCGTCTCTTTAGGACGAGAAACAGTTATAGCTTCATCTTTTTGGGGTGATATTATTATTTATACTTTTAATAATGATACACAATAATGACACAGTGTTAATATTTGTAGGACTATTATTTGTACTTTAAGTTTTACATTTTGAAAGTGTATATTTAAAAGTCAGCCATGATGCATGCTGTTACTTTAGTGCAAAATAAATTAAACGGAGTGAGACCTCTTACTGCTCTGTAAGCGCATGCGTAGATCGTCCGTGATAGAACGGAAGCGGGTCATCCATGAGAAAGGACTAGCTTGTAAAAGTCAGTCTCGCGCGCTCGTCTGAGATCAGTTTGGGTTCTTCTTCCGACTCCCTTCGTTTGAAGTTAGCCGCTCTCAGATCGGCGCTGAGGCTCCGCTCCCTGACGGAGTGTTTCGCGGTTAAATCAAGCGTTGGCACGCGGAGAAGCAGCAGCAGCGGCAGCAGGTAAACCAACACACTTTACTTCTCCCGTGGTTAGTTTGTATTAATGTGAGCTCTCTTCGCGTTGCTAGTGAACCGCCCGCCATGTTTATCACGCCATGTAGGGTCCAGCGTCACTGTTATCTCAGGTCCCAAGAAAAACTTCTATTCTTTGGCGTGATTGGAGGGTTTATTTTCAACATCGTCCAATCGGGTGAAGCGAGAGGCGGGTCTTCTGTGCCGATACAACGCGATCATTGTGCATAACATAATATAACGTATGTGGTCGTGATCTCTATAATAATGTGAGATTTTAATTTGTTATGTTTGTGTATTAAAAAAAGGGAATAAATAAATACTATTTATTTTTTGTAATTTTTTTACACTTTTTAAATTTGTTTATTTTAAGTGTCACATCACAAGTAGAAAAGAGATATTACTAATATAATAAATATATAAAAGCAGATTATCTCATTGATTATCGATCAGAGTTTGTATAAGCACCTGTTCTGCACATGCTCAGTAGAGAGATGCCGTCCAACATGGAGATCAAAGCCAAAGTAAGTGACATGGCGCTGTTCGTCAAGAAGGCCGCCGAGCTCAGCCAATCAGAGGGCTCGATCATCAGACAGCACGACACTTTCTTCAACTGCAGCCGAGGACGACTGAAGCTGAGAGACTTCATGGTACAAGTACACAAGACTTCATGGTACAAGTACACGAGACTCCATGGTACAAGTTGGAATAATAATAACATGAGAAGACAACATTATTTGTCAGGTGCATTTATTACAAACATTAATTAATTAATTAAAACCAAATAATAACAAATATTATAAATAAAATAAAACTTATGATTAAAAAGTAATATATAGGTATAAAAGATGTTCACTAGAAATAGAAATCTAAAATAAAAAATCGTTCTAAAATTAAAAGAAAATAATATATATATATATATATATATATATATATATATATATATATATATATATATATATATATTAGGGCTGTCAATCAATGATGAAAAAGAATTAACTAATTAATCGCGCATTTTGAAATTCATTAATCGCAAATATCGGGGGGTTTTCTTCTAAAGACTAAATCTCCTAAATGAAGCAGTTATCACTTCAGACAGCGTGTGTTTTAGACTCTTGTTTGATAGTATTTGTTGTTAAAGACACCTTCACACAGCTATGTCTCAGAGAGGCTCCTCCCCTTAAAGGGCCAGCCAGGGATTTAATATTGTGAATGATAAATTGTTTCTTCAGTGAAACATCAGATTAGTAAAACAAGGTGCATTAGAGACACATTGGTCCTGTCATCTTTAACACTGAACAGCAGCAGAACCAGAACCAGAACCAGTGGCTTTGGAAACTGACTCACATTCAAATGTGTCACTCTGGAGGCTGGGGGCATTTTATACATTTTACAAAGATATAATATAATTCACCTTTTAAAGTCTTTTGCATGTGACACACAACCCCACGTGTTCTACCTCAAACCTTCCAGAACAATCTCATCTCTACATGAGGATCCTCCTCCTCCTCCTCCTCCTCCTCGTGTTCTCTCTCTCTGGCTGACAGGCTGCTAATGAGCCTCACCTGGGAGGGGGGCGGGCCTTGTGATTTACTGAGTGTTCATTGGTTGTTTTTTCACAAAATGTTGACAGACAGACGGATTGACAAATCACGGTGAAGGTTTTGTGTGACGAGTTCTTTCCGCCCCGCATCACCCGACAAGTCTGTGTGTGTGTGTGTGTGTGTGTGTGGAGCGGAGCAGCAACCGGGAGGGAGAAGGCGCAGGAGGAAACCCGATTTATTAATCTATGAGTTTAAACTGATTTCTGCTCGTATTTTCGCGGAAAACTCATAGTTTTAAAAACGGAAAAAGTGTCAGACACACTGCCGCGACTTGACACTCAGAAAAGTGCAAAAACATCAACGAATACCGGAAGTAAACAAAGTTGCGTTAATTACGTTAAAATATTTTAGTACGTTAACACGGCCAAATTAATCGCATAGATTAACGCGTTAACGCTGACAGCCCTAATCAGCCCTATATATATATATATATATATATTACATAAAAATGACCATTTCAATGAACATTGAAAAAATCAGTAATAAAATATATTTAACTAGTAAAACTGACTGTGTGTTTGTTTGTTTGTTGGTCAGAACGAGTCGGGTCAGCTGATCTTCTACGAGCGTCCCGACATCGATGGACCCAAACTGTCCCGTTACTCCATCAGTCCGACCAGCGACCCGCAGAGTCTCCGGGTACCACGGCAACCACCCGAGTGTGTTCCAGACACACACACACTGCCGCCTGTTAACGTGTGTGTGTGTGTGTAGACCGTGCTGTCGGACGCCCTTGGGGTGAAAGGTGAGGTGCGGAAGGAGCGGCGCTTGTTTCTGATTGGTCAGACCAGAGTTCACCTGGACACAGTGGAGGGACTTGGAGACTACATGGAGCTGGAGGTACACACACACACACACACACACAATTGATATGTGGTAATTGTTTCTGTCCTACATGAAGCAATACATATTATTAAAAACATAAATTAATATTTTTTTGTTTCAGCCTCCTACATTTATTATTATTATAATACATTTAATATTCTTAGTTTTTCTGGAAAAATTCTAACATTTTCCAGACTAAACAATTAATCACAAAATTTAAAGATCCTTAATTCAGTGTTTTTTTTAAGATTTATTATAATAATATTTAATATCTATTAAGCTTAAATCTATTCTTTTACGGAAGCACACTACATTTATTTTGACATCTTAACATTTTAATGTCCTCTCATAATTATAACTTATAATGTAATTGTAAGATTTTGAAAAATAAATAATATATATGATCCAATAATTATTATAAAATAATCTCATGATCTTATTATTGTGTCTGTCTAGTTTTTAAAGAAATAAACGTTATGTGACACCTCTAATTAG
>CM070089.1:704058-714058 GCA_036178185.1 Liparis tanakae
CCTCGTGGTCGGACCACAGCTCCAGATCCTCCTCAGGATCCTTAAATATGCATATGAACACATGAATAATGAATGACCTTATAAGGAGTGAATCAACTGTAAAGTCATAAACGAGTTCAGGATCAATGTTTATATTCAAAGTCATGGTAAAAGTACACATTGTACATTATGGCTCCATTTAACGTCTTTATATATATATATATATATATATATATATATATATATATATATATATATATATATATATATACATACATACATATATACATATATACATCTCCCTGTGTTTGTGTGTGTGTGTGTGTGTGAGTGTGTGTGTGTGTGTGTGTGTGTGTGTGTGTGTGTGTGTGTGTTATCAGTGTTGTCCAGCTTGTCGGCTTCTTCCTGCCAAACATCCGTTTCCTTGGCAACCCAGACGGGGAAACAGGAAGTGGGAGTCACAGGAAGTGACTTCCAATCTTTTGTCAACTTTTTTTTATTTGTTCTTGTTTTCTTGTCCAACATGAACAGGAAGTGACCTGCCAATCACCTTTTAGCCCCGCCCCTAAAGCATGACCAGCTCTATGGTCTGCTTGACTCGCATACAGCAGAGACTTCTATACAACCAGAGGAGCCCCCTGGTGGTCAGGAGAGAGAATGCAGCTTTAACATATGAACATAGACTTCTATACAACCAGAGGAGCCTCTCTACATATAGATATGAAACATGAAGATTGATGGATATCTGTAACTTTACATAATAGCCGTTGTGAGGGGGCGTCGCTCTCTGTTGCCATGGATACGGTGGCTTGGTGTTGCGTAACTGAACCTGAAATGGCTCCTGAAGCTTCTCTGTGTCTGACCCAGTTCGGCTTCACACTGAAGGCCGACTCCACTCGTCTTCTGACCCCCCCATCCCCCCCCCCTCTCTCCTTCACATCCTGACCCCCCCCCCCCTCTGGACAGGATGGGCAGGGCGGCTCCCAGAGTCCCGCGCAGCGCCCGGAGGCCTCTCCCTCTGCAGGACGACTTCACGGCCCTCAAAGTGCTCCGCTGCTCCGTCTGCTGAGCTGCAGGACCAGGACCAGGACCAGGACCAGGACCAGGACCAGAACCAGGACCAGGACCAGAACCAGGATTACGACCAGGACCAGAACCAGCAGAGACCAGCGGAACCAAGACTGAGACCAGCAGCCATCCAGACTCTGTAGGGCGGACCAGAAGAGACCACAAGAACCCAGAAGAGACCACAAGAGACCACAAGAACCCAGAAGAGACCACAAGAGACCACAAGAACCCAGAAGAGACCACAAGAACCCAGAAGAGACCACAAGAGACCACAAGAACCCAGAAGAGACCACAAGAGACCACAAGAACCCATAACAACCCAGGAGAACCCAGTGGAACCCAGTAGAGGCCGTTGGAAGAGTTTGATGGGACTGCTGACGATTGGTGAGTCTCATGACACGTTCAATGATTTCAGGAAATGTTAAGTTAACGCGTGTTTAAAAGTATTCTGTTATAGTAGTCTGTTCTTTCAGAGGGATGTTATCTGATCAGACGCTGTGTGTTCTGTGTTTGCGGCGCTTTGCATTCTGGGATGGATGACGCGCAAATGAAACAATATTCATCAAATATAAAAGAAGTATTTAAAACGAACTCTGCGTTAATGCATCAATACTATTTATAATGATGAAGTTATTTGTCTTGTTGGCAGTGCTTCTGATCTACAGGTCTGTTGTTGTTGTTGTTGTTGTTTGTTGTTTTGATGCAGTAAGAATCTTTGAATTAGCTTTCTGTCTCGTTTGGAACCTGATTAAATATCAGAGATATTAAAGAGAGAAAAAAAGAGTCACAATAAGGGAAGGAAGGAAGGAAGGAAGGAAGGAAGGAAGGAAGGAAGGAAGGAAGGAAGGAAGGAAGGAAGGAAGGGGATGGGCCCTGAGGGGTCAGAGCTCTGAATGTCAGGAAGGAGATTCAGAGCGTCTGATTGGTGGGTCTGAAGTGGACAAAGTAATCTGGACGTTCATGCCTATTATTTATTATTTAATTAAATTTAAATTTAAATTGTATTTATTATATATTATTATTATTTCCTCTCCCTTTTGTGTTTTATTATTAGTATCATATATTTTTATTATTATTATTTAGCATCTGTCAATATAACTAAATAAAATGTTAATAAAAGCAGAGCGAATAATCCGTTGTTTACTGTTGACGTGTTTCTGTCACACGACAACAGCTTCACGGTTTATTAAAGGGGAATGGATAAAGGAAAAGATAAAGAGAGCATCTAAACCATGAGGTCACCAGGTCACGAGGACACAAGGTCATGAGGTCACCAGGTCACGAGGACACAAGGTCATGAGGACACCAGGTCATGAGGACACAAGGTCATGAGGACACCAGGTCATGAGGACACCAGGTCATGAGGACACAAGGTCATGAGGACACAAGGTCATGAGGACACAAGGTCATGAGGACACAAGGTCATGAGGACACAAGGTCATGAGGACACCACGTCATGAGGACACCAGGTCATGAGGACACCAGGTCATGAGGACACAAGGCCATGAGGACACAAGGTCATGAGGACACCAGGTCATGAGGACACAAGGCCATGAGGACACAAGGTCATGAGGACACCAGGTCATGAGGACACAAGGCCATGAGGACACAAGGTCATGAGGACACCAGGTCATGAGGACACCAGGTCATGAGGACACCAGGTCACGAGGACACCACGTCATGAGGACACAAGGTCATGAGGACACCAGGTCATGAGGACACAAGGTCATGAGGACACCAGGTCATGAGGACACAAGGCCATGAGGACACAAGGTCATGAGGACACCAGGTCATGAGGACACCAGGTCATGAGGACACCAGGTCACGAGGACACAAGGTCATGAGGACACCAGGTCATGAGGACACAAGGTCATGAGGACACCAGGTCATGAGGACACCAGGTCATGAGGACACCAGGTCATGAGGACACCAGGTCATGAGGACACAAGGTCATGAGGACACCAGGTCCCAGGGTGAGCCCACACCTGTATAGTGAATAGTGTCTGACGGGTGACGCTCTGGTCGTGACCTTGAACCTTCGCCCGGCGTCCTTCTCCGTCTCCCCGGTGATGCGTTCAAAGACGCTCATATCTCGTGTTTTATCTTTTTATTTCTCGTGTGCAGTCGTTGATGTTTTTGAAATATTCTGTTATTCACTTTGAAGCGACTCCCCGAGGGCCAATCAGGGCTGGGAGTGGCGTCATGTGGTTTCCTCTAAGTGGCGCTGGAGGCCTGAGGAGAGGACGCCGCGGGTCGGATGCTCGTCGGGTTGATTCAGTTTCTTATGAAATATTTTAGCTGCTTTGCTCCCTGAACATTTAATCAATTATTTAAAATGAACAACAATCGATATTGAAGAGAAATTAAGTGTCTCGGAGGCGTTGACGCCATCGACCACCCAGCTGCATGCTGGGATACCCTGCAGCTCGCGGTGACCCTGAATACAGCGCTGAGCGGAAAGAAACAAACGCGTCTTTGAAACCTGGGCGTCTCACATTTCAATGCGCTAAATGTCTCGCTGCAATTACCACGTTTTTACTGTCGCAAGGAAGCGGGAAGTAGGAAGTAGGATGCAGGAAGTATGAAGCAGGAAGTACAAAGCAGGAAGTACGAAGCAGGAAGCGATTAATGTGAGCAAGCTGCTATTCTGCCTCCTTTAACCTACTTTAAATGTGCTTTTATTGCTTGGTACAAAAGAAAAACATTAGGCTAGGTAGATAAGTAGGCTAACGTTAGCTGATTAGTCTAACGTTAGCTGATTAGTCTAACGTTAGCTGATTAGTCTAACGTTAACTGATTAGTCTAACGTTAGCTGATTAGTCTAACGTTAACTGATTAGTCTACCGTTAGCTAATTAGTCTAACGTTAGCTGATTAGTCTAACGTTAGCTAATTAGTCTAACGTTAGCTGATTAGTCTAACGTTAGCTGATTAGTCTAACGTTAGCTTGCTCTTGAAGCGGCGGGAAAGTTAGGCGCGGTGTCTTGTTGACGTTGGTTTTAACGTTAGCCGGCTACAACGGACTCAGCGCTAACGCTACGTATAAAAATGTCCGCCTCTCCGACTGCTACAGTCATTTGAATGGCAGCGTCCGTTCCAATCTCCCTGTTGCATTATGGGTAATTCATTCTCTCAGTCCCCTTTTAATTAGATTTGTCACCTTTGAGATATGCAGTTTTGTTTTCATGACATCAAATTAAATATTACTCCGACTGAGAGAGAGAAAGGGAGAAAGAGAGAGAGAGGCAGAGAGAGAGAGAGAGAGAGAGAGAGAGAGAGAGAGGGAAGGTTTTAAACAGGACCTGCGAAAACGGTTCAGCTGCGTTGCCATAGCAACAGTGAGGATGTAGATCAGGGGGCTCTTTTTGAAGCACACACACACACACACGCACGCACACACACAGTGACAGTTAGAACAGGATTCCCTGCTATTCCAGTTTCTATGACAACTCACAACTCGTCCTCCTCCTCCTCCTCTTCATCCGGAGATAATTAAATACTAATTATTAATAATGTTGATTAGAAGACAACATTCTCACAAAATCCTTCTTTGAAAAGGAAATTATAATAATTGTGTGGAAAGCCACATCCTCATTATTAACTCATATTATTAACTATTTTATTATTTTATACAAACCCTGTAAAGAAGGAAGTAATAAATGTGTTTCATATCCTGTAAACTGACCGAGTCGATGTTGAACACTTCCTGTGGCTAAAGCCTTGAAAAGAGAAACACCGTCTTTGTAAAACCTTCAGACGAGTTTTAATCAACGAACGCATTTGTTGATTAAAACCAAAATGTAAAATAAACCGACGTTAACCTCCGTCTCCAGAGAGAAGTCGAACTTCACGTGCTGCGTTCTCCCCACTGACCACCAGGGGGCTCCTCTGGGTAATAGAGCGGTGTGTGCTTGGGGGCGGGGCTTCAGGGTGACTGATAGCTCTCCACCGGAGACTGTAACTCTTTTCTCTTTGTGTTGCTCAAGGTGAAAAACAGGAGGTGATGTAACATCCTGCAGCCATCATCATCATCATCTTCACCATCATCATCATCATCTTTACCACCATCCCCATCATCATCATCATCATCATCATCATCATCATCATCATCATCCCCATCCTAATCACCATCCTCATCCTCATCCCCCTCTGGTTGAAGCTGTGAGAGCGTCGTCATGGTGATGTAACAGGTGTGCGGTGAGGTGTGCGGCCTCGGGGCTCAGAGGTACCTGCGCTCCACCTGAGAGGGAGCAGCTCCACCTGGAGCAGCTGTTACATCATCAAGAGAAATGAAGTTAAACAAAGACACGGAATAAGAGGAACACTTAGATGATCTTTGTTTCATTTTAGTTTGTACATGTTGTACTGGTCACATGTTCTCCTGGTCACATGTTGTACTGGTCACATGGTCACATGTTCTCCTGGTCACATGTTCTCCTGGTCACATGTTGTACTGGTCACATGGTCACATGTTCTCCTGGTCACATGTTCTCCTGGTCACATGTTGTACTGGTCACATGGTCACATGTTCTCCTGGTCACATGTTCTCCTGGTCACATGGTGTACTGGTCACATGGTCACATGTTCTCCTGGTCACATGTTGTACTGGTCACATGGTCACATGTTCTCCTGGTCACATGTTCTCCTGGTCACATGTTCTCCTGGTCACATGTTGTACTGGTCACTTTGTGATGGTGGGACTGTGAGGGGTCAGAACTGATCAGGGATCAGTAACCGTGGTTACTCCTCTGGTCCGCGTGTTTCTGTCTGATGATCAACGTTTTGTTCGTCCTGCTGTGAGACATCCACCATAACTGGGAAGCTGCTTCCCCCTGCTGGTGTGTTGTGGTATTGAGAGACGTGTTAGCCGAACAAGCTAACGACGCCGGCTAACGTTAGAATGATTTGTTTAGCTTGTTAGCTCGATGCTAACAAGCAACGGAGGCTAATTAGAAATGTTTGATGGTGGAACAAAATAAAGTCTTCAGTTATTATTTGACTGTACTCACAGCTGTGTGTGTGTGTGTGTGTGTGTGTGTGTGTGTGTTTCAGCCACATGCCTCTGAGTCCGGCTGCTGACACCAAACATGATCGCCCACGGCAACAGGCGGTTACTAACGGCAACCCGACAGGCTCTGCTGTTGCCAGGGACGACGACGCGGATGACACGCCCCCTGGAAACAGTATTGTTGTCCGCATTGGCATCCCAGACCTGCAGCAGACGGTAAAACACACACACATACATACATACATACATACATACATACATATATGTATGTATGTATGTATGTATGTATATGTATGTGTACTGTATATATATGTATATATACATACACACATACATATATATGTGTATGTATGTATATATTTATATATATATGTATCTATATATGCATGTATATGTATACATATATATGTATATGCATGTATATATATATATATATATATACATGCATATATATATATATATATATATATATGTACATACACAGTATCCACACAGAGAAGAATCAGTTTATTTATATTTAATTCATAATTTAAAAAAGAAATTGTAATTAATTTCTTTAGTATTTTTAAAAAGATTTTGTTTGTAATTTAAAAAAAAAGTTTTTTTGAAAAGCTATTAAAATGTTGTTTATTTGATTATATTTGTGATTATTTGTGTAATTATTAGTGTAATTATTAGTTTGACATATACATCTGGACAGTACCCGCTCAATGACTGCGTCTGCCCGACCGACCTGTGAGTGTGTGTGTGTGTGTTTGTCTCCTCCCAGAAGTGCTTGCGGTTGGACCCTGAGCTCCCGGTGTGGACCAGTAAGCAGAGGGTTCTGGTGACGTTGGCCCAGTCTCTGTCCGATGTGCTGAACTATGGTCTCTTCCAGCCGGCGTTCAACGGCCGCGCCGGAAAGTTTCTGGACGAGGAGCGTCTCCTGAATGAGTACCCTCTTCCCCCCATCACGCCCATCCCCTACCTGGAGGTACGCGCGGGTCTGGGGTTCTGGTGGTTCTGGTGGTGCTGTTGGTGCTGTCTGTGCTGTTGGTTCTGTTGGTGCTGTTGGTGCTGTTGGTGCTGTTGGTGCTGTTGGTTCTGTTGGTTCTGGTGGTGCTGTTGGTTCTGTTGGTGCTGTTGGTGCTGTTGGTTCTGTTGGTGCTGTTGGTTCTGTTGGTTCTGGTGGTGCTGTTGGTGCTGTTGGTGCTGTTGGTGCTGTTGGTTCTGTTGGTTCTGGTGGTGCTGTTGGTTCTGTTGGTGCTGTCTGTGCTGTTGGTTCTGTTGGTGCTGTTGGTTCTGTTGGTTCTGTTGGTGCTGTTGGTGCTGTTGGTGCTGTTGGTTCTGTCTGTGCTGTTGGTTCTGTTGGTGCTGTTGGTTCTGTTGGTTCTGTTGGTGCTGTTGGTGCTGTTGGTGCTGTTGGTGCTGTTGGTTCTGTTGGTTCTGGTGGTGCTGTTGGTTCTGTTGGTGCTGTCTGTGCTGTTGGTTCTGTTGGTGCTGTTGGTTCTGTTGGTTCTGTTGGTTCTGTTGGTTCTGGTGGTGCTGTTGGTTCTGTTGGTTCTGTTGGTGCTGTTGGTTCTGTTGGTGCTGTCTGTGCTGTTGGTTCTGTTGGTGCTGTTGGTTCTGGTGGTGCTGTTGGTTCTGTTGGTGCTGTTGGTGCTGTTGGTTCTGTTGGTGCTGTTGGTGCTGTTGGTTCTGGTGGTGCTGTTGGTTCTGTTGGTGCTGTTGGTGCTGTTGGTTCTGTTGGTGCTGTTGGTGCTGTTGGTTCTGTTGGTGCTGTCTGTGCTGTTGGTTCTGTTGGTTCTGTTGGTTCTGTTGGTGCTGTTGGTTCTGTTGGTTCTGTTGGTGCTGTTGGTTCTGTTGGTTCTGTTGGTTCTGTTGGTGCTGTCTGTGCTGTTGGTTCTGGTGGTGCTGTTGGTTCTCTTGGTTCTGTTGGTGCTGTCTGTGCTGTTGGTTCTAGTGGTGCTGTTGGTTCTGTTGGTGCTGTTGGTTCTGTTGGTGCTGTCTGTGCTGTTGGTTCTGTTGGTGCTGTTGGTTCTGTTGGTTCTGTTGGTTCTGTTGGTGCTGTTGGTTCTGTTGGTTCTGTTGGTGCTGTTGGTTCTGTTGGTTCTGTTGGTGCTGTTGGTGTTCTTGGTTCTGTTTGTGCTGTTGGTGCTGTTGGTTCTGTTGGTTCTCTTGGTGCTGTCGGTGCTGTTGGTTCTGTTGGTTCTGTTGGTACTGTTGGTTCTGTTGATTCTCTTGGAGCTGTTGGTTCTGTTTGTGCTGTTGGTGCTGTTGGTTATCTTGGTGCTGTTGGTTCTATTGGTTCTCTTGGTGCTGTTGGTTCTGTTGGTGCTGTTGGTGCTGTTGGTTATCTTGGTGCTGTTGGTTCTGTTGGTTCTGTTGGTTCTGTTGGTTCTGTTGGTGCTGTTGGTTATCTTGGTGCTGTTGGTGCTGTTGGTTCTCTTGGTGCTGTTGGTTCTCTTGGTGCTGTTGGTTCTGTTGGTTCTGTTGGTGCTGTTGGTTATCTTGGTGCTGTTGGTTCTCTTGGTGCTGTTGGTTCTGTTGGTTCTGTTGGTTCTGTTGGTGCTGTTGGTTATCTTGGTGCTGTTGGTGCTGTTGGTTCTCTTGGTGCTGTTGGTTCTCTTGGTGCTGTTGGTTCTGTTGGTTCTGTTGGTGCTGTTGGTGCTGTTGGTTATCTTGGTGCTGTTGGTTCTCTTGGTGCTGTTGGTTATCTTGGTGCTGTTGGTTCTCTTGGTGCTGTTGGTTCTGTTGGTTCTGTTGGTGCTGTTGGTGCTGTTGGTTCTGTTGTTTCTGTTGGTGCTGTTGTTGCTGTTGGTTATCTTGGTGCTGTTGGTTCTCTTGGTGCTGTTGGTTCTGTTGGTTCTGTTGGTTCTGTTGGTGCTGTTGGTTATCTTGGTGCTGTTGGTGCTGTTGGTTCTCTTGGTGCTGTTGGTTCTGTTGGTTCTGTTAGTTCTGTTGGTTCTGTTGGTTCTTCCTCTCTGGAGACAACTGGGAACTTTAAAAACACTAAACACTAAAAACAGCTGACGTCGCTCAGCCGGTAGAGACGACACTGATTTAGACAAAGAATAGACCTGAAGCCTGAATAGAAGCCTGGAGACGACCTCCGGTTGTATAGAAGTCTCTGCTTCATGTGTTAGAGCTGCATTCTCTCTCCTGGCCACCAGGGGGCTCCTCCGGTTGTCTGTGGTCACCAGCTCCGCCTCTCGGCGTGTCCTTGAGCAAGGCACCTCCCTGGAGCTCCGTTAGTGAACGGCGGTTCATCTCAAAGCGACCGCGCAGCGGGGGAAGCTTTAGGGGCGGAGCTACGGAGTGACTGACAGGTCGACACCACAGACGGATACGTGGGTTTGGAGTATCGGAGACTTTAATCACACGTGTGATGTCACTCGTGTTTTTAACAGCCGCTGGGGAACAATGGCGCCCGGCGGCTCCGAGGAGGAGGACGTGTCCCTTTGATGCGCTCACAATGACTCGCACGCCAAACCGTCACTTTGGTACTGAACGCATTTTTAAGACTTTTTCTCTGTTTTTTTTCTCTGCACACAAAGACATGTTCGACTCCAGAGTCTTAACGTTAACGTTAATTAACATTAGCGTTAACGTTCGAGCCAAACACTCCACATCCAGACGCTGATCAAACAACACACATCATCGTCATGGTGACGACGCTGATCACTGGTTGGTCCGTGGATGTTTTGAAGGCTTCAGTTTGGGGACCAGAGGAGTCGCCCCCTGGTGGTCAGGAGAGAGAATGCAGCTCTAACACATGAAGCAGAGACTTCTATACAACCAGAGGCGTCGCCCCCTGGTGGTCACCTGACTGTTTGTGCTCCTCTATGTGTGTAGACATGTTGAGTTGGTACTAAAGCTTTCATTTGTTTTATTCTACAGTTCCGTTACAAACGGAGAATTTACACTCAAAGCTACGTGGACGATAAGCAGCTAGCAAAGCTGCATA
>CM070089.1:721558-744058 GCA_036178185.1 Liparis tanakae
GGGGGAGTATTTAGATCATTATGGGAAGTAAAAGCACAAATACCACAGTGTAAATATACTCTTTTACAGGTATAAGTACTATGACCACACTGTAAGAACACAAGTACTACACTGTGAGAGTATTCAGCTCCAGTAAAGTTACTAATACAACTTTAGTACCTTTTTTTCAGCCATTTAAAGAGACATCAGTATTTCTGCGGCCCTGGTGACTCATGCGGTGATGTCATGATGTCATGATGTCATGTCATGATGTCATGATGTCACGGCGTCATGATGTCATGACGTCATACGTCTATGTTTCACGCTCTCCGCCTGTGTGTGTACCTGGTTTGTTTGTTTGTTGGTTTGTTTGTTTGTTTGTTTACATCCCGTCGTCTCCTCTCTGCAGACAAACTGGATGAGATGTTGGCCGGAGGTCAGCAGGAGGTCGTCCTCAGGGCGCGGCCATCGGACGACTTCAGGGCGGCGACGGTGAAACAACGACCGACGAGCCGGAGGATCACACAGGCGGAGATCAACGTGAGGAAACACACGACCGACGAACCTCAAAGGAACCCCAAATAAAACTCAAATAAACCCCAAATAAACCCCAAATAAACCCCAAATAAACCTCAAAGAAACCTTTTATTGGCCATAAAGAGGCAAGATGACGTCATAATGTGAAGAGACGTTTTCTGAAGGCTTTTATTAAATCTCATACCAATTATTTCTTGGGCTTCTAAATAAATAATAATAAATACATCATCCTTGTGTTGAGCGACTCACAGCAAACGTTCAGAGGAAGAGTAAACAAAGTGTTTGTTGTTCTTCAGTCGCTGTTCGAGCGTCAGGGTCTCGTCCCGCCCGCCGCGCCCCAGAAGAGCACCATGGCGTTACCAAGAGGGATGTCCAGAACCAAGAGCTTTGGTGAGGCACACACACACACACACACACACACGCACACACACACACACACACACACACACACACACACACAGTGTGTCGTATGCCTGAGTGTCGTCATGTGTTCCGTGACGTGGTGTTTTGGTCTCAGGCTCACCGGATGACGACCGGATCTCGGCGCTCATCAACGAGAGTCGTTTTCCTCGGAGCTCCTCGCTGACGGACAGCTTCATACCCCCGCCCCCTCAGATGGCTCCGCCCCCTCCTCCCTCCGCCTCCTCCTCCACCTCCTCGCTCTTCCTCCTGGACTCCGGCCCGCCTCCATCCTTCTTGCCCCCTTCTCCCCCGGCCCGAGGGGAGGGGCTTACCCGCTCTAGCTTCAAGCCGGGGGCGGAGCCTAGGCTCCAGGAGCTCACCGATTCGCCGACGAGGATCCACGCCCACGCCGAGCGGCAGAGAAAGGCGAGGTCGATGATAATCCTGCAGGACACGCCGCCGCAGCTGCAGCTGCAGCCAGACGCGCAAAGCGCAGCGCCGCACGCGCTGCACACCGCAACGCACACCACCGCCACGCACACCGCCACACACACCGCCACACACACAGCCACGCACACCGCCACGCACACCGCCACGCTGTCGCTCCACACCACCAGCCCCGCCCTCGGCCACTCACCGCTGTCACGCCGCCGAGGACGACCAATAGAAAACCCGTACGCTAACGTGGGACATCAGGCTCCGCCCTCCAAGCCCCAGAGGAGGAAGTCGCCTTTGTTAAAACAACTTCCTGTGGAGGAGCAAGGTAGAGAATGAATGATATGTACTCTTCTACAGGCGTTACCAAGAAACCATCACAATGAAGACATATAAAGCCTCCCAAGGCCCCGCCCACCACCCTGACTCTGGTTGTTCTTCTCCTTCCAGGAGTGAAGGAGCTCGACTTGTTGAGAGTCGATGGAACCAGCAGCCCGAGTCGGGCGGAGCTTTACCAGCAGCAGGTCCTTTCAGATCGCGCTCGCGTTCAGGGTCGGAGGTCGTCCCTCTTCCTGTCGGTGGAGGGGTCCGGGTCAGAGAACCAGGCCCCGCCCCTCCTGACTCTGAGCCATTCCATGGACGACCTCGGCGAGCTGCCGCCGCCGGCTCCGGTCCTGTCGCCGTCTCCGACGCCTCACACCTTCCTCCACCCGCTGACGGGGAAGCCTCTAGGTCAGTCTGATGCTGGAGGGTCTGGATTCATTCTGAGGTCACAATAATAATAATAATAATAATAATAATAATAAGTGGGTTGAGCGATAATTCAATTTGACAATTTATTGTCTTCCAAGTCAATTATAATGTATGAAATAAGAAGATTGATTTACAGAAGATTTGGGCCATATCGCCCAGCCATAGAATCTAGGACCCCCCCCCCCCCCGTCAACAACAGCTGTGAGGCGTGCACACGGAGAGCAAACTCCGCCCACCCCTACCCGGTCCGTGAAATAATTTCTGACACGGAACCGGTCCGTGGCTCAAAGAAGGTTGGGGACCACTGCAATAGAAGACTACCTGGGACAGAACTGATAGGTACTCCACAGAATAGAGGAACACCTTTGAACAAGCCTTAAGATACTGCACAGATTAGAAGGGGATCTAGGACAGGACTAATAGGTACTCCACAGAACAGAAGGGGATCTAGGATAGAGCCTTGAGGTACTCCATACAATAGAGGACTACCTGGGACAGAACCGATAGGTACTCCACCGAATAGAGGAAGACCTTTGACCAAGCCTTAAGATACTGCACAGATTAGAAGACCTAGGACAGAACCGATAGGTACTCCACAAAATAGATGGGGATCTAGGATAGAGCCTTGAGGTACTCGACAGAAAAGAGGAGACCTAGGACAGAACCTTAGGATACTCCACAGAATAGAAGAAGACCTTTGACCAAGCCTTAAGATACTGCACAGAATAGAAGATCTAGGACAGAACCAATAGGTACTCCACAGAACAGAAGGGGATCTAGGACAGAACCTTGAGGTACTCCATACAATAGAGGACTACCTGGGACATAACCGATAGGTACTCCACCGAATAGAGGAAGACCTTTAGGTAGTCCGGTGTATAGAAGGGACCAAGGACAGACTCTTGAGGCATTCCACAAAATAGATGGGAATCTAGTTCAGAGTTTTGAGTGACTGCAGAACATAGATCAGGATCTGGGAAACGGCCTCGATGAGAAACACTAGGATGTCTACGGTCAAATGAAGCATGTGTTTGTACTAAAACTTCCCACCTCAAACTTTCTCTTGCCTCCTCAGACCCGTCATCTCCACTCGCCTTAGCGCTTGCTGCACGCGAACGAGCGCTCACAGCCCGCACGCCGAGCCCAGAGCCGCGACTAAAGCACATATCGGCCTCCAGCACACCCATCCTGACCCCGGCTGCCAGCCCTGAAGGCCGACACAAGCGGGCCCCCCTCATCACCCCGCAGAGCAGCCCGGAGCCGCGGTCCAAACGCACCACCCCTCAGACCAGCCCCGAGCAACGAAGCAAGCGCACCACTCCCCAGTCCAGTCCGGAGCTGAGGCATAAACGCGTAACTCCGCCCTTGTTCCCTGATGGTCAGGTGGAGCGTCCGGAAACAGAGGGAGGAGTCACGTCACCGGCCGGCCCCTCCCCTGAGCGCTGGAGACCCACCCCCTTGCCACCGTTGGCCAATGAGAGTCACCCTGCTCTGATTGACAGGCGCAGAAGCCTCACGGTGGGCAGCTCGGAGGAGGAGGGCGGGGCTTACACAGTGACGCTCCCCCCGGCTTTGTTGTCGTCCAGTGATGAGGAAACTCGGGAGGAGCTTCGCAGAATTGGCCTGGTGACTCCACCCGCTGCCTTCGCCAGTCCTCCCGCTCTTCCTCCCCCATCCTCCCTCACCCTGTTGCCACGGCGAGGGGGCGAGGGAGGGGGAGGGGGAGGGGAGAGAGGCGAGAGTGGTTCTGACTCCGCCAGTAGACGAGGAGATGAGGAGGAAGGCGGCGACGAACGACTCCACGACAGCTCCTCCCCGAGCTCGCTTCCTCCCTCCATCACTTTGGCTTCCCCTCCTGGTCCTTCCTCCCCCTCCTCCCCTCTGGCTACTCACCCGTCCCCCGCCTCCCCTTCCACCTCCCCGTCTGGTTTCAAGCCTCGCCTTCGCTCCCCGATCGGTCGTGGCCGCTCCGCGCTGCGCGACCCACTGCTGAAACAGTCGTCTGACAGCGAGCTCCTCCCATCCGCCGCGTCCTGCTCCTCCCCTTCCTCGCCACTCTGCTCCTCCCCCACCGGGGGCGGCGGGCGGCAGCCGCGCTACCTGTTCCAGAGGAGGTCGAAGCTGTGGGGCGGCGGGGACGACCGCGACGAGCGGCGGGGCTTCGGTCCGGACGAAGGGGGCCGGCCGGCGGCGCTGGGGGGGCAGGTGTCGGGCTCGGCCGTGGACCTCAGCAGCCGGTCGGTCCTGGAGATGAGCGGCAGGTCCGGACTCGATCTGGCGAATCGACTGCAGCTGCTGAACAAAGACAGCCACTCTCTGGGGGAGGAGCCGAGTCCTCTGGACCCGGGCCGGAGGTCCCCCGTCGGAGGAGCCAGGTACGCCGAGGGGCCTCCTCCGGTGAACCCGCCGCACCGATCTGCCGCCTCTGTGCGGATGCCGTAACAGAATCTGTTGTTTGTGTTGTTCCAGATGTGTGGGCAGTGAAGACAGTAAATCGTAGGTTATTATCTCTGGTAAACATTTCTCGTTATCATTACGGGATGATTCTACTTTGCTAACTGCTAACTAACAAGCTCCAGCGCAGATGACTAACTACTAAACTGACCCCTCCGTCTTCAGAATGAAACCTCTTAACACCTCCGCCGAGAGACCTCCGTCTGATCACCGCTTAGCAACCGTAACCAGGCGTGTCCAGCTGTGTGTCTCTGTGCGTCTGCTTTGGGCACAAGAGCGTCCAGAACCCAGAACCCAGAACCCAGAACCCAGAACACAGGACACAGGACACAGGAGCACTCACACCTGTGGCTGCTCTAAACCCCCAGCATTAACATATCAGACGAAGTAGCATACTGTACATCTACAACAGCTCGCACAAATCCGATGTTGCTCCTCCGGGGTTAGCTAGTGTTGCGTTAGCTTTGCTGAATCTGATCGCTGGCTTCTTGTTTCCTGGTCGCCGTAGTAACGGTGAGTGGTCCCAGTCCTTCATGCGCTGTGTCCTGTGTTCCAGGTTGTTCTCCAGCCTCGGGGAGCTCCACACCATCTCCCAGCGAGGATTCGGCTCCAGCTATACGGTCCGACCCGGGAGCCGCTACCCCGTGACCCGCCGGAGCCCCTCCCCCTCCCCCTCCCCCTCCCCGTCCGAGAGGTCGATGGGCCACACCTCCTCCACCGCGCCCGGCTCCGAGAGGCCAGACCTGAGCTCGGGGCGCGGCCTGACCATCCTGAAGTCGTCCAGCCTCAGCCTCCCCTCGGAACCCAAGGAGGTCCGCTTCGTGATGCGGAGCGCCAGCGCCCGGACGCGGTCCCGCTCGCCCTCGCCCTCCCCCCACGCCTCGCCCTGCCCCTCCCCCGTGCTCAGCGGGCCCCTGCTGGCCCTCCGGCCCTGGAGGCAGCGGCCGCTCAACCTGTGGAATAAATACGACGTAGGCGACTGGCTGGAGAGCGTGGGCCTGGCCGAGCACCGGCAGCGCTTCCAGGAGCACGAGATCGAAGGCTCGCACCTCCCGGCTCTCACCAAGGAGGACTACGTGGAGCTGGGCGTCACCAGGCTGGGCCACCGCATCAACATCGAGAGGGCGCTCAGACAGTTGCTGGACGGGTCCACTTGACCTCTGACCTCGGACTACTAACCTCTAGACATCCTGAACTGTGACCTCATACCCCTGACCTCTGGTCAGACGCTAGGCTATCTCTTTGACTACAATACCTTCGCAGTGACTGAATCTTTGACCTTTGTACCATCGTGGAGCTCTGAGTTCTCCTGCTGACCCTTTGGCTCTTTGATCAAACGAACTGGTCGCACCAATGTCTCGACCACCGGGTTCACACCTGTGGACAAGTTCAACTTCATCGAATTTACCACCAAACACAGAAATTCAATCCCGGTATTGACGGGAAATTTAAGTTACAGTTGCGACAATTCAGGCAAGAACAAAGTTCCCCTCCAGAGGAACGGCCCCCTGCTGGAGGACCGATGTCTGAGGACAACGAGAGACCACCGAGGTCCACAGCCGTCTCGTTGCTGATGCTGTGAAGTTAGATTCTTAAACCTAAATCTTTGGAGAACTGAACTTTTGAAGCTTTACAATCAAAAGTAAAACCGCAAAAATATTAATGTATCCATGAAAGCAAACTTTAGATTTTGAGAAGCTGTTACAATTATTAAAAGTATTGCGAAACATATTTTTTTGCTGACTAATCGATTAACTGTTTTAATGTTAAGCTTTAAGTGTGTTTCCCGCTAATGTAATACGTTTCCATTCACAACCATTTAAATTGTATCCACAGTTGCTAACGTTCTGAGCTAGCTGGCAATTAATATATTATCTATTATTATTAATAATAATATTATATATACATTTTTCAAATACTTATGTAAGCTGCTAAACAATGTCTCTGTGGATTTTGATCTCGATCACCAGAAAATAGCAGAGTCGCCGCATCACATCCACACCGTGTTCTTCAGCGCTATGTTAGCTCGCTAAGCTAATCACGTGAACAGGAGACGGGTCGTTGATCAAAGAGCTGAACGGACAAACTGAGAAATATAACGAGGCGGGTTATCGTCCTCGTGCCATTCTGCTTCCCCAGATGAGCTCAGCTGGACGGTTAGCGAGCGACTGGACGTCTCCAGCTGAACGACCGCGGCGGGAGATTAGCCGAGATTAGCTCCTATTAGCTGCTATTAGCTCCTATTAGCTGCTATTAGCTCAGATCAGATTTCTTGTGACTTTCTTTTTCTTTTCTTCCCGATATCACTCATTGAAGAACTTGTTGTTTATTTTGAGTTCATATCGATCATTTAGAATTTATGAATAACAAGTAATAATAACGTGGTGGTGATAACTTACACAGTTTATATAATAGTTTGTTATGATTTCTGGGTTTGTTATGGTTTGACAATGAGTTGAGTTCCGAGGTCGTCCGGTGACCCCTGGAGGTCGTGATGACTTGTCGATGTGACGTTGTGCTGCTGTGTTTCAGGGAGAGCTGCAGCTCCTCGAGGGCTGACTGTACACGGTGCTACCTGTTTAAAGCCATCTGTACAGAGATACCCCCCCCCCTTCCTCACTCACACGTGAAACTCTTCGTTCCGTCCCTGAACTCTTATATTATTCCTCATAATCCATCGAGTGTGGCCACGCCAGTTATGGTAACTTTGCCAGGAAAAGGCCATATATGGAGTTTCCTCGCCGCCATATTGGGGATTCCTCCCCTGCCATACGTGGAGTTTCCTCTGGAGCAGATGGAGAGTTTCCCAGAGGCCGTGAATAGAGATGAAAATGGGAGTTAAAAGGTGTTCCCATCGAAATTAGTTTGCAAATGTATTTTTATGAAGAACCCGGCGGAACGTTTTCGTTCATTCCGGCTAACGAAGATTCACCAAAAGTTAAATTTGATAGTACGGGTGGAATTCACACCGAATTTAGTTTTATATCTGGAATACGATAAGTTTTAGAAGAAGAAATGGTGCTTTTCTGCGAGAAGATAAATGATAGAAGTTAATGACAGGAGTCGGGCGAAAGGCGGAGGAGGAATCATGAAGTCCTGCATCGACGTGTCATGAACCAGTTATATAGTTATTAAAACTCTATTGGTTGGATTAGCACGGAGCAAACATTTCCAATATTTAGAAGGAATTGTCCAACATCAACATTTATTAAAGTGAAACAGTAAATCTGTTTTATCCAACAAAGTTTTCTTCTTGAATCCATATTTTTGGGCGTTTAGCCTTTAAAACAACTCCTTCTCACGGAGGTCCGTAAAGAGGCTAAACCTGCGTTACCCGGGGAGTCGAGCACCTTGAACTACATTTATACCACCAAAATAAATCTGATGTATCGCTCAGCCCTGTGAAGAAAAGCATTTTATATAAGCCGTCCGATTTACAGTTTTGGAAAGCTATCGCTAGCCTGCCTCGCTAGCTAACGCACTTTATACTCAAAACCGGCCAAGATAACGTTGCACCGCATTACGCACGTAGATGTGGTCCGGACAGATCAGTGGACGCAACTCCTCAAGAACCCCAGAGACGGATGAGACTCGTATCCATAGCAATGTGTTTAGCTTAGCTTAGCACGCACACTGTCACAGGGGAAACTGTTAGCCTAGCTTTAGCAGCAGGGAGAGAAATGCAGCTTCCAGAGAGCGAGCGCTCACATGTGGTCTCTCGTTAGCGAGGGGAAGGAAATGAAGTACTTGAGGTACTTTACTTTACTTAAGTATTAGCATTCAGTAGTTACTTTTCAGATCACAGTTTTCGTGGCCAGTGAAAACGACTTTAATACATTAATCCAGAATAAATAGTAAAACACAGACAGGGAACATGGAACTGCTCAGTTTATACTATAACTCCTTTTCCTGCAAATACTTCACATACTTTTTGTATTTTCACAGAGTTTCTTAGAGTTTGAACAATGTGACGCTGAAGCTCGACCGATCAAACCGATCAGCCACCGATCGATCGATTCGACACCGGATCAATAAACGAGGAGCTCTGAGCTCACCGGACGCTGCATTTCTCTTCCTCGCGCTGAATTTAAAACTGAAGTACAATCATGGTTCCTGTGCCTGTTTCCACGGCGACCAATCCACGTTTTATTCCCGAAGGAAACAAATTGAGCTGAAACGCAATCATGAATCCCAAAGCTGAGCGTCCCTGCAGCGACTGAGTGGCCGGCGTCAGATATACTACGCCATAATATATACTACGGCATCATATATACCACCGGTAGAAACCAGTAACAAAGGGTAAAAAAACTCTAAAAATAATAGTTAAAATTGATTAAAAATGGTTTAAAAAACAGTAAAAACTGATAAAAACATTTTTAATATGTTCCTATGTGTCTCAGGTGAGGAGAACGCTACGCTGGTGAATATCAGACGACCTGTGCATAGTATATATCGTAGTATATATTGTAGTATATATTATAGTATATAATGTAGTATATATCGTAGTATATATTATAACGGACTACAGTCTACTGTACACAGAAGGGGGCGTGGCCTGTTCCTTTCTCTGCAGTGTAACAATGAAAATCAGCGATGGAGAGGTCATGTGACCTCTTGACCCCTGACCTCAGGTCCCCCCCCCCACCCTGTACACTAACAGAAACATTCACCTGTTGTGAGGACCTCTCAGCCAATCAGAAGCCAGCATCACCTGCCGCCGAAGCTCCTTTGGATCCTGACTCCCAGGAGGTTCTGGTTTGTTGTTGTTTACTCGTTGAGGAACAGCTGATCTGAGAACGTCTTGGTGTGTGGGCGTCGTCCGGCAGCCGGGCGACCCGACCGCGACCTTTAACCCCAAACTGCAGACACATAACATCAAAGGACACAGGGAGAGACAAAATGGCCGCCACTGCAATCTGATCGTGTTCAGCTTCCTCCTGATTGGCTGAGAATCCTGACGACAACCTGACACTCACCTGGTTATAATGGTTTAATGGTTACCCTCCTCCTCCTCCTCCTCTTCCTCTTCCTCCTACTCCTCCTCTTCCTCCTCCTCTTCCATCTCTTTCTCCCCCTCCTCCTCCTACTTCTCTTCCTCCCCCTCCTCTTCCTCCCCCTACCCTTCCTCCTCCTCTTCCATCTCTTCCTCCCCCTCCTCCCTCTCCTCCTCCTACTACTCTTCCTCCCCCTCCCCCTTCCTCCTCCTCCTCCTCCTCCCCTCCTCCTCCTCCTGCTCCTCCTCTACAGTATGTGTGTTGTTGAGTGAGTGCTGTGTGTACTGGTAGTTTTATTTCTTCCCTTTTATAAAAACTAAAGCGTGACCCGACCAACGAGCTCCTCAACGCTACAGATTGTAATCTTTATAATAAACTGTCATTTATTACAAAGTTAACGGCCTCATGTCGTCTTTCTGTTTCTGTTTTTGTGGAACAATGGAAGGAAAACATCTAAATACACATCAGAGACTTTATTTGACTCCTTGGTCATTTGTGCTGTAGATTTATCTCGAAAGAATACGGCGGCCATCTTTGATTTCATCTGATTAGTGAACATGAATTAAATAAATCATTAAAAACCTTATATATAATATTTCTAACTCAACCTGAGTTGAGAAATGATATTAAATAAAAAAATGTGTGTTAACTTTAGTCTGACATTCAACTTTATTGTGCTTCTAAAACAGAAAGTAATAGTAAGTAAGAAGTAAGTGGTGAGAGTGCTCGCTCGTGTGAGCGAAAAAAAAAAGAGTTGTTGCGGAGCGGGTGTGACGTGCAGTCGACAGATTACACCGGAAAAAAATAAATAATAATTCTCCCCTTATCACCCGCGGGCCGTAACCCTGGCACCACTGGCCTACAGAGAAGAGGTCCAGCATCTAGCAGAGTGGTGTGCCAAGAACAACCTGGCTCTCAACACCACGAAAAACTCATTGTGGACTTCAGGAAGACCAAAGGCGGCGCGCGCACCCCGATCTGCATCAACGGGACGGAGGTGGAGCGTGACGCCAGCTTTAAATTCCTGGGTGTCCACATCTCTGAGGACCTCTCCTGGACCCTCAACAAGAAGGCTCAGCATATATATATATATATATATATATATATATATAAAATAATAACATAGAACTATATTTATATAATATATAACTATATATATATAAAATAATAATATATATAAAAAAAGTAAAAAAGTAAAAAATAAATAATGATAACATCAAATATATATTAATATTTGTCCACGATCTTTATGTATGACTAATTTCAAACATTTTATAGTCAAAATCCCTTAGTTTGCCTGTTTCCTGTTCAAACAGATGAAACAAGAGTTGAGGCGACGAGTCGAGCCTCTGATTGCGCAATCCTTAATCCTCCCGTTAACGGAAAACCAACACGAATACTTCTCAGCACCATGGGACAAGAAAAACCCGAAGAACCAAAGCTCATGAACAGTTTAGCCATCTCAGACCTTGAGGTGTGCGGATGGGAAGACACCAGCTTCATCGACCTGCCGAAGGTGTTCACACACAGAAACATATCCGTGCACACTGGAAACATACCTAAGAAGTCAAACATCCAGAAGTGGCCTTACCTCAGAGAAGTGAGCTTGCCAGAGATAAAATACTTATTGGAGCCAACTGTTCAAGAGCAATGGAGCCGTGGCACATCATCAACAGTCAAGATGGAGGGCCGTATGCTGTCAAGACCGCCATCGGCTGGGTGGTGAACGGACCCATAAGAAAAGAACTGAAAGAAGAAGAGAGTGAGTCACCCCATCTTTCAGTGAATAGGATCTCCATGATGGAAATAGAAAGACGTCTAGTCGAACATTACAACACTGATTTTCCAGAGCGGAAGTATGATGACAAAGAAGAGATGTCCCAGGAGGACAAACAGTTTTTTGCATTCTGTGCAGAAGACAACAACATTCGAGAGTGGGCATTACTGTGTTGGATTGCCAATCAGGAACGAGAAGGTCAAAATGCCCAACAACCGATGCGTCGCTGAACAGCGCATAACCTGTCTGCGAAGAAAGCTCCAGAAGAATCCTCAGTTCTTTGAGGACTACAAGAGCTTCATGCACACGATCATTGAAAAGGGCTACGCCATTCAAGTTCCACCACATCAGCTGAACCGTGACGACAACAGAGTGTTCTACATACCACACCACGGTGTTTATCACCCCAAGAAGAAAAAGCTCCGGGTGGTTTTTGATTGCACTTACCTTGGATGATTTAGTTGCTGCAGAATCAGAAATAATCCAATGCAGCCAGAGACAGCAGTTCAGAGAAGAGGTTAAAACCTTGCAGAAGGGCAGACCGCTCAGCCGCAGCAGTCAGTTGTCCAAACTGGACCCCGTTCTCCAAGACGGCACGTTAAGGGTTGGTGGAAGACTCAACAAGTCTGCCATGCCAGAAAACGCTAAACATCCAATGATTCTGTCTAAGCATAGCAGAGTCGCCACACTGACTGAGACATACACCAAAGAACAGGACACTGTGGACGCAGTTATGTCTTGGCTCAACTTAGAAGCAAGTACTGGATACCACAGGCCAATTCTGCCACCCGAAAGATAATCGGCAAATGTACAACATGCCGCAGGATTAACGGAAAGGTTGGAGAAGATGGCAAGCTTGCCTGAAGATCGCCTATTGCCAGACAAACCTCCTTTCACGAACTCCGGTGTTGACTTCTTTGGACCGTTTGAAGTCAGACGGGGCCGGGGAACGCTCAAGCGATACGGCGTGATGTTCACTTGTCTCACACTCAGAGCGGTGCACATCGAAGTTGCAGATAGCCTCGACACTGACTCCTGCGTTAATGCAATTCAATGTTTCATAAGCAGAAGAGGACAAGTTACCACCATGAGGTCGGATAATGGCACTAATTTTGTGTCTGCTGAAAGAGAACTGAGAGAAGGCATCCAACAGCTGGATAACGTCAAGATTGAAAGAGCCCTGCAACCAAAAGGGATCAAGTGGATATTCAACAGTCCAGCTGCCTCTCACCAAGGCGGGGTTTGGGAAAGACTTTTGACACCGAACCACTTGGTGTTGCTGAAATGTCAACCCAGCATGCCTCCAGGCTTATTCAGCAAAGACGACACATACACAAGAAGAAGATGGAAACACGTCCAGTATCTCGTGGATTTATTCTGGACCAGATGGACACATGAATATCTTCCACTTCTACAGGAGCGCCAGAAGTGGCAGAAGCCTAGAAGAAACTTCATGACCGGAGATGTCGTGCTACGAGTGGATAGTTCCTCTCCACGCAACTCCTGGCTCCTGGGGAAGGTCGAGGAAACATTGCCAGACTCGAATGGAACAGTGAGAAGAGTGAAGATAAAGACTAAAACCAGCACGCTGGAAAGGCCAGTGAGCAAGCTGTGCCTATTGGAAGAGGCAACGTCAGAAGAGTGAAGAGAGAAGATACGAGTTTAATAGTTATGGACATTTGAAGTATTGTGGCTCTTGTTTGTGGTTATAATGTTTAAGTATAATTGCTTAGTCCTCCCGTCTAACCAATAAGGGGCCGGGTAATGTAAGAGCCAAATGCCTGATTTCATTTCTTATAATAATTTAGTTTAAAAAGATTTAAAATGGTAACTAAAGATAAATCTTTTTATTATGATTTGAAAGAATGTTTATGTTAACATATATAATTTAGTATAGTACTTAAAAGCTGAATAATTTGTTGGAATGTCGGCTTCCAATCAGACGACGTCACGTCAGGATATCGGCTGCGTTGGACTGTCAGTCGTGTTTTGGAAGCGACATCGTTCTGTGACCTGTGAACCTGTAACTTTACGTTTTTTTAGTAAGCAACATTTTTTATGAAAGAACTACTTGTGTCACTCGCGTTTCAATTAATAACTGTAAAGACTGATCTCCAAAGTGTAGTACAGAAGACCCAGAAGTAGACGGACTGCCACTAAACCGGTACTTTTAAAACGATACCGGTGCCTAAACGGTGCCTGAACCGATACTTTTTCTTTTTAAACGCACAATGAGGACAATAAAAACCTCTTTGGCCAGATTCCCTGTAGAAGCCGTTCTCATGGCGCACCGACAAACAACGGATATCAGACTGTTAACACACATAATACATGTTCTCCATATATGACGTGATATGTCATGTGCCCTCATAGGCTTAACCTGTCAGTGTTTTGATGGGCAAAGAGAACAACCAATCAGAGGTCCTGAAGATGACTACGAGCTAGCTTAAACATGGTTATAAAGGCTAATTTATTATTTCTTGGCCTACTTTTATGAATGTGAGACTTGCAATCAACGTCCCGGTACTAGTCTGAGTTACGGCTGCTCGTCATCGCTCTCCCCGTGTCCAGGGGACGGCGACGGTCTCCCCGTCCGCCCAGCCGGACGCTGCTGTGCTCGGCGGGCTCACGCGGTCACAGGCCAAATATGAGAGGCTCGTAACCTGCTGACAGGCGGAGTCACCAGAAGTTCACAACAATCGTTTTCAATTTCAATCGGCTCAGAAAGAACCACCGGAATGTGCGTTGAGTTTCGATACGGGTAATACCGGATGTATCGGAAACCGGTACCCAACCCTACTCACAAGTGGACGTGATGAACACAGGTAGACCAACGCGGAGCTCAAAGGTGTGCTTCACTCTTTTGTTTACCTTTACGTATCTGTAATATGTACTGTGTGTGTGTGCGTGTGTGTGTGTGTGTTGTTGTGTGGAGAATGCGGATGAGACATGAAATAACCAGTACCAATAGAATACGCCCCTTTTGGGTTTATATATTTGTACATCTGACACTAAAGGAGTCAGAGCCTCACCAACCAGGAACCTCACCGCACGCCACTGATCATCAGAGCGATTAAAACAAAAGCTGGAACCTGATTGGCTGTCCAACCCCTCCCCTCCTTGTGCTCCCATTGGCCGGTGGACTCCTGACCCGGGACACTTTACGACGAGCAGCAGACGGGTGAGCACCAAGAGAGGCAAACGCATTAAGTATTTAGTGTTTAGTATTCAGTGTTTAGTGTTTAGTTTTTAGTATTTAGTATTTAGTGTGTAGTGTGTAGTGTGTAGTATTCAGTATTTATTATTCAGTATTTAGTATTAAATATGTAGTGTTTAGTGTGTAGTATTCAGTATTTATTATTCACGTTTAACGTGTACTGTGGTATTTGATGTTTCTGATGTTTTATTGCGTATTTAACCTTTTCACTGCCGAAGTGAGGGAATGAGTGACGGCAGAATAGAGACAGAGGAGAGTAAATAAAGTGTCTGAAGTTTCTTCTGAAACGTCCTCCAGCCGCGCTCAGCTGAGAGAGGAGCACCACTACAGGGGGGCGGGCCCCTCTAGTGGGGGGCAGTGGTACTACAGGGGGGCGGGCCCCTCTAGTGGGGGGCAGTGGTACTACAGGGGGGCGCAGGGGGAATGCAGAAATACCTTTATTCATAACTTCACATATTACACGCGGTCAAAGTACACCGACATAAAACGAAGTCATGAATAAATTAATGTTGAATTGCCTGTACACCTTCGTGTAAATGTTTACGTTACGGCATTAATAAGTTACGCCTGCGCATGCGCGACAGCTGAGATTCTTGGCGACTTGCCAGGTCTTAAGGTGCGTTCACACCAAAAGCGAAACTATTTTTTGCGTTGCCCAAACGCGTGAGTTTACTGGCTCGACCTTCACCGTGTTCTCACCATCAGCGTTGAGACGCTCTGCGAGGGGCGGGGCTTATCTCCGTGGGTTGGGCTTTTCTGCTGTTGTCCTTCAAAACAAAAGCTCAACATTTAGCTTTTTTTCTTGTCTGATGGATCAATCTGGGTTACTTGAACGTGATTGCAATTGTATTTCTTTTAGAATTTGAAAAGCACAGTTGGAGGAGTCACAAATGGTGATCTCATATTTATTATTATGATAATATGATCAATCTGAGGATGCCTGTAGAGCTCATGTGAACGTAATCACAAACGGGCTGACTTCAGAACCAGTCCCACAGGGGAAAACCTTCATGAATACCAAATTTGCCCCAAAAAACTGGTCAGTGAAGAATCACCAAATCAAAGACAAGGAGCTAGATTACTGACAGACGGCTCACAGACACCTCAGACTGTCTGTCTGTGCTCATGAACTAACTACAAGCTCACAGACAGAGTTCAGTCACAGCGTCACACTGACTGGAGTCACATGACCTGACGGCCTTGTGATGAGAGCTGAACTTACATGAGTTGCACCGACTGATCATGTGGTCAGTGTCGTGCTGTAATTGGATTGGATTCAATGTATTGTCAATGCTAGAGTACAGAGGCAACGAAATGTAAATAAATACAACATTTATATTGGTAGTTCATCCAGCTGTAACAGTTCAGCTCCAACTCCCTTCACCTGCCTCTGATCACCTCGTTAGTCCCTCATTCCCTTCACCTGGTCCTCACCTCTCACCTGCAGCCCCTCCCCTCGTTAGTCCCTCATTCCCTTCACCTGGTCCTCCCCCCTCCTCACCTGCAGCCCCTCCCCTCATTAGTCCCTCATTCCCTTCACCTGGTCCTCCCCCCTCCTCACCTGCAGCCCCTCCCCTCGTTAGTCCCTCATTCCCTTCACCTGGTCCTCCCCCCTCCTCACCTGCAGCCCCTCCCCTCGTTAGTCCCTCATTCCCTTCACCTGGTCCTCCCCCCTCCTCACCTGCAGCCCCTCCCCTCGTTAGTCCCTCATTCCCTTCACCTGGTCCTCCCCCTCCTCACCTGCAGCCCCTCCCCTCGTTAGTCCCTCATTCCCTTCACCTGGTCCTCCCCCCTCCTCACCTGTAGCCCCTCCCCTCGTTAGTCCCTCACTACCTTCACCTGGTCCTCCCCCCTCCTCACCTGCAGCCCCTCCCCTCGTTAGTCCCTCACTACCTTCACCTGGTCCTCCCCTCCTCACCTGTAGCCCCTCCCCGTTAGTCCCTCACTACCTTCACCTGGTCCTCCCCCTCCTCACCTGCAGCCCCTCCCCTCGTTAGTCCCTCATTACCTTCACCTGGTCCTCCCCCCTCCTTACCTGCAGCCCCTCCCCTCGTTAGTCCCTCATTCCCTTCACCTGGTCCTCTCCCCTCCTTACCTGCAGCCCCTCCCCTCGTTAGTCCCTCATTCCCTTCACCTGGTCCTGCCCCTCCTCACCTGCAGCCCTCCCCTCGTTAGTCCCTCACTACCTTCACCTGGTCCTCCCCCCTCCTTACCTGCAGCCCCTCCCCTCGTTAGTCCCTCATTCCCTTCACCTGGTCCTCTCCCCTCCTCACCTGCAGCCCCTCCCCTCGTTAGCCCCTCATTCCCTTCACCTGGTCCTCCCCCTCCTCACCTGCAGCCCCTCCCCTCGTTAGTCCCTCATTCCCTTCACCTGGTCCTCCCCCTCCTCACCTGCAGCCCCTCCCCTCGTTAGTCCCTCATTCCCTTCACCTGGTCCTCCCCCTCCTCACCTGCAGCCCCTCCCTCGTTAGTCCCTCATTCCCTTCACCTGGTCCTCCCCCTCCTCACCTGCAGCCCCTCCCCTCCTTAGTCCCTCATTCCTTCACCTGGTCCTCTCCCCTTCTCACCTGTAGCCCCTCCCCTCGTTAGTCCCTCACTACCTTCACCTGGTCCTCCCCCCTCCTCCCCTCCAGCCCCTCCCCTCGTTAGTCCCTCACTACCTTCACCTGGTCCTCTCCCCTTCTCACCTGCAGCCCCTCCCCTCGTTAGTCCCTCACTACCTTCACCTGGTCCTCCCCCCTCCTCACCTGCAGCCCCTCCCCTCGTTAGTCCCTCATTCCCTTCACCTGGTCCTCACCTCTCACCTGCAGCCCCTCCCCTCGTTAGTCCCTCACTACCTTCACCTGGTCCTCCCCCCTCCTCACCTGCAGCCCCTCCCCTCGTTAGTCCCTCATTGCCTTCACCTGGTCCTCCCCCCTCCTCACCTGCAGCCCCTCCCCTCGTTAGTCCCTCACTATTCAGCTCCCTGACTTCCACTTGTCCTCTGCCAGGTTGTCTTGTGTTCTTGATGACCAAGCTGGCCAGCATTACCCAGTTTGTTCATCCGTTCTTGTCTGTTCTGTTTCTGCCGGAACTTTCAGTAAAGTCAATTACTTTCCAGTTCGTCTCCTGAGTCGTGCATTTGGGTCCACCCTAAATCCAGCCGTGACACCAGCTGCTCATTGCAAGTGTGTTTTCTTGTTCATATTGTGTGCGTTTAACAAATATCTTACATGTTATATTACACTTAAATTCTGTGTTCCTGGTCTCATCCATTTGAACGCTGGACCAAAATGAAAATTAGGCCAAATAAAAAGTCATCTGGACCGTCGTTTCCTCAACGCCTCAATAGGGAGACCATGCCGGGCATGAAGGTGGAGGTCAGGGACCTCGGGCTCAAAGAGGTTGGTGACCACTGGTGTAGATTCTCTGATGTGAAGGATCGTAAAGGTCAGTCTGAGCTCCTTCGAGTCCGAGAAGTAACTTATTCTGATGCTCGGGCGACTCCTCTGGTTGTATAGAAGTCTGTTCTTCATGTGTTGAAGCTGCATTCTCTCTCCTGACCACCAGGGGGCTACTCTGGTTGTATAGAAGTCTGTTCTTCCTGCTCCTCCAGGTCGTCATGGCGTCCATCCCAGATCTGATCAGGAAGAAGAGAGACGGTGGCGCCCTGAGCGACGACGAGATCCGGTCCTTCGTCCACGCCGTCGCCACCGGCGCCATCGAGGAGAGTCAGACAGGTACGTCTCGCCGCCGGGCGCCGAACCACGGGGCGCCACGCCGAACCGAGGTTTACCCGCCGCGTCCCTCAGGCGCCATGCTGATGGCCATCTGGCTGAAGGGGATGGGCCAGCGGGAGACGGAGGCCCTGACCCGGGAGATGATGTCATCGGGGGAAGTGATGGTGTGGCCAGAGGAGTGGGCGGGGCTTATGGTCGACAAACACTCAACGGGAGGCGTGGGAGACAAAGTCAGTCTGGTGCTGGCGCCGGCGCTCGCCGCCTGCGGCTGTAAGGTACGCCCGCCTCCACCCGCCTGCAGCGCCACCTGTCTGTGAGGTCATGGCATGAGGTGTGTGTGTGTGTGTGTGTCAGGTGCCGATGATCAGTGGGCGGGGCTTAGGTCACACAGGAGGAACTCTGGATAAGCTGGAGTCCATTCCAGGGTTCAACGTCCACCAATCAGCAGCTCAGGTGATGGGGGAGAAGTGATGCATTGTGGGCCGTGTACGCCTCTTCTCACCTGTAACCTCAGGTGTTGACCTTCAGATCCTGGCCATCCTGCGCGCGGCGGGCTGTTGCATTGTGGGTCAGACGGAGACGCTGGTGCCGGCGGACCGAGTCCTGTACGCGCAGCGCGACCTCACGGGCACCGTGGACAGCCCGCCGCTCATCGCCGGTCAGGAAATACTTACATATATAATATATGAACTTATTTACTGACGTCTTCTTTTCTGTTTGTTTTTATTTATTGATCTATATTTTTATTCAGTAATCTAAGTATTTACTTTGAATCGTCTCAGGCTCCATCATCTCCAAGAAAGGGGCGGAGTCTCTGTCGGCGCTGGTTCTGGACGTGAAGTTTGGACCCGCCGCTCTTTACAAGGACCTGGAGGCGGCGAGGGAACTGGCCCGGCTCCTGGTGAGGGATCATGTGATCCATTATTAATAGTGTTGTTGTTGTTGTTGTTAATAGTTTAGTTGTTAATAGTGTTGTTGTTGTTGATAGTGTTGTTGTTCATACCCTCGTGTCTCCAGGTGGCGGTGGGAAACGCCCTCGGCGTGCGCACGGCGGCGCTGCTCAGCAGGATGAGCGCTCCCATTGGTCGCTGCGTGGGCAACAGCCTGGAGGTGGTGGAGGCCCTGGAGGCCCTGAAGGGGCGGGGGCCAAAGGACCTGATGGAGCTCGTCACTGAGCTGGGTAACGAGCCCTAACGAGCCCTAACGACCTAACACGTGATTATCACTGAATACATGAATAATAAAACAATATATAAATCACTTAAATTATTAAAGCCGTAAAAGTAAACAAGAAAATATTGATATGATTATAATAAGCTTTTATCATTACTCAAACCAAAATAATATACATTTATAATAAATAATTACAAATATATATATATATACAAAATAATATGTTATGTATATAAGAAATATAATATATTTATATAAATAATTTATGTTAAATTCAGATTTGGAAATCAATAATATTTTAATAGTTCATATATAATTATATAATTTAATCATCAATAAAGTATTTGTATCTAGAGTAAATTACAGGGTAGTTTATTATTATTGTTATTATTTTAGTTATTGGTAATGCATTCATACTTTCAATAAATCAAATGGATTTTGACCAGAAGCAGATTAAATGTATAATAAATGTATTATAACTTGTAAACCTCTCTAAATCCGTGTGAAGGCGGCGTCCTGCTGGAGATGACGGGCAGGGCCTCCGACCTATCAGAGGGAAGGAGGAAGATTTCTGAGGCTGTGATTGGTGGAGCCGCTCTGTGCAGGTTCCAGGCCATGCTGCAGGCTCAGGGCGTGGCCAATGAGACGGCTCGGTCGCTTTGCTCCGCCCACTCCGACGACTACGGCGTCCTGAGGCGGTCACAGCACCAGATGGAGCTGAAGACGCCTGCAGATGGTAAACAGAGAAATAAACAACAACGATAGTAAACAACACCTCACTCACTCTTTGTTTATATAGTGCAGAGGCGCTTTTATTCTGAAGGGCACACATAATGCTACATGTTCATTGTTTATTACCTTTCTATAATATTTATATATTAATGTTGGCACAACAATACCATTAACAAACAAAATGAATATGTATTAACATGTAAACTATATTAATTTAATTACTTAACTTTTTTAAACCATTTAATTACGTACTTATATTTTAACTTGAGTCCTTATATATTTACTTATTGACATACTTATATCGTTAGCTACTTACACGTTTACTAACTTAAGTTCTTATGTACTTATATATTTACTTAAATATATATATGACTTTAGAACT
Source organism: Liparis tanakae (assembly GCA_036178185.1). Lineage (NCBI taxonomy): Eukaryota > Metazoa > Chordata > Actinopteri > Perciformes > Liparidae > Liparis > Liparis tanakae. The sequence continues at coordinate 742,113 of CM070089.1, forward strand.
TATAGATTCACTCACTAATGCATTTATATATTCACTAACATGTTTTTAATGTATATAGTTACATTTTTTTTTGGGGCTATTTCACTTCATAATTTATATATTTTTCTAATATGTACTTTTAATTTCTTTTTAAAACAATTTTTGGGTGAAATTATTTAATTGTAGAAGGATATTTTGAATAATCAGTTAAAAAACCCTTATAAGATTATTCTGATCAATACCGTCGATCAGCATTCTTTCAGGCGATAATCGATCCATCACTTCCTCTCCGACGTCATGCAGGTGTGGTCGCGGATGTCTCCGGTTTGACGTTGGCGGAAGTTCTTCATAAATTGGGGGCGGGACGCTCGAGCGTGGGAGGGCCTGTCAATCACAGCGTGGGGGCGGAGCTACTGGTGTCGCTGGGTCAGAGGGTGAAGAAAGGTGAGGAGGAGGAAGATGAGGAAGAAGAGATGATCATGAAGAAGATGATGAAGATGACCTGCGTGTTTCTTCAGGTGAATCCTGGCTGCGGCTCCACTACGAGGATCCGGCTCCGAGTCCAGACCAGATCAGTCGACTGCAGAGCGCTCTGACTCTGGGGTCACGTGACGCGCCGCCGCTCGCTCTAGTGGAAGAGCTGCTCTGACATGACGTCATACCATAATGCTTAAACTATATTTTATATTAATCACCTGAGACGGCAAAGTGGATTGTAAAGAAATGTCAATATTTATACGGACATCACAATAAGTAATAAATAATTAATTTGTTCAAAGCCTTTGTTGTTGTTGTTATGTGGTACTCAAAGTATCTTGTGTCTATAAATTCATAAAAACACAAAGTGTAGAATGTAAAACAAAGTCACAGTAAAGACTGGATAGTATGTAAAACAAATTAAATGTGATTGAAGAAAAATAAAAAGTTGTATTCATATATTAAATTAAAATAAGATCAGAAAAAATGTCAAAAAAATTAAATAGAAAGTCTGGAAAAAATGGAAAATGTAATCTCTGGTGAAAAAAGGTCATAACAAAGTCTAAAGTTTTTTGCGGTTTCCCCCCAAACTAAAATGTCGACAACCGGTCGGTCAAAATAAACGATTCAATGTTCAAATACAAACTAAAAATACAATAAATTAATGTGAAATCCTTTTGGAATTCTTTGTATTTGGATGGATCTGTAACTTTATTAATATTTAAACACTTCGACTGAACAAACCAAAACGTTTATTAACTTTATGTAAACAAATTCAAAAACACTCCAAGCATAAAAAAGTTACTAACAACTCTAAAGTTCTTTATTTATAAAAAAATACAAACAGAAACATATCGGTGGGTTTCCAAACATCAGACTCTGATCCGGTAAACTCTGAAAAACCTGCATCGGTGGAACCGGCTCCGGGACGCGCGGGAGGGTCGTGAGCTCGTCCGTCGCCGTGGCGACAGCGAGGGTGCGCGGGGGGGGGTGTCGGAGGTCAGTGGGCCACGGAGTTGAGCGGCTCGGCTCGGATGTTCCCGAGATCCAGGTTGGAGTCCGTCTCCTCGTCGATCTCCCCGATCACGGCCCTGAGGCGACATCGTCGTGAGGATTAACCGAGCGGCACGACTCTCATGTCACATGACGGATCAATACGTGATCCACAGGCGACTCACACGTTGTCGCCCCTGACGATGTACAGCCCCAGCACCACCTGCTCCACCCCCTGGCTGGAGCTGAACACGCGCTCGTGGCTCTCGTCCAGGATCAGGTTGATGGTCTGGTCGAAGCCCTTCAGGGTTCCCTGAACGAACACACACACACACACACACACACACACACACACACACACACACACACACACACACACACACACACACACACACACACACACACACACACACACACACACACACACACACACACACACACACACACACACACACACACACACACACACACACACACACACACACACACACACACAC
>CM070089.1:749058-756558 GCA_036178185.1 Liparis tanakae
GTGGTCCTGGTTCTGGACCCAGAGGACAGTGGTCCTGGTTCTGGACTAGTACACACGAAGAACCAAATGCTGCACCAGTAGGAGCAATGTCTGTGGCTTCAGTTGGAGCTGGAGCCATGAGACCAGAACCCAGTGGTCTTGGACCAGTGAGACCACTAGCTGATGGTCTGGCTGTAGTGGAATCATTGGTCAAGATCCTCTGACCCCTGAGACCAGAACCCACAAGTCCTGACCCGGTACGCTGGGCTTCAGTGCGACCCGCAGCCGGGTTCTCAGCTCGTGGGCCCAGGAACCATCGTGGTTCTGGCTTCATTAGAATCAGGAGCCTTGGCTCTGGGCTCGTAGAACCAGTTAGACCAGTACCTCCGGCTCAGTAGTTAATGTTCTGGTTCCAGTGACACCAGCAGAACCAGAATGTAGAACTGGTTCTGCGGTTCTCCGGTTCTCCAGTGTGCTTGCAGGCTGCTTCAGCAGCTCAAATGTCAAACTTTAGTGGTCAAAGGTCAAAGGTCATCCACAGGGTGAGTGTAGCACCATGGTGGGGGGGGTAAGGGGGGTCCACTTGGGACCGGTCTGAACCAATTTGAATTCATCCAGTTTCACTGTTCTTCAGTCCAATCTGGTTGGAACCGGTTCAATCCAGTTTCATCCAGTTTTCGGCCACTATACGGATTTATTATTCACCTGACTCCTCCCCAGCCCCGCCCCCAGCCCCGCCCCCAGTCCCGCCCCCAGCCCATCTCCCGGTTGGCTCCACTTGATCGGACCGCCGTCTTCCTCCTGGCCAATCGAGTACTCCGAAGGCCCCAGGTCGCTGCCGACGGGCTGAGGGGAGTGGCCGCTGTTGGCCACGCCGTCCGTGTGATTGGCCAGCAGCGAGGAGGAGGCGGGGTTTCGGCTGATGACGAGCTCCAGGTGGTTCGGGGACTCGGCGATCAGCGGGACCACGAGGCAGCAGTCGAAGTCCCGAGTCCTCACGTGGTTGATCTGGAGGGTCAGGGGGGCAGACAGGTGAGACAGGTGAGACAGGGGAGACAGATGAGACAGGAGAGACAGGTGAGACAGGTGAGACAGGGGAGACAGGGGAGACAGGTGAGACAGGGGAGACAGGTGAGACAGGAGAGACAGGGGAGACAGGGGAGACAGGTGAGACAGGGGAGACAGGTGAGACAGGAGCAGGGGAGACAGGGGAGACAGATGAGACAGGGCAGACAGGGGAGACAGGGGAGACAGGAGAGACAGGGGAGATAGGGGAGACAGGGGAGACAGATGAGACAGGGCAGACAGGGCAGACAGGGGAGACAGGTGAGACAGGTGGTGGTGTGTACCTGTAGCAGCCGGTCGTAGGTCCGGAGCCCCCCCCGCTCCGCCGGGCCCCCGGTCCGGATGTTGTTGACGTAAACGCCGCGGTCCAACATGCCGTCAGAGACACTGAAGCCGAAGTCCTCCAGATCAGAGACCTTCTCCAGGGTCAGCTACACACACACACACACACACACACACACACACAGGTTACATCCACAGGAAGTAGAGTTACAGCCCCTCTGGGGTCTCGGGGTCGGAGGTCACCTTGTGGAGCTCCACAGGGTTCTGGTTCAGGATCTCGTTCACTTCCTGCCTCATCTTCCTCATGGCGAAGGCCCGGCGCTGCGGGTCAGAGGGCAAGGTGCTGGAGCGGTTGCTCACCTGAGGAACGGCACGAGGAGAAGTCTTAACGCAGAACACAGGTGAGCTCAGAGCTCAGAGCTCAGAGGTCAGAGGTCAGAGGTCAGGCCTGGGTACCTGCGGTTTGGAGCTGCTGCGTTCCTGGAAGCTGGCCTGGCGCCCCAGGGTGCTGCGCAGGGGGGCGGAGTCATGGTTCAGGCTGAGGCTGGAGCCGGACATGATGGTTGCCTGGAGACAGCCAATCAGGAACAGCCAATCAGGAACAGTCAATTAGGAACGGCCAATTAGGAGTTTGACCTTCGACCCCAAACTCATGATCACACCACGACAGTTCTGCGTTGAGGTAAATCAAACTACCCAGCATGCTTTGCACACGCTCTCCCAGCATGCCTTGCTCAGACCGCCATGCCGCTGCAGCGTGACTCTGACGCGTGATTGGTCAGAAGCCGAGTGATGTCACCGGAATGTCACAGTGACATCACCGGGGTCAGTGTCACAACAAACATGGCCGACGCTGGACTACGCTAATGTGAGAGAGGAGGAGGAGGAGGAGGAGGACATAGAGAGGAGAGGAGAGGACAAGAGGAGGAGGAGGAGGAGGAAGAGGAGGAGGAGGAGGATAACATAGAGAAGAGAGGAGAGGACAAGAGGAGGAGGAGGAGGAGGAGGAGGAGGAGGAGAACATAGAGAAGAGAGGAGAGGACAAGAGGAGGAGGAGGAGGAGGAAGAGGAGGAGGAGGAGAAGGAGAACATAGAGAGGAGAGAAGAGGACAAGAGGAGGAGGAGGAGGAAGAGGAGGAGGAAGAGGAGGAGGAGGAGCAGGAGGAGGAGCAGGAGGAGGAGGAGGAGGAGAACATAGAGAGGAGAGGAGAGGACAAGAGGAGGAGGAGGAGGAGGAGAACATAGAGAGGAGAGGAGAGGACAAGAGGAGGAGGAGGAAGAGGAGGAGGAGGAAGAGAACATAGAGAGGAGAGGAGAGGACAAGAGGAGGAGGAGGAGCAGGAGGAGGATGAGGAGGAGCAGGAGGAGGAGGAGGAGGAGGAGGAGGAGGAGAGGACATAGAGAGAAAAGAGAGGAGGACAGTTAGTATCTGGAGAGGAGGAGGGAGGAGGATACCAGAGTGAGGAGGTGCGTTTCATTTCCGGCCTCCTGGAAGAGAAGGAGTCATTTCTCTTTTCAACGACTAAATAATAACTGAAGTACTTCTACCACCACCCCACTCAACCAGTACTAGTACTGAGGTACTACTACTAGTAGTGGAACTAGTACCTGAGTACTACTCACCTCCAGCTCTCTCAGGATGCCGCTCTGGCCGCAGGTCTCCAGATCCTCCAGCGCCTGAGACCAGAAGTTCTCCTCCTGGTCCGGTTCTGTGCCGTCGTGTCCCACCGTGAACCTGGAGTCAAAGGTCAAAGGTCAGCCGATCAGAGAGAACACACACACACACACACACACACAAGGTGGAGAGCAACAGGGCATGCCAGTGACAACACGTGTGCAGCGACGACAGACACATCCAGAGGGTGTCAGAGGTCAAAGGTCAGCAGGGGAAGGGTTTCTTCTGACGGGAGTGACAGAGGACTGTGTAGGGCTCAGGGGTCAAAGGTCAAGGTGGTACCTGCTGTCAGTAATTAGGCCGCTGGGCAGATTACAGCCTCTGCAGACAGAGACACTGATGTTACCGCTGTTAGCTCGAGGCTAGCAACTCCCATTGGTTTGAATGAGGAACGCTAACACGCTAACACGCTTATCGTATGGAGGATTGTTGCTGGCAATGTAATATAATAACTACTAAATAACAACATTAATTAATAAATAGAAACATGAATAATAATAAATAATTTAAATTTAGTACTTTCTACTTCCCAATTAAATATTTTCTGTAAATATTTATATCTGTTAAAAAGAAATTGATTCTTGGCTATTACTTTTGAAATAATCTCTACAGGAAATAAGATATTTAATGTTCATATTATTTAAGCTGCGACCAAGTGTATCTCCTTAAGTGAGTTCTCCTTGTTCATTACTTAGAAAAAGTGTGATTTGGGAAAAATAAATAGTTTTTATATCTGTTTATTTCTTTATCTGTAATCTGCTCTTTAATTATCTTGTAATCGCTCTCAGAAATATTTATAGTTTGGATTTCTTTATCCGAGTCGTTCCAACAGAAAAGAACCTGTTAAAGTATTAAACGTGTATAATGTTTTATGAGTCTCACCCTCCCAGGGGGGCGTGGTCCCAGTCCTCGTCGCTCAGGCCCAGGTCTGACAGCGGATTGGCTCGTTGGCGGGCGGAGGAAGACGATTGGCTGTTGGTCGTCTTGGCGTTGCGCCACTCGTGGAAACTGTACGGAGCTACACACAGAGAGACGTCGTTACCGCGGTCTTGATTCTACGCTCCGGAAAGATCAAAAGGTCAAAGGTCAGCTTCCCACCCGGCGAGCCGAAGCTGCCGTCCACGTTGGACCCGTCCCAGGACTCCACGGCGCTGTCCACCGACGGCAGGGCGCCGAACGCCCGCTGGCTCGACAGCGGCGCCACCGTGACGAGGGGGTCGTCCACCCCGTCCTGGTGCTCGTGGACAAGCCCCGCCCCCGTGCCGAGGCCCGCACCAATCAGACAAGACTTCGGGCTCGACGCTGAAACACAGGCACGGAAATGACGTCATGTGAAGAAGAAATAACATTCGTATTTCAAGACAATCCAGTGTGTGTGCGTGCGTGCGTGTGTGTGCGTGCGTGTGTGCGTGTGTGTGTGCGTGTATGTGTGTGTGTGTGTGTGTGTGTGCGTACCATCTCCCTGCTTCTTGATCTTCAGGGTCACCGTCTCTCCCGCCTGCTGCAGCAGGCTGATGGCTTCACTCAGAGGTTTCCCCTTCAGGCTGCTGCTGTTGATGGCCAGGATACGGTCCCCCACATGGATCGCCCCGGTCCTACACACACACACACACACACACACACACACACACAATATATATTTTACATCATTTTAATTGAACATTTATTTGCTGTATTTTTTTCTTCCCTTTTATTTTTCTGTTTTACACCAAAACCCTAAAAGCCGGTTCTGATCCCGACATCCGACCCGGACACCAGATAGAAGTTTAACCAAAAAAAGATTAACAATAATTCTCAAATCTCAACCAAAGAAATTGGGAAAAAAACACAAAAGGGGAAATAGAAAGTTGAACATTTTGAAAATAAAAGTTAAAACCCCCAAAATAATGATATTAAAATAATAATAATAGTAACTGATAATAAATAATAAACTGTGTAAGTGATACCTGATAGAACTATGAATACATTCTATAATAAATGCCTGAAATCTATTTTTTTTAAATTGCGAAAATATAAAAGGGAATCCAAAAAATAATAACATTGTAAATTGAGAAATTAAAGTAAAAAAGTAGTAAATAATAATTAATAAATGATAATATTGTTTTTATTACCAGCAGAGGGCGGCATGTTCCACATCTCTCGGGTCTGAATAATTATGATTCAGTAAAGTTTAACAAAACGTTTTTATTTGACACCGACTTGTTCTTTTACTGTGAAAAGTCACTTCCTGTCACGAGGGATTTTTATGGATTTTTTTTATTTTATTATTTCATCATTTCTATTGCAAGTGGCATACATTCATACGTATGTGAGAGAAATATGAAGAAAAAAAACATGTATAAGAATATATATATATATGATTTGTATTTCTACCTAAACTGTTTACCTTTATATTTACATCTTAATAATAATGCTAATTTCCTTGGAGGCGTACGGGAGGAAGGCCTCACCTCTCGGCCAGCCCCCCCTTGCTCAGCGAGGAGATGATGATGGGGTCAAAGGGCTCCTCGGTGCCGGAGATGGTGATGCCCAGCGGGCCTCCGTACCGCTGCAGCTCCACCGTGTAGATGATGTTGCCGGAGACTTCCTGTTCATCTGAAACGGTCAATAAAGTTTCATTCAACACAAGAGCTACTTCTGAAAAGGGTCTTTTAAAAATACCAAAATACCCAAATAAAAAGATGAATTATTATCCCATTAAATATAAGAAAAAATGAAAATGTCTTAAATGTTAGAATTTTCTTCAATATTATTTAATTAATTTCCCTCTTTAATTGCTTCAATATTCATTTTGTATTAAAAAAAAGAAGAGGTAATAATTTTGGAACACCTTTTTATGAGCATTCCTAGTGACCACTAGAGGGCGAAGGTGTCGTGAAGTCTAACTAGTGACCACTAGAGGGCGAAGGTGTCGTGACAGTGAAGTCTAAATAGTGACCACTAGAGGGCGAAGGTGTCGTGAAGTCTAACTGGTGACCACTAGAGGGCGAAGGTGTCGTGACAGTGAAGTCTAACTGGTGACCACTAGAGGGCGAAGGTGTCGTGACAGTGAAGTCTAACTGGTGACCACTAGAGGGCGAAGGTGTCGTGACAGTGAAGTCTAACTGGTGACCACTAGAGGGCGAAGGTGTCGTGACAGTGAAGTCGTGTTTTCACCAGAGTTGTCTTCGTCTTTTCGGATCTTCAGCTTCACGAGTTCTTCACATTGCTGAAGGATCTGAACGGCCTCCTCCATCGAGCAGCTCTCCACCCGGATGTTATCGATGGCCAGCAGCTTGTCCCCCAGCTCCAGGGTCCCCGTCCTGACACACAAACAAACACACACGCACACACACACACTCTGTAAATATAACAACACAGATGCTACCTGCTGGCAGAAGCTCCAACTCATATTTTATGCTCCACACTCCAACACACATGACCTACTAAACACACACACAGCCACACACACACACACTGGACTGTTGGCCTAATTAACCAACTGCAGGCAGCTGACTGAGTTGAACACAGCTGATGCTGTTGAAGTACCGAAGTACATTTATGTGTGTGTGTGTGTGTGTGTGTGTTTACCTGTGTGCTACGCTGCCTTTCTTGATGTCAGAGATGATTAGTGGGTCAACTGGCTTCCGGTTGGACGGAGCTACAGAGACAGACACACATTAACCAGGACATCAAAGCGTTCATTGAATATTAAATGACACAATATTAATATTAATATCTTATAATATTAATAATAAACATGATATTAACATCTCCATGGAGCTTTCACTCACAGCTGATGGTGATCCCTAGCTCCACTCCGGGTTTCTTCGGCAGCTTCACGTGAAACGTTCCAGAACTGGGAATGACCGACTCTGGGACACGGAGAGAGGTCACATAGAGGTCATGTAGAGAGGGCACATAGAGGTCATGTAAAGGTCATGTAGAGAGGGCACATAGAGGTCATGTAGAGAGGTCATGTAGAGAGGGCACATAGAGGTCACATAGAGGTCATGTAGAGGTCATGTAGAGGTCATGTAGAGAGGGCACATAGAGGTCATGTAGAGAGGGCACATAGAGGTCATGTAGAGGTCATGTAGAGAGGTCATGTAGAATCACATAGAGGTCATGTAGAGGTCACATAGAGGTCATGTAGTGAGGTCACATAGAGGTCATGTAGAGAGGGCACATAGAGGTCACGTAGAGGTCATGTAGAGGTCATGTAGAATCACATAGAGGTCATGTAGAGGTCATATAGAGAAGTCATGTAGAGGTCAGGTAGAGTCACATAGAGGTCATGTAGAGAAGTCATATCACCAGGAGTTGTCATGTAAATACACAATATTCATCTTCACATAGAAAAACAACAACAACATTTAGTTTTGTTGACATCTACTAAGTTTTAATTTGTTTGTGGCCTTTCTTCTGCTTCTGAACTGTTCATGTTTTTCCATCAATGAACACCAGACACATATTTAAATATCTGGATCCCGTGATGATGGGCTTCAGTTTCATGCTGA
>CM070089.1:759058-761558 GCA_036178185.1 Liparis tanakae
ACGCCCAGACTGGAGCCCGTCACCTTGGCAACCTCCACCAGCAGCGGCCCCGACGCCGTGGCAACCGAATCTGAAGGAGGAAGTAGTTAGTTTGACTTTATAACTTTTATTCATTCAAGTCTACATGAAGTCACAAGGTCACGAGATGTCATGTGACATGTGGTGTTGTGACACGTGATCATGTAACACGTGGTCACGTGACATGTGGTCACGTGACACGTGGTCATGTGACACGTGGTCGTGTGACTGACCCATGACGGAGACGTCGTACTCCAGCAGCAGCGTGGCTTCCTGTCCGCACTGCTTCAGGATGCTCATGGCCTCCGTCAGCGAGCTGCCATGGAGACGGATCCCATCGATGCTGAGCAGCCGGTCCCCCGGCTTCACCGTGCCCTCTCTGGGGGGGGGGGGGAGGGGTTATTTTCTACAGGAGCTCCTGAGGGTCAGAGGTCAGAGGTCACTCACCTGTCGGCCGGACCGCCAGACCTGATGGTTGTTATGACGACGGGGCGTGACTTGTTCCTGTCTTCATGGGCCCCACCTGCAGACACACACATGTGCTATTACGTATGAACACACACACACACACACACGCGCAAACACACACACACACACACACACACACACACACACACACACATGCGCGCTCACCTCTGATGACGAAGCCGAAGCTGTTCCCGTCCCTGTGCAGCGTGACCTCTACGTTCTTGAACACGACCCCTGACCCCTGCACCGCTGCAACACAGTCACATTTATTTATCTCTACTCTGAGATGTGGTTCAGTCACAAGTACTAGATAAGTACTATATAAGTACCAGGTAAGTTTGAGATAAGTACTATATAAGTACTAGATAAGTACTATATAAGTACTAGATAAGTACTATATAAGTACCAGATAAGTTTGAGATAAGTACTATATAAGTACTAGATAAGTACTATATAAGTACTAGATAAGTACTATATAAGTACCAGATAAGTTTGAGATAAGTACTATATAAGTACTATATAAGTACTAGATAAGTACTAGATAAGTACTGTATTTACATGTCGTTGAGAAGATGTAGAAATATCAGAACACTGTAAATATGCAAGCACTTATTTCCACTGGTCCCAGTCCCTCTAGTCCTGGTCCCAGTCCCTCTAGTAGTCCTGGTCCCAGTCCCTCTAGTCTTGGTCCCAGTCCCTCTAGTCCTGGTCCCAGTCCCTCTAGTCCTGGTCCCAGTCCCTCTAGTCCTGGTCCCAGTACCTCTAGTAGTCCTGGTCCTAGTCCCTCTAGTAGTCCTGGTCCCAGTCCCTCTAGTCTTGGTCTCAGTCCCTCTAGTCTTGGTCCCAGTCCCTCTAGTCTTGGTCTCAGTCCCTCTAGTCTTGGTCCCAGTCCCTCTAGTCCTGGTCCCAGTCCCTCTAGTCTTGGTCCCAGTCCCTCTAGTCCTGGTCCTAGTCCCTCTAGTAGTCCTGGTCCCAGTCCCTCTAGTCCTGGTCCTAGTCCCTCTAGTCTTGGTCCCAGTCCCTCTAGTCTTGGTCCCAGTCCCTCTAGTCTTGGTCCCAGTCCCTCTAGTCCTGGTCCTAGTCCCTCTAGTCTTGGTCCCAGTCCCTCTAGTCTTGGTCCCAGTCCCTCTAGTCTTGGTCCCAGTCCCTCTAGTCCTGGTCCCAGTCCCTCTAGTCCTGGTCCCAGTCCCTCTAGTCTTGGTCCCAGTCCCTCTAGTCTTGGTCCCAGTCCCTCTAGTCTTGGTCCCAGTCCCTCTAGTCTTGGTCCCAGTCCCTCTAGTCCTGGTCCCAGTCCCTCTAGTAGTCCTGGTCCCAGTCCCTCTAGTCTTGGTCCCAGTCCCTCTAGTCCTGGTCCCAGTCCCTCTAGTCCTGGTCCCAGTCCCTCTAGTCCTGGTCCCAGTACCTCTAGTAGTCCTGGTCCTAGTCCCTCTAGTAGTCCTGGTCCCAGTCCCTCTAGTCTTGGTCTCAGTCCCTCTAGTCTTGGTCCCAGTCCCTCTAGTCTTGGTCCCAGTCCCTCTAGTCCTGGTCCTAGTCCCTCTAGTAGTCCTGGTCCCAGTCCCTCTAGTCCTGGTCCTAGTCCCTCTAGTCTTGGTCCCAGTCCCTCTAGTCTTGGTCCCAGTCCCTCTAGTCCTGGTCCCAGTCCCTCTAGTCCTGGTCCCAGTCCCTCTAGTCCTGGTCCCAGTACCTCTAGTAGTCCTGGTCCTAGTCCCTCTAGTAGTCCTGGTCCCAGTCCCTCTAGTCTTGGTCTCAGTCCCTCTAGTCTTGGTCCCAGTCCCTCTAGTCTTGGTCCCAGTCCCTCTAGTCCTGGTCCTAGTCCCTCTAGTAGTCCTGGTCCCAGTCCCTCTAGTCCTGGTCCTAGTCCCTCTAGTCTTGGTCCCAGTCCCTCTAGTCTTGGTCCCAGTCCCTCTAGTCTTGGTCCCAGTCCCTCTAGTCCCGGTCCTAGTCCCTCTAGTCTTGGTCCCAGTCCCTCTAGTCTTGGTCCCAGTCCCTCTAGTCTTGGTCCCAGTCCCTCTAG
>CM070089.1:774058-794058 GCA_036178185.1 Liparis tanakae
GTGAGGAAGAGGAGAGGGAGGATTAAAGGAAAGGAGACTAGGAAAGGAATCAGGAAGAAGACAAAGAGAGGAGGATGAAAGGAGAGAAACAACGTGGCAAAGAGAGAAAGGAGAGGAAGAGGAGTGCGGAGGAAACAAGGTGACAGGGACAGAGAGGAGACAAAACCAAGATGGCGACGGCCACTCGAGGCTTCATACCGGGTCACGTTCATCCCAGAGACGTGAAGAGGAGGTCTCACTCTGTTGGGAAACTACAGAAGAGAGGAGCATTCCATCGGGTTTGTTTAAGTCTTGATCTTTAGAGTTTACTACACACTATAAAAGGTACACAAACACAAACACACACTTTTAATAAATACATATAAATAATATGTCATAATATATTAATATGAATGTCTTACGAGGTATTTAGGTTGAAATCTTTGTTGCAACATTGTTCCAAAAAAAGAAAGAATGGAGAATAAAGTTTCTACGAGAAGCAAAAAAAACAACAACAACAACAACAAATGTGTGCGCAGGTGAGTCTGAAGCCACTAACGAGGCCCAGGGGAGTCACCTGTGGGGAGTCACCTGTGGGGAGTCCAACTGACAGACCCCAGGGTTTTACATATTAAACTATTTACTATGTGCAGCCTCCCTCCTCTCCTCTCCTCTCCTCTCCTCTCACCTCCTCCTCCTCTCCTCTCATCTCCTCTCACCTCCTCCTCCTCTCCTCTCCTCTCACCTCCTCTCTCTCCTCTCACCTTCTCCTCTCCTCTCCTCTCACTTCAGCGTCTCCTCATGTGGTCACATGACTTGTTGGTCTCAGGTGAATCAGTCATGACGTCATAGTTTCACCGAGCTCAGAATTTTATCTGATAATAGTAAAAAAGATTATTTTAAGAGATTTTAAATGAGAAAGAAATGTTTAGGATAAAATATATATAATAATATACGTTCAGGTCTCGGTCACACGATGTGTTCAAGGCCCGTCCGACAGATGCAGCTCCTGCTGCTGCTGCTGGCTGACGAGCCGTGAAGGCAACACGCTCTGAGGAGAGGAGGGGAGGACCCACAGGCTCCTCCTCCAGAGGACCAGCTACGCCTCCTTTCCTCCTGTCCTCCTGTCCTCCTTTCCTCCTCTCCTCCTTTCCTCCTGTCCTCCTTTCCTCTTTTCCTCTTTTCCTCCTGTCCTCCTTTCCTCTTTTCCTCTTTTCCTCCTTTCCTCCTGTCCTCCTTTCCTAGGCCGCTCAGCGAGGCTCCTAGCAGCCTCACACCCTCTCACCCTCACATGAGTAACTATGAGTATGACTATGAGTAAATACACATCTAAAGCACCTCAAACATTAAAGACATTACAGAGTTCTTTAAACATTTAGGACTTTTACTTTGAAAACTGTCCTAATTGATACATTAAAATTGATTGATTGCTATTGTGGGGGATTAATTCCAGATATGTGTGGAACACATCTGCGTGATTCATTTCCTGGAGCTCTTGGGGAAATCTATATACAGGACATTTTTTAACATACAAAAGTCTGACTTCTTTTTATAAACTCTTCCTTGGTACAGTAACAATGTTTTAATGTTAGCATAATTTAAGCTAAATCTCAGAAACTATCTATAAATATACACAATCAGTTCATTATTTACTTGTATATGTTAGTGTATGATTTGTCGACATCTTATTTTGAAAAACGGATGTGGTTTTACGTGGCTCTTTCCGCTAACTTTGCGTGTCACATAAATCCTTCTGCTAACAGTTAGCATTCGATCAGGAGCGCACAAGGCTTTTCATAAAGTTAGCGGCTAACTTTATGAAAAGCCTTGTGACATGTGAACATCAGTCTATAGGTCAGACATGTGAACATCAGTCTATAGGTCAGACATGTGAACATCAGTCTATAGGGTCAGACATGTGAACATCAGTCTATAGTCAGACATGTGAACATCAGTCTATAGGTCAGACATGTGAACATCAGTCTGTAGGGTCAGACATGTGAACATCAGTCTATAGGGTCAGACATGTGAACATCAGTCTGTAGGGTCAGACATGTGAACATCAGTCTGTAGGTCAGACATGTGAACATCAGTCTATAGGGTCAGACATGTGAACATCAGTCTATAGGGTCAGACATGTGAACATCAGTCTGTAGGTCAGACATGTGAACATCAGTCTATAGTCAGACATGTGAACATCAGTCTATAGGGTCAGACATGTGAACATCAGTCTGTAGGGTCAGACATGTGAACATCAGTCTGTAGGGTCAGACATGTGAACATCAGTCTATAGTCAGACATGTGAACATCAGTCTATAGGTCAGACATGTGAACATCAGTCTATAGTCAGACATGTGAACATCAGTCTATAGTCAGACATGTGAACATCAGTCTATAGGTCAGACATGTGAACATCAGTCTATAGGGTCAGACATGTGAACATCAGTCTATAGGGTCAGACATGTGAACATCAGTCTATAGTCAGACATGTGAACATCAGTCTATAGGGTCAGACATGTGAACATCAGTCTATAGGGTCAGACATGTGAACATCAGTCTATAGTCAGACATGTGAACATCAGTCTATAGGGTCAGACATGTGAACATCAGTCTATAGGGTCAGACATGTGAACATCAGTCTATAGGGTCAGACATGTGAACATCAGTCTATAGGGTCAGACATGTGAACATCAGTCTATAGGGTCAGACATGTGAACATCAGTCTATAGGGTCAGACATGTGAACATCAGTCTATAGTCAGACATGTGGACATCAGGTGGTGAGGATCTCCTCGTGGACCTCTCACTCGGCGGCGCATCGTCTCTGTTGCGGCGAGCGCTGATTGAAACGTCTCTGATAGTATTTTCTCGCAGATGTGACGTCATCTGATCGATCGGTTTGATTGATCGGTTTGATTGATCGGTTTGATTGATCGGTTTGATCGGCCGTTTTAAGAACGCCGATCAAAACCGATAATGGCAATATCGGCCGATATGGATCGGCGCCGATCAGATCGGTGCATCCCTAACTAATACTCTGTTGAAGTACTAATACTACAGTTTAAAGTACTTAAAGTATTCAGACTGTGAGCTGGAGACATGAGAAACAGGAGCAGTGCGTTGGCATTTTTCCATCAGCATTTTCTCTGTCAGTCGGGCAGTGATGCATCATGGGATACCAGAGCTGACGGGGGTCAGAGGTCAACACACATGAATGTCACTGCACACCCTGTAGACCACTTGTCAGTCACTGTGTCAGTTTCAGAGGTCAAAGGTCAGATGGTGTGCGCTTCCTGTCTGTTTATGGACGCGCTTGACCTCTCCTCAGGCGTGTGTGTGGGTCGGTGTGTGTGTGTGTGTGTGTGTGTGTGTGTGTGTGTGTGTGTGTGTGTGTGTGTGTGTGTGTGTGTGTGTGTGTAGCAGCTGTTTGAACAGCTGAGCCACTTGAATACATTTAAACGTTGTTTTCATGAATCGGCAGAAGGGCTATGAAGCACTAATATTTGTTATAATAATCAAAACAACAACGTATGGAGGACATTCATCTTATTGTTTACTAACTTTAACAAACACACATCGAACAGAGAACTATGACACTTTAATTATAGAGACTTTATCTCTTTTAGAGAGATCTTTTCACACTTGGCCAGGCAGCCAATCAAATCGAGCAGGGGGCGGGGCTTCACCGACTTCCTGTTCCGATAGTTTCAGCATTTAAATATATTATAAATAAACTGTAAACTATGAGTGGCAGCTGAATATGTTTTGAAACATTGAGCCTCAAACTCATTGGAACGGTGGACAAAATAATGGAAACACCTCCTGCTCCTGTTTTAGTTCAGATTTGCATAATCACATTTGTTCTTAAAATAAAGTAAAAAGAGAGTGTGTGTGTGTGTGTTGTGTGAGTCTGTGTGTGTGTGTGTGTGTCTGTGTGAGTGTGTGTGTGTCTGTGTGAGTCTGTGTGTGTGTGTGTGTGTCTGTGTGTGTGTGTGTGTCTTGTGTGGTGTGTGTGTCGGTGTGTGTGTGTGTCTGTGTATGTGTGTGTGTGTGTCTGTGTGTGTTGCTGTAAATGAGTGTAGGCTCATTTGCATATGGCTCTCAGGCTTCTGCATCTCTGTAACGTGATTGGACGCCTCGCCGGTGTGTGTGTGAGTGTGTATATACAATCTTATTCTCCACGCTCCCCCTCACACACACACACACACACAGTCCTCTCACCCCCTCTGCTGGTCGCTCACAGAACTGCACCCTTCCAAGACATTCAGATCTCTGAAGAGAAAACCACTAATTTCAGAGGCTTCAGAGGACTTGCTGACGGATTACCCATGATTCAGAGGGGCAGACAGGCGGACAGACAGACAGTGATTGATGAAGCCCGAGGGAGAGAGAGACAGACGGAGAGTCCTAGAAACTGAACAAAAGAGAGAGAGGGAGAGAGAGAGAGAAGTGAAGCTATGGTCTTAATGGACTGCTGAGTGACCTTGATTCATAATGGACACACACACAGACACACACAGACACACACACACACACAGACACACAGACACACACACACACACAATCACACAGACACACACACACACAGACTCACAACTAACTTCCATTCAAGACGAGGAGAAGACAAATCCATGAGAGAAATATCAGCAGAAGAATATAAACATTGAGAACACGAGGAACATGAGCAACATGAGGAACATGAGGAACATGGAGAACACGAGGAACATGAGGAACCCTTCGGGGCACGCTGCAGCTCGTAGCCTCAAGCTAACGGGGTTCTAATCCTAATCCCGGAGCCGGGGATTAGGGGCGGCTGCTCTTTGTCTGCTCGCCGTCTTTAAACAGACGAGGAAGCTTCCAGAAGTTCAGTCTGAGGACGTGAAGACGCTCGTCCCTTCATCGGGAGGACGAGCCGCCTACATTACCCACAATGCAACAGACCAACAGCTGCCGCCAGGAGGTTCAGGTCCTCAGGAGAGTCCTCTTTCAAACCTGTCGTCCTCAACCGGGACCGACTCCAGTGACATCACTCGAGGACATTCATCCGACTTCACGCACTGATCAGTCCACCTTTAGTCCTCACTGATCAGTCCACCTTTAGTCCTCACTGATCAGTCCACCTTTAGTCCTCATGCACTGATCAGTCCACCTTTAGTCCTCATTTACTGATCAGTCCACCTTTAGTCCTCATGCACTGATCAGTCCACCTTTAGTCCTCACACACTGATCAGTCCACCTTTAGTCCTCACTGATCAGTCCACCTTTAGTCCTCATGCACTGATCAGTCCACCTTTAGTCCTCACTGATCAGTCCACCTTTAGTCCTCATGCACTGATCAGTCCACCTTTAGTCCTCATGCACTGATCAGTCCACCTTTAGTACTCACACACTGATCAGTCCGACTTTAGTCCTCATGTACTGATCAGTCCACCTTTAGTCCTCACGCACTGATCAGTCCACCTTTAGTCCTCATGCACTGATCAGTCCACCTTTAGTCCTCATGCACTGATCAGTCCACCTTTAGTCCTCACACACTGATCAGTCCACCTTTAGTCCTCACACACTGATCAGTCCACCTTTAGTCCTCATGCACTGATCAGTCCACCTTTAGTCCTCATGCACTGATCAGTCCACCTTTAGTCCTCACTGATCAGTCCACCTTTAGTCCTCATGCACTGATCAGTCCACCTTTAGTCCTCACGTACTGATCAGTCCACCTTTAGTCCTCATGTACTGATCAGTCCACCTTTAGTCCTCACGTACTTGTCATGTGAGGTCACGGATGACGCAGCAAGAGAGGACCCAAACGCCAACATAACTGCAAAAACCAAGGTTTAATCTTCCAAAAATACGAAACAGGACGACAAAAACTTGGACCAAACAGTACGAAGCCACACTGGGAATGAGACGAACAGGGTTTACATACACAGGCAAGGTGAGAGGATTGGACAACGGGGAACGAGACACAGGTGGACACAATGAGGGCGGGGCCAGCAATCACAGGAGGAAACGATCAGGAGCACGGCAGACAATCACAGGGAGACAGACGACACAAGAACTACAAAACAAGACATAAAACTAGACACAAACTCCAGACCCTGACAGTACTGATCAGTCCACCTTTAGTCCTCGGTGGACAAAAACGTACTCAACCTCTCAGAGGAAAGAGTTATCTGAAGACTGCAGCTGGCAAACAAACAAACAAACAAACCAACACACACACACACCAACACACACACACACACACACACACACACACACACACACACACACACACACATGTGAGCTTCTTAGAGACAATAACACAAAAAAAAACACATCAACTTGGAAACACTTTCTTCTTCTCTGCAGGTTTTAGTGTCAAACTGCTGGGCTGTTAGAGACACACAGAGAGAGAGAGAGAGAGAGAGAGAGAGAGAGAGAGTGTGTGTGTGTGTGTGTGTGTGTGTTTTGTGCCAGTGTGTTCATGCTGGGTCTAATCAAGTAGAAAATGATTGTATGTGTGCGATGCCAGAAGCTTGGCGGTCCACCTGGACGCTGCCCAAAGCTGTGTGTGTGTGGGTTGTGTGTGTGGGTTGTGTGTGTGTGTGTGTGTGTGTCAGTGTGTGTGTGTGTGTGTGTGAAGGAAAGTAATCCTGTTGAAAGATTGTTGTAAATTGTGTTTCTTTATTCTTAGTCACTGTGCGTTAGAAAACAACAACACACAACTCAGACTATTGCGCAACATGTTTCTAGAATCAAGGAGGAAAGATCTGTGAATAAATGATGACATCATCAGGAGACGAGCACCAGGGTCCAGGTTGATATATATATATATATATATATATATATATATATATATATATATATATATATATATATATATATATATATATATATATAAACACACAGTCAGCAGTTTGTTTCACAGTCACGGTGAGAGACTCTGGGCAAAATGTGTCAGAGACGATAGGAATAATACATTAAGCTGGATGCACACACACACACACGCATGCACGCACGCACACACACAAGATGAGCAGAGTTCTGACACAGCACCTCTTAAAGGACAGTGTGTGTGTGTGTTTCCGTGTGTGTTTGTGATAATGTGTGTTACCCCGAGTCTTAAGAGTGTGTCTCGGTGTTTGTGTCTCAGTGTGTGTGTGTGTGTGTGTGTGTGTGTGTGTGTGTGTGTGTGTGCATCTCAGTGTGTGTCTCTGTCTTTCTCTGCCTCCAAGTCAAAAAGCTTAAAACGGTGGGATGACGTCATGCTGTGAGACACACACACACACACACACACACACACACACACACTCAGACATACACACACACACACACACAGTCTTTTTACTGCATTTTTAACACATTAAAGGGGCCACGTTATGAGGGACAGCTGCAGGAAGGTTTTTTAATGTGAGCTGATCAATTAGTGATTAAAAACCTTCACAATAAAAACCTAATATTTCTTCCTTGTTCGTAAAACTTGTTTTATTGAAGATTAAATACTAATAAATAACGATGTTAGGAACACATGTTCTGATACATTCTCTACAATAAAACTCAAGTGTTGTGATTGCAAGGCGTTGTTGCATCAGGTGTGCTTCCTGTGGCGCTCAGTGGAGCTCACAAGTGTACCTAATAAAGTGGACATAAGTAATAAAATACTGGGATCATCAGCAATAGCAGGAAAAGGAAAAGCACTCAATGTGCAACATGTGAACAGCATTATTAAATCAGATCCGGCTTTGGTCCAGATAATTAAGTGTATATCCTGTATATTTTAATATTTTAATATCTCATAATAATATCACACGGCCCTCTGTGTAGAGATATCGTCTATATATCAAAAGAACATCTGAAATGAACACATATGGATATAAATATAGATTTTATTGAGATGCAGATAATCATTGATTTACATTGAATATCATGCTCTGTTCAAAACATTTAAATATTATTTGTGTTGGATGATTCTTTACTTGTTAAATGCTTAATGAGCCGTTATTAGTTTCTGCCGATCGATCGATCAATAACACTTTATTAGTGAAGCTTTCACATGAAACACAGAAAAGCAATTAAGACACCAAAGGGATATAAAAGTATTAAAATATCGTTAAAAGTCACTGTGGTAAAAAACTAGATTCAAAAAAATATATATACACAAAATAAAATAACAATAAAATATTTCGACCTAAAAGCAATAACATTAGTGAATTTAATATTGTCAATTTCTCAATGTTCTAACTTTTATAAATGTGTTTGTGCACATTTTTAAAAAGGAAAATATATGTTAGAGTTAATATGAATGCCTTTCCCCCAGTAGTCAATACTAATACATCATCATTTATTAGTCGTTTAATATTTTTTTTGTAATTCATTCAAAGCAGAAATATAATAAAAGTTCTATGTTGGCTTTAAAATGAAGAATAAAGTCAAATACAATAACGATATGTAAATACAGTACTTGAGTAAATGTACTTTATTGTACTTCCTCGTGTTTTGATAGTAGTAACTGCAGTAAATATGATATTCGACCACACAAACCTATTTAAATATAAATATACTCTCATGATACAATAGCTGGCCGTGTCTCTACTGTGTATCTATTATTTACCTGACGTCTATTTTTACCCGTCTCGGCTCCTTGGGCTCCTGAACAGCTGTTTCATGTTTTACTGACTATTCAACATTTCAACATGTGGTTCTTTTATGTTCAGATGGATTATATTATTATATTATTACATCATCTCCCTAGACGGTTTACTACGCAACAATAAATCAACACTGTGTTTATTACAGCCGTAACACATGGAACACAGACACTGGTTAGCTGGTTAGCTGGTTATCTGGTTAACTGGTCAACTGGTTAACTGGACCATGATGGGAAAGAGTATTTTAAGAGAATAATCAACAACTATTATATAACGATTTTTAAATCAACCCTCCAAAAAAGCTGATTATATGCAGGTTTCAGCTCTGGGTTAGTAAACCTGAGAAAAGAGGAAACTGGTCCTTTCTGAGGGCTACTGGTCCATTATTAGGGGGTACTGGTCCATTTTGACAGGGTAATGGTCCATTCTGAGGGGTACTGGTCCATTATTAGGCTGTACCGGTCCATTTTGACGGGTTAATGGTCCATTCTGAGGGGTACTGGTATATCATGATGGGTACTGGTCCAGAGCTTGTAGCGCTAGGACTAGGAAGGGTTCTGTGAATGCGACCCGCGTGTGGAAGGAGAAACACTAAATCCCTTTAAGAAACAGTCCAAATCACACGTTATCTATTCAAATGTGAATTATTGTTTAAGTATTAGCATTAGAATATACTTTAACTCATAAAATATAAAGTTATATAAATCATAATTAATAACTATTTAATTATGTTTTTTTTATTAAACGGAATCAGTAAAGTTGACAAAATATAGTAGAGTTGGATAAAAACAGTACGTAAATAATAAAATATACATACATAAGTACCTTCAACTTATATCTAATACATGTACTGATATTTCTCCATAGTTTACTCCAAAAACACTAAAGTACAACACCACAAACCGTTAAAGTACACATTAACATCCAGTACACCACAGTGTTCACCTCAACGGAGAGGTGTTACGGGAACACCGGCGGCCAGGAGACGTCGGGCTCACGCGGGTTGTAACCGGAATCGAGCGCGCGGACCGGCGACCCGCGAAGAGCAGGTCACCTGTCAGCCCTCAAGCAAACCATCACCATATGTTGCGCAACACCTGACCCTCCAGCGTCACATAGAGGGGTCACTCATTTCACTGTAACACCGGTGAACACCGCAGCCCGCTGGAGGTGGTCGACACACACACACACACACACTAGGGCAGACCCCCGGCTGACCGGCACCGACCGTTGACCGATGTAGCCGTTGGTTAGCCCCGTTAGCAGCCCCCGGTGCTCGGTAGCCGGTAACCGGTGATCGTGCCCGCGCTCTTAATGATGAAGCACGTTAGTAGCCAGTAACGTGAAATCACCGTAACGTCACCGTAACCTCACCCGTTGCGTCAGATTAACACGAGCAGACGCGCGCACGCACGCACACGCACACACACACACACACATTCATACGGTATCAGTTTCCAACTTTCACTGATTTCAAGGCAGTCGCCGCCTTGCGCGAGCTCCACCGGCGGCGCCAGCACGCCGCACGAGCGATAATTAGTACACGTACTCGCGCTCACACTCACACACACACACACACACACACACACACACTTACACACTCACATAGACAGGTATGTACTAAAACACACACTCGCCGGTCGGTATGAACCGTGAGCGGATCGGTCCGGTCTTACCTCCCTCCTGGTCCGGTTGGAGACAGGCCGGAATGTTTTTCTTCCAGCCGGGCATGATGCACCTCAGGGCGGATAGGGAGTCCAGGGCGGCCCGCTAGCAGACACACACCACCAGCAGCAACATGGCCAGTTAACGTTAGCTTACGCTGCTACACTACATCGGGATCCACCTCCCCCTGCGCTGTGAGCCGAGCTCTCTCTACCACTCTCTCTCTCTCTCTCTCTCTCTTTCAACCTCGTACAGGCACGCGAGCCCCTCTCTCTCTCTCTCCCCCCCTCACCCGCTCGCTCTCTCTATCTATCCTTTTCTTCTCTTTGTCTATGTCTCTTTACCCCTTCCCCCTTCTGTAACTCTACCCCTGAAGCGAGGAGTGGGAGAACGAGGTAGAGCCGGCAGAGAGCGAGGGGTGACGTGACCGAGAGGTGGTGACGTGATGACCGTGAAGGAGCCCGCGAGCCAGGCGGGGTACCGTTCTGCCGTTAGAACCGGAACCGCGCGAGCCGCTTGACATTGCTTTTCAAACGTCTCTAATGTTGGCCGTTTGAAGGGGATTGGCACGCGCCTCCCGCCTTCACGGCGGAAGAGAGAGATAACCGTTAGAGATGTACCCCCCCCCTGAAACAGCCTCGAGTACAAGATGGGGATTTATGGATAAACCTAAAAGTGTTCTAACAATGACACGACACGGATGAATCTAAGGAGCTTTACGAAAAATAAGGAGCTTTGACAAAAACTTAAATATAGCCATGAGTTTAACCCATTTTGCGGACCGAGCACTAGCTTACGTGCTAATCTCGATTTCTCAAAACATTTCCAGCAATCTTTTTTAAAATATCGCATACTTAACTTTCAGGATACACATCTGGCCGAGCATATTAATTGTTACTGCTTCAAGAAATTAAATGAAGTATTCTTATCTTATACTATACGTAGCATGTCGCTATCGTATACAAAGATGGCCGACTGAACTGGAAACGACACGTCAATGTGTTCAGAAACCTGCATTTAAAATGTTTTAGCAGCTATACGTTCCAAGGCCGAGGTATGGTACAAATTACAATATGTACCTACTATATAATTATCAATTATAATATATTACAGTTGGTCAAATTATAAGCTGAAAACTCCAAATACGTCAAATGATATATGAAAGTAACATTTCCTCAAGTTTTCTGTCAAAAACAGACACAACAATACACACAGAGAGAAACACACAGTGATCACATGCATTGGAAACAACTAACAAATACAATATGAATCAATACTAATTAGGTTTTAAAATTCTGTCAATCAATAACCTTCTGTATGCTACTGTGACACATTCACCTGGAAACCACACGCCCCCCCACCCACACACACACACACGCACACCCACACACACACACCCACACACATACACACCCACACACAAACACGCACACACACATGCACCCACACAGATATTTAGGTGCTTCCTGTCCTGACTTGCCTCTGAGGAATCCCCGCCCCCCAGGCTGTGTTAGTTATTATCTGATTCTATACAGAATGCATGTAACGGGAGTATTTCAGGCTGCCTTTGACCTTTGACCTTTTCGCTAATACTTTCTAAATATATAAATAATTACAAAAACAATCTTTAGAATTTAAAGGGAATCTGTAAACTAAATATCTGTGTACTTTACTTTAAGTAACGTTATCACTGGGTTTACAAAGCATTACTCTTTCACTTAAAAACAGATTATCTTTACAGATGTTATTCTTTTTAAAATACAGTTTCATAATATGTCTCAATAACACACATTCTTTGTATAATAACCTTTATTTTCTAAATAACACTGTGTAGAAAAGTGTTCTACAGTAGGAAGAAAAGAGAAGAAAGAGGAGAGGAAGAGGAGAGACGGGAGGAGGAAGAGAAGAAGCAGGCAGAGGATGAGGAGGACAAGAAGAGGAGAGACGGGAGGAAGAGAAGAAGAGGAGGAGGAGGAGGCAGTGAGGAGGAAGGGTGAGTCTCTGCAGGCCACTAGACCAGAAGTATTGACCTCAATATGGAGACTTCACATAAATATGATGATTTGTCTCCTGATGGATCAACAACCACGTTGTCTAATTCATAATAAATACAGATGCAGACTTTATTTTCACTAAAGTTCTGAACAAAATGAGACATTTTTATTTGGTGCTAATTTAATTCACACAAATGTAAACAACCGTGTGGTTTTACTGTGTATTTATTGAAATAGCCAGAAAAATACCACTCTAGTCCACAGGGGGCGCCACAACCAACACTACCACTTTAGTCCACAGGGGGCAGCAGAACCAACACTACCACTTTTGTCCACAGGGAGCGCCACAACACAGAGCTAACGTTCTTTAGTAACACGTTTTTAAAGTAATATTAATTGTCGTATTAGTTCAGAGTATTTAAACAATTATTCAAATTGGTAGAACGTTTGTAGACAATAAATATAAAAACACGTCATCTTCATCTTCCTGACCATCTTCATCATCATCACAGTCAACAACCCGACCCTCATCTTCATCCTCCTCTCACGTTGTTCATCACCATCGTCGATTTATACCAGAGAAGATCTCTATTCGTTGCACCTTCATCGTATGTGTCATTATCTCCTCTTCCTCCTCTTCCTCATCCCAATCATAATCAGCATCACTTCCTGTGAGACATCTGAAGACTCAGCGTGTGTTGGAGATGCAGCTGGAGCCTCATTTCATAGATTACTGTCAAACGCTGTCAATGCATCAACACACACACACACACACACACACACACTCTCACACACACACACACACACACACACACACCAAAATCCCTGCATGCATATGTCGGTGGCTGCATTATGTGTCAACAGAGAGAGCCTGCGGGTTTGTAAACATCCCACTCAACTGATCTGTGACTCATCCCCCACACACACACACAGACTCACACACACTCACACATGATTCTGGATATTCAGGAGTTTTTTATTCATTCTGGTTGAATGCATTCAGGGTGTGTGTGTGTTTATGTTTGTGTGTGTGTGTGTGTGTGTGTGTGTGTGTGTGTGTTCAGTGTAAAGCTCTAAATACACACACAGATGAAAAGGAGCTCTTTGCAGTTGGATTTGATGCTTCATCCAGTAAACAGGAAGTAGTTCTCTCAACACTGTGACTAGACACACCTGCTGCAGGTGAACAAATCAAACACACCCGAGTGAGACTGTACTGCGACTGTACATCTCTATAACTATATAATATATGCGTCACAGGAGGCGTTTTCTACACCTCCTCTTGGAGAGGAACCGGTCCTCGCGGTGGACTTCAGGAGGTGAACCTCTTCAAGGAGTTCCTCTTCTTTTCACGCCATCAAGGAATTAAAAATGATTATTTATATAATATGTTTATATTATAATATGATATATTCTGTTATATTGTGTTTTGTATTATATTATATTGTATTGTAATTATATGATAGCATATTATATATATGTATATATATAAATATTATTATTATATTTTGATTATATTCTGTGAATTATATCGTAATTATATTATGTTATTATTTTGTAATTATATTATAGTATATTTGATCAATATATATATACATAGATATATCAATATATATTATTATATTGTAATTTTATTCTGTATATTTTATTGTAATTATATTATGTTATTATTTTGTAATTATAGTATAGTATATTTGAGAGAAAAATATATTATAATATTGTAACTTTATTCTGTTTATTTTATTGTATTTGTATTATAACATAATAAAGTCTGTTATATAGTAATTATATATAATTAGTTAAATTCCACCACTGAATGTAGGTTTTTAGCTAATTAAGATGTGTATTAGATTCATCGCTCTATTTCACAACAACAATATTCAATAAAATAAATACAGTTATTATTATTTGTATTTATTAACTTATTTAGTTAATGGTGGCGAGCCCCCCAAAAAAGAAACTGCTCAAACTGTGACCTCCGACCCCGGCAGCGTCCATCACGCTAACCCCGCCCCTCTGCAGAGAGAGAACGGGAGCCCCATTCAAACAAACCAAACTCCGCGGCCGTCTCTGGAGAAAGAGAAGAAGCAGAAGAACAGAAGAACTCTCCGACACGCGCTTGACCCGAGGACTCGGACCACCGGGACCCGTCAGACAGACAGGCAGCAGGCACACAGACAGGCACACCGACAGGCACACAGACAGGCTAGCAGGAGGCTAACCGCGAACAGGAACCGACATGGCGAGCGCCTCGTACCACATCTCCAACCTGCTGGAGAAGATGACCTCCAGCGACAAGGACTTCAGGTGAGAAGACGTCCAAAGCGCGGGAACACGGCGCACCTGCCCGCTGTGCGCGCGAGCCTCTTCTTCTTCTGCTCCTCGTTCTCCTGCTGCTCCAGGCGGAGCTCGGGCCTACAGGCTGCCATGCTAACCGCTAGCTACCACCTGTCTGATCGGCGTCGCCCCGCTAGTTAGCTGGTTAGGCAGCAAGTTAGGCAGCTAGTCAGCGGTTGGTTTGACCGTTAACTAACGGGTTAACCAGCCGGTGAAATAACTAGGCTGACAGCTGCGGGTGAAAAGTGTCAGTTGGCAGCTAGCTTGGCTGTTAACTGGCTAGCAAGCCAACTTATTATTATTTTGTTAATGAATTTTTAAGGATGCTTTTATTGACTTAGTTCCTTTCGTTTTGATGGCATTGTGTAGTATTGCTATTTAAAAAATATTATTATGGATTTAACTATTTATTGTCGTTATTTTCTGGGGGTTAACTAAGATCACGAACTTCTGCCCCGTGAGATCGTGGCGCCGGTTGGACAGTGGCTGTTAGTGTTGTGGGAAGGGGGGGGGGTCAGCATGATGGTGTGTGTGTCGGGGTGGGGGGGCAGCATGATGGTGTGTGTCGGGGTGGGGGCAGCATGATGGTGTGTGTCAGGGGTGGGGGCAGCATGATGGTGTGTGTGTCGGGGTGGGGGCAGCATGATGGTGTGTGTGTCGGGGTGGGGGCAGCATGATGGTGTGTGTGTCGGGGTGGGGGGGGTAGCGTGTGTGTGTCGGGGTGGGGGGGTGCGTGCGTGTGTGTGTGTGTGTGTGTGTGTGTGTGTGTGTGTGTGTGTGTGTGTGTGTGTGTGTGTGTGTGTGTGTGTGTGTGTGTGTGTGTGTGTGTGTGTGTGTGTGTGTGTGTTTGTGTGTGGCATATGGAGCGGGAGGTGGGGCTAGCTAGCATGATGGTGCAGCAGGGCTCACTCGGTGGCAACATGTCAACAGAGATGGAGGCTTGAGCTGAACTTCCACCTCACGTCACATTAAAGGTTCCTCTGCAGATCGCTCGTCTCCATTAACGGTGTTTGATTTGTGTAGAAAGAGGAGACTGTGTTCACGTCCCCAAAGCTCAACGATGTTATGAATAAATTGACATTATTTAACATCTGGAACCGAAACACGTTCATCCATCTCCTTCATGCTGAAAATGAGATGAAATAAAACGTTATTGATCCCCAGAGGAGGAACAGGAATATATAGTGATGTAAAAAAACTTGTGAGAGAATAAGAGAATGAATAAATAATAACAATAAAGTACAAGAGACAAAGTGACAGAACAATATATATATATATATATATATATATATATATATATATATATATATATATATATATTGTTTTTTCTGCGTTTCCTTTTCTTCATTGATGGAACATTATTAATAACATATTTCCTTTGTTGGACGAATAACTTTTAAACCTGTGATGCTCATTTTCACAATTGGTAAGAATATTTTTTGAAAAATTTTGTTGATCAATAATTCTCTTTAACGGGAAGAAAGTTGTCATTTCCATCTTTACGGATGATTCTTCTTTCCTCTGAACGTCTGGTTTCTGTCTGTTGATCCGATCAGTCAGGCGGAGGTTATTGATCAGTCCTCAACCGTCTGGACCACAATAACAAAGTCGTAGTAACGGATCAACAGACGCTCCGCCTGCTCTGAAACCACGAGGTTATTGATCTAATGTTGATCCTTTGAACCAGACGGTGATCAGTAGTGGTTCATTTCTATATGTCATCCTCCAGCATTCAAACACGTCTGAGGTTTGAGGCAGTTGTCCCTGAAATCAATGTGTTGCTCTATTAGATCAATGTGCTGCTCTATTAGATCAATGTGCTGCTCTATTAGATCAATGTGTTGCTCTATTAGATCAATATGTTGCTCTGTTAGATCAATGTGTTGCTCTATTAGATCAATGTGCTGCTCTATTAGATCAATGTGCTGCTCTATTAGATCAATGTGCTGCTCTATTAGATCAATGTGCTGCTCTATTAGATCAATGTGCTGCTCTCAATGTGCTGCTCTATTAGATCAATGTGCTGCTCTATTAGATCAATGTGCTGCTCTATTAGATCAATGTGCTGCTCTATTAGATCAATGTGTTGCTCTATTAGATCAATGTGTTGCTCTATTAGATCAATGTGCTGCTCTATTAGATCAATGTGTTGCTCTATTAGATCAATGTGTTGCTCTATTAGATCAATGTGTTGCTCTGGATATTAAATGGTCGTTCTAATAGATATGAATGAGCTCTGACGGACCGATCCTTTTAAAGACCTCCGTGTTCAACAGACTCCTCACTTGCTCCTCGTCTTCGTCACTTCTGCATGAAACTGTGACTTGTGCGGAACTTGGTGATGAAGAGGAGGAAGAGGAGAGCCGTCTCTCCGGTCCTGATCCCAGAGCGTTAGCGGAGACGCTTTGAGGCGACAGAATTCACAACAACGTTTCAGAGCCGCCAAACGTCCAAATCGCTCATTAGAATGTGAACGCCTGCCGAGTGTCGCCGCTCTAGCTATTGATTACCGGTTGATCGGTTGATCGGTTGATCGGTGTCATTAATATAAACGGCTTGTTTGTCGGCAGGTTCATGGCCACCAACGACCTGATGACGGAGCTGCAGAAAGACTCCATCAAGCTGGACGACGACAGCGAGAGGAAGGTCCGTGTGAATCGGTCCCAGCCGGTTCTGCCGGTTCTGCCGGTTCCCGTCCGACGGCTTATTGATGGTGATGTGTTGATCGACAGGTGGTGAGGATGATCCTCAAGCTGCTGGAAGACAAGAACGGAGAGGTCCAGAACCTGGCGGTCAAATGGTAGAACCCACGATGACTCATTGCTCTTGTTCTCCAGTCTGTTGGTTGTGTCTGACGGTGGGTGCGTTTGTTTCGCTCAGCTTGGGGCCGCTGGTCAGCAAAGTGAAGGAGTACCAGGTGGAGACGATCGTGGATACGCTGTGCACCAACATGCTGTCGGACAAAGAGCAGCTGAGGGACATCTCGTCCATCGGCCTGAAGACGGTGATCGGAGAGCTGCCGCCGGCCTCCAGTGGTACACACACACACACACACACACACACACACACACACACACACACACACACACACACACACACAGACACACACACACAGAGACACACACACACACACGTATACACACATGTTGCCGCCCTCCTCTAGTGGCACACACACACACACACACACAGAGACACACACACACACACACACAGAGACACACACACACACACAGACACACGCACACACACACACACAGAGACACACACACGTATACACACATGCTGCCGCCCTCCTCTAGTGGTACACACACACACACACAATCCTGTACTCTGGATATGAGCCCGTCTCTCATGGCGTGTACTTTGTACTTTGTTGTACTGTTGTTGGATTTAAACACAGTACTTCAGATATTACTCGTACTTCTACTCCAGGGCCTCTGGTACTTTTAAGGTACTAATACCTCTGAAGTACGCGAGTCCTTCCCGGTTGCCGTGTTGAGTCCTTCTCCGCCCCTCAGGCTCGGCCCTCGCTGCCAGCGTCTGTAAGAAGATAACGGGCCGCCTGACGAGCGCCATCGCCAAGCAGGAGGACGTGTCGGTGCAGCTGGAGGCGCTGGACATCATGGCCGACATGCTGTGCAGGTACGCCACCTGGCTGCTGCCCTCAGCGCCACCTGGCGCTCAATGAGACCTCTGCCTCTTCTCCTTACAGCCGGGAGAACATCTGTTCTGTTTGTTGATCACAACACTAGGAAAACCCTTTCATCAATGTATTTTCATCTTTGCGATGGTCCTTGAACGCATCATGGGCAGAAAAATAATCTGAAAACTGTGATAATTCTTCAAAAATGTACAATTCTGTCCTAAACTAAAGTTTAGCTGTAACCAGTGCACTGCCTGGGCTGAAGGGCTAACCCTCCACCTGTCTGTCTCTCTGCAGACAGGGGGGTCTGCTGGTGAACTTCCACCCCTCCATCCTCAGCTGTCTGCTCCCACAGCTCACCTCCCCCAGGCTGGCCGTCAGAAAGGTGCGTTGCCCCTCACGCGGCCTCCGGCGTTCTGTTGCCATGGCGACTGTGGTGTGATGTCATGTGACGTGTTTCTAGAGGACCATCATGGCTCTGGGCCACCTCGTCATGTCCTGCGGGAACCTGGTCTTCATCGACCTCATCGAGCACCTCCTGGCCGAGCTCGGCAGGAACGACAACATGTCGACCACCAGAACGTACATCCAGTGCACGGCCGCCATCAGCAGGCAGGCCGGACACCGCATCGGTGAGGCGGCGCCGAGACACGGGACCCGGTTACACTGGAGGTACTCTATGAACACAGGAGTCAATATTCTACTCTCTTTCCTCCTGTCCGTGTTCCCAGGGGAGTATCTGGAGAAGATCATTCCTCTGGTCGTGAAGTTTTGCAACGTTGACGATGACGAGCTCCGAGAGTACTGCATCCAGGCCTTTGAGTCCTTCGTCCGGAGGTACCGCCCAGAGGACTGCGGCTGCAGTACTTCACAGCTGTAGCTGCGCTTCTTTTGTATTGAAACGTGTTTATTCCAGGTGTCCGAAAGAGGTTTACCCCCACGTTGCCACGGTCATCTCCATCTGCCTGCGCTACCTGACCTACGACCCCAACTACAACTTTGACGACGAGGACGAGGACGACAACGCCATGGACGCCGAGCAGAACGATGAAGACTACCAAGGTACGATTACGCATCAGCAAGTGAACAATGGCGAATGGATGGCGTGTTGAGACGACCGTAGGCGTCGCGAAGTTCAGTCACAGTGACGAGGTGGTCGATGAATGTTCACAGGGTCTAAACTATGAAGTCACAGAGACCTAAATGTCGTTGTCCACGCCCTCGGGGCGTCTTGTGGTTCCAGGCAGCGATGACGAGTACAGCGACGACGACGACATGAGCTGGAAGGTTCGTCGGGCGGCCGCCAAGTGTTTGGACGCCGTTGTGTCGACTCGTCACGAGATGCTGCCGGAGTTCTACCGCTCCGTCTCTCCGGCACTCGTCTGTCGCTTCAAGGTACCATCGAGTTCTGATTGCTCCTTCATCACCTCCTCCATCACCTCCTCACTGTCATTTATTTTCACCTCATCTCGAACATCTTATTTACTTAACTAGTTTTGACAGCTGTGGTTATAAAAAGATCAACCCCTACCCTGCCCTTGGATCGGGGTCCATCCCTACCCTACCCTTGGATCGGGGTCCATCCCTACCCTACCCTTGGATCAGGGTCCATCCCTACCCTACCCTTGGATCAGGGTCCATCCCTACCCTACCTTGGATCAGGGTCCATCCCTACCCTACGCTTAGATCAGGGTCCATCCCTACCCTACCCTTGGATCAGGGTCCATCCCTACCCTACCTTGGATCAGGGTCC
>CM070089.1:801558-814058 GCA_036178185.1 Liparis tanakae
TCTTTTATGTATATACAGATATTTTTTTGTATCTATCTTTTTAAATGTTTATTAGTATTATTTATTTATTTATTTATTTATTTATATATATATATATATATACAGATTTGTTTTATCTATCTTTTTTAGATTTTTTATTTCGTCTATCTTCAAAATAGTATACATATAAATACCGATTTTGTATTTTATTCATCTAATTTAAATTTTAAAATGTAATGCATTTTTGATAATTATATATAATTTGTTTATTTTATTTATCTATTCTATTATTTGTATACAGATATTTTATTTTATCCATCTTTTTTGGAAATCTTTTTGTCTTTTTCTTTTTATCAGATCAAATAAAAATGACCACGAGCTGAACTCATTCAGTAAATCTTTCATTCAAAGTAAATAAAGTATCTGTGTTTTGTAATGGAAGTATAAATACTCAAGTACCTTATGAAGTACCGCCTCCTGCCTCCAGGTGAAGGCCAACTCCGTGAAGCAGGAGTTCGAGAAGCAGGACGAGCTGAAGCGCTCGGCGATGCGCGCCGTGGTGGCGCTGCTCACGATCCCCGAGGCCGAGAAGTCGCCGCTGATGTCGGAGTTCCAGTCGCAGATCTCGTCCAATCAGGAGCTGGCGGCCATCTTTGACTCCATCCAGAGGGACTCCAGCTCCGCCAACATGGAGTCCATGGACACCAGCTAAGAGACAGACGGACAGACACATCACTCATGATGCAACATGGCACCCCCACCCCCCTGCTGCTGGAGCGCTAACCCTGCAGCATGTTTCCATGACAACAGGACACACATACACACACGTAGTGACACACCCTCTCCTAGCGCGCGATCGTCCCATGATGCATTGCACTGAAATCAGCTGTCGGAGAGAGAAGGAGGCAGACTGACGGTCGGACTAAGAACAAAAACTATAAAAAAATCCAGAAAAAAATAAGCTCCATATGAGGCTTGGAAGCTCCTCCCACTTCCCGTTTGTTTTTACTCGTGAGGCCATCTGATTGGCTCATCTCCGTATTCATCATCATCATTATTTTTTTCTTTTCTTTTCTCTTTCTTTTTCCTGAAAGTTCCACGGGTTCTGTGCTGTGACCTGATTGGCCGCTGAGTGACTGACAGTTGGCGTGTTATCAAAACCGACCAATGGGGATTCAGACCTTTTATTGCCTGAGGCTGTGGTGACCAATGGGAGACGGGCTCGCTCGGGTTGTTTAGTTTTTTTGCGAGATATAGGCTTAAGTGGGGTCGGGGGGGGGGGAGGAGATTCGAGATTCGAGAGCACCCGCCCTCCTGAAGGAAGAGGAGAGATTATCAGACCAGATCGGACCGGATCGTGTGTGCGTGTGCATGTGCGTGTGCGTGTGCGTGTGCGTGTGCGTGTGTGTGTGTGTGTACTCCGATCCCTCTGTTCAGTCTGGTCCCTGCGGTCCTGGTTTGGATCCGGTGGATCCGGTCCGGTTCTTGTTGTTTATCGCCCAGAAGAATAAAAGGAAAAGGTCCATTTCTGCCTTCATACGTCCTTCTGTCTCTTCTTCTTGTGTCGATCCCAAAATGAACGGCGGAATAGTTTGAATATGAGACGTAAACAAACTTCTGGTTGGACATCAAAGTAATACAAAGATTACAAAGCTGTTGTACTTGTACATCGATGAGTACTCTAGAAACAGGAAGTGATACTTGTTGATTATTTTAATATAAACAAATGTAAACAAGTTGTTGTCCACATAATAATTCACTCAATTTGTATTCTGTGTCTTAGTACATACTCGGTACTAATAGTGTAGAAAAATGACCCCATTAGTATTATATTATTTATATTTTTGGCTAACTATTTTTAATTATAACGCTTTAACATTTCACTGTTTACTCTTAAGTGATTTTAAATGAAAAAATGTCCTGAATAAAGTATATAATTGTGTGTGTATGTATATAAATACTTGAGATATATATATATATATATATATATAGTGGGACTACCAAATCGATGATGATGTACTTTACAATACTGGAGTAAATGTACATCAAGCAGAAACTTGTAAATACTACTAACCAGTTTTTCTGTTTGCAGTACCTGAAGTCTCCAGTCGAGCCGGCAGGGGGCGCTAGATCACAGTCCTTAATTAAAACAACCCACTTCCTGTCAGCCGGCTGAGCTCTGCTCTGATTGGCTGCTCCAGTGAGCCAGAAGCTCGTTAGTGTCGCTCGTTCATCTCGGTCTCCTAGCAACAGGCTGATCTTAACTTGTTTCCTCTTTGAGGTTCAATAATACATACACATTACATTCCTAATATGTATTTACATTTCATTTATTCATAATATATATTTATTTAAATGTATTATTATTATTTACATGTATGTATATAAATGTAAATAATTATAATGTGAATTTATAAATATATTTAAAGTATTTATTTAAAGGTATAACACATTTCCCTTAGTGTCTTTATTCTGAAACCTTTCCTTGATTCCTTGATTATTCATTTTGTTCTCAGGTAATTTTTCTGAGCGACGAGTACAATTTTAATTTTGAAAATTGGGATCATGTATTTGTTTTATTATTCGTTTCATTTTACTTTTTTTTTACTCTAACAAATGATTACCCACATGCTTTTATTCTGAAACACTCTAAGGTCTTTATTTTGAAAATGTTGTTTTGTCGACCTCAGTGAACAAAAACAGAATCTGGAGAGAATTATTTTATTTAATAAATTAAACTAATTACAACAGTGTTACTGATCAATCAGTACGTGTACTTCTAGTACTGAGAGTACATCCTGCTGCAGTACTTGTACTTCAGACTCTCACTTGGAGTAATTTGTACTTTTACTTCAACGCAGTGAAGAAGGGGAAGCGAGGGGGGGGGGGGGGGCTCTACTCCTGACGACTACTTCCTGTTTGGGTGTGGCTTCACACTGTGTGTGTGTGTGTGTGTGTGTGTGTGTGTGTGTGTGTGTGTGTGTGTGTGTGTGTGTGTGCTTGCTCTTGCTCTTGTCAACACGCTCCAACACGCTCAGTTGCTCGCTGACACTACAGTAACACACACACACATAAACACACACACACACTCTTTGTAGTTGTAATGTGTGGGTTTTCTTTGGTGACCTCTGGAGTTTGACCTTTGACCTCCAGAGGGAGTCATAGGTCACATAATCATTCTGACACAATGAGATGTTTATATTATATTATAGTTTTAGTAAAAGTACTCTAATACCACACTGGGAATACTCAAAGTATTCTCAACTTAGTGCATCAAAGTACTTTAAGTCAAAGTAAAATATTCATATCAGTGACGTAGAGTACAAAGTACTACATGTACTTCTAAGATGTAGTACAGTCAAAAGGTACCACGACATTGTAATTGGGAAGATTAATTAGTACTGTAGTCAAAGAACACATTGTATTTCTTGCTCTAGTTGTAAATGTAGTTTGAGTACTAAAGTATAAAGTATATAAGTATAACCACAGTTAACAAAGTACATCTACTCCTCAGGAAGCAGCTGAGACGTCACGAGAAAAAACAGAGACACAAAGTGACGAAGTTAGAACGAAACCGGATGTAACGTGGGCTGCCTTCAGAATAAAAGCGGTACCATTTTAAAAATTGGTGCGACTTGGAAACATCAGTAAGTCTTTTATTTTGAATATTTTGTCAGAAAATATGTTATTAGTTTGATGTAATAAACGTCCAATTCATGTCATCATAAGTATACTGATACTCTGGTTTTATATTTATATTATTTGAAGGTCACTTTATTTTGAAAATTGGGACATGATGTTTTTTAATTTTTATTAATTTATTATTTCAACACATTTCCTAACACATTACCACCAAAGTTATTGATTTACGACTAATTTCCTTTTTGTTCTTTTGCTTTGTACTCAATATAAAAATACTAACTTTATTCTGAAAATCTGAGGCGTGTGTTCTGCTGTCTATTGCAAATTAATTTAGCATAAAATCATTATTGTAACTTTTTTCACCTCAAGTATTTTCATACTAGTGAACATATTTATCTTTCTACTCTTAGGAAGATTCTTGTCTATATATATATATATATATATATATATATATATATATATACATAATCCAAATATTGGTGGGGGTTAATATATTTTTTAAGATGTTTTAGTTTTATTTTATTTTGAATTATTTCCTCTTTTATTGTGAAACTATCCACCGGCAGCGACGTGGTTCACGACGTCAAACTTGACTTCAGTGCGCAGAGGCGGCAGGAGGGAGCGGCTCTGGTAGAGCGGCATAGAGAGAGAGAGGGAGAGAGAGCAGCGGAGCGGACGGCTGCACGTGAGTACCCGCTTCTTTTCTCTCTCTTTTTCTCTCTCTCTTCCTCCCTTTTCTAGTCTTCCCTCCCTCCATCACGCAGCTGAACCCGGGGCGGACCGGGTCGTGACAGGGTGTGTGGGGGGGGCTGGGCTGGGTCGGGTTTGCGGAAGCGACAGACAGACAGGCAGTTAGACAGACAGGCGGACAGACAGACAGATAGACAGACAGGCGGACAGACAGGCGCCCGGTAATGAAGACACGGTCGTCGTTACCGACGGACGGACACAACATGGCGCCGCGCAGAGCCGCCGGGGCCAGCTTCCCTTCGTCTCGGGCTTCCTCCGGCGGGCAGCGGGGCCTGGCGCCGGGTCCGGCCGATCAGGGAGCGTTCTGAGGCGGCCTCGGAGCTGCGGAACTCCCGCTGTCCCGCTGGAGGAAAGAACATAATAAAGAGAGGAAGTAACTTATTGCAGACTGAGGAGTTTGGAGGAATCCGTCTGTCTGACTGCCTGTCTCACTGCCTGCCTGCCTGTCTGTCTGTCTGTCTGACTAGTGTATAGAGAAGGCTGGGTTATATTCTGTCAGACACGCACGCACACACACGCACGCGCGCTATTGACAGCCCCACCTAGTTGTCCATCCTTCTCTTCCACCAACTTTACTTCAGCGGATTAAGATCACGCTGCATTCACGGCCCGTTTGAGAAAGCAGAACTGCATGCGCGGTGCACAAATACCCCAAAAGGTGTTAAATAGAACTTCAGAGGGAGGAGATGTTATTGTGAAATGTGACTTAAACACATGGAGAGATGGTGTGATTGTCATCGAGCAGAGTCACGTGACCACGGAGTTCCTGTTTGATGTGATGCACCAATCATCTGGCTGGGATCCTTCAGCAGCTCCTCAAAGGACACAGGAAGTCACAGCTGACAAAGGAGACACTGAGGATAGAATAAGGAGACAGAGGACACCGAGGAGACAGGTGGAGGAGTCAAACCACTTTCTCGTCTCCTGCTTTCTGGGAGTCCCTGAACTCGTCGGGACTTGTTTGTGAAGTGAAGACAGATGTAGTGAAGCGGTTCCTCCAGACCTCCAGGCTCCGTGATGCCTTCACTGGCACCTGGACATCTCAAACATTACATGTCATTTAGTTGACGCTTTTATCCAAAGCGACTTACAATCCTGTTACATTCTACGCCGTAGAGCAGCTACAGGGAGACATTCAGGGTTAAGTGTCTTGCTCAAGGACACATCGACTAGGGCGGGGATTGAACCTCCAACCCTGTGATTGAAAGATGGACCTGCTACCCACTGACCCATAGTCGCCAGTTGTAGTCAGACTCCACATCCGTGATGCCTTCACTGACACCTGGACATCTCAAACTCCACATCCATGATGCCTTCACTGGCACCTGGACATCTCAAACTCCACCTCCGTGATGCCTTCACTGGCACCTGGACATCTCAGACTCCACGGCTTCAGGGTTCTCGTCTAGTTCTGCAATAATAAACCTTTATGATATAAATACTTTAATATTTGTCTATTCAAAAC
This sequence comes from Liparis tanakae, assembly GCA_036178185.1. NCBI lineage: Eukaryota > Metazoa > Chordata > Actinopteri > Perciformes > Liparidae > Liparis > Liparis tanakae. The sequence goes on from CM070089.1 coordinate 807,395, forward strand.
GGAGCCAAGATGGCGCCCGTTGACCTTTGACCTCCTGTTGTCGCTCTTTTCACTCAGAACAGGAAGTGAAAGTAGTTGAGACACCATCGGCATTCTGGGTAAAATAACAAATGCCAATTTAAGAGAGAAATGCTAAATGATAAAGTTTTGGTACACACACACACACACACACACATGACTTGTTTCCTCTTTGAGGTTCAATAATACATACACATTACATTCCTAATATGTATTTACATTTCATTTATTCATAATATATATTTATTTAAATGTATTATTATTATTTACATGTATGTATATAAATGTAAATAATTATAATGTGAATTTATAAATATATTTAAAGTATTTATTTAAAGGTATAACACATTTCCCTTAGTGTCTTTATTCTGAAACCTTTCCTTGATTCCTTGATTATTCATTTTGTTCTCAGGTAATTTTTCTGAGCGACGAGTACAATTTTAATTTTGAAAATTGGGATCATGTATTTGTTTTATTATTCGTTTCATTTTACTTTTTTTTTTACTCTAACAAATGATTACCCACATGCTTTTATTCTGAAACACTCTAAGGTCTTTATTTTGAAAATGTTGTTTTGTCGACCTCAGTGAACAAAAACAGAATCTGGAGAATTATTTTATTTAATAAATTAAACTAATTACAACAGTGTTACTGATCAATCAGTACTTGTACTTCTAGTACTGAGAGTACATCCTGCTGCAGTACTTGTACTTCAGACTCTCACTTGGAGTAATTTGTACTTTTACTTCAACGCAGTGAAGAAGGGGAAGCGAGGGGGGGGCTCTACTCCTGACGACTACTTCCTGGTTGGGTGTGGCTTCACACTGTGTGTGTGTGTGTGTGTGTGTGTGTGTGTGTGTGTGTGTGTGTGTGTGTGTGTGTGTGTGTGTGTGTGTGTGTGTGTGTGTGTCTCGCCTCAGTCTTGTTGCTGCAATGACAAGCACACACACACACACACACACACACACACACACACACACACACACACACACACACACACACACACACATAAGGGTGCGTAGCAACCGTAACCAGGAAGGATTCCACAGCTGTGACATCACCACCAGCTGTGTGTGATCACGTGACCGCTCTGTTTTTAATAAACACACACACCCTGATGCATGCTGGGTAGTTGTGAACTCCCTGTGTGTGTGTATGTGTGTGTGTGAGAGTATTTTTTGTTTATCATTACATTCTTTAAAATCTTTGATTAAAGATAAAAGTTCCCCTTTACATTTAAGTAATCTCCCTCCCCCCCTCTCTCTCCCTCTCTCTCTCCCCCCCCCCTCTCCCCCCCCTCTCTCTCTCTCTCTCCCCCTGCAGACAGACAGTCAGGATGCGTGAATACAAGCTGGTGGTTTTAGGGTCAGGAGGAGTTGGGAAGTCAGCGCTGGTGAGATGAACTGACACACATATACACACACACACACACATATACACACATATACACACACACAAACACACACACACACAATGAGGCTCTTCATTGACACAATGGAGACGTGTCCGTCACATTAATTCCATTCTGATGACCAATGAGAACAGAGCGCCATTAACTAGACTACTGTCTGTCTGCCTGCCTGTCTGTCTCTCTGTCTCCAGACTGTTCAGTTCGTTCAGGGCATCTTTGTGGAGAAGTACGACCCGACGATAGAGGATTCCTACAGGAAGGTGAGACAGCTTCACCTGTCTGTCTCTCCTGATGTGAGACAGCTTCACCTGTCTGTCTCTCCTGATGTGAGACAACTTCACCTGTTCTCCTGATGTGAACCTGTGTCTCTTTACAGCAAGTCGAGGTCGATGGACAGCAATGCATGCTGGAGATCCTGGACACAGCAGGCACAGTAAGACCTGTCTGTCTGACCACCTGTCTGTCTGTCTGTCTGACTCCATGTATGTCTGTCTGGCCACCTGTCTCTCTCTTCCTCACCTCCTGTCTCTCTCTCCCTCACCACCTGTCTCTCTCTCCCTCACCTCCTGTCTCTCTCTCCCTCACCGCCTGTCTCTCTCTCCCTCACCACCTGTCTGTCTCTCCCTCACCGCCTGTCTCTCTCTCCCTCACCACCTGTCTCTCCCCTGTCTGTCTGCAGGAGCAGTTCACGGCGATGAGAGACCTGTACATGAAGAACGGTCAGGGCTTCGCTCTCGTCTACTCCATCACGGCCCAGTCGACCTTCAACGACCTCCAGGACCTCAGGGAGCAGATCCTCCGGGTGAAGGACACCGAGGACGTACGAGCACACACACACACACACACACACACACACCCGTGTTGCTGCAGAGAGCCATGATCATGATGTCACTACCTGTCATCAATAGTTTTAGTAGTTTTCTGCCTCCTGCTGGATTTAGCTTTGAATAACTTTAACATTAAAAAAAGTAAATTAATGAAAGATAGTATGTTGCTTGATTAAATATTTTATAATATTAAAACAAAAAAGTAAGTTTTGCCATCTGGCAGGATGGAACCCTTTCTTGATAAATAACTTTATTTAATTACACTAAACACTGATGGAATCTGAGGGGTTGCTATGGGGACACCTGCTGGCCAGATTCGGTACTGCATCCACGTAACCTCAGAATGGAGCTGAATCAAACCAGTAAAACCTCTAGTGTGGTTCATGAGAGCTGTTCTTGTAAACACAGTATCAACGTTGTTGTTGTTGTTGTTGTTGTTGTTGTTGCAGGTTCCCATGATCCTCGTGGGCAACAAGTGTGACCTGGAGGTGGAGCGCGTGGTGGCCAAGGAGTCAGGCGTCGGCCTCGCCCGGCAGTGGAACGCCTGCGCCTTCCTGGAGACGTCGGCCAAGAGCAAGATCAACGTCAACGAGGTGACTCACACACACACACACACACACACACACACACACACACACACACACACACACACACACAGACACACACACACACACAGACTCACAGACACACACACACAGACACACACACACAGACACACACACACACACACAGACTCAGACACACACACACACACACAGACACACACAGACAGACACACACACACACACACAGACACACACACACACACACAGACGCACACACACAGACACACATACACGTACAGGTCAAGTGTACGTTAGGGGTTCTCTCCACTGTCACTGAGTGTGTGTGTGTGTGTGTGTGTGTGTGTGTGTGTGTGTGTGTGTGTGTGTGTGTGTGTGTGTGTGTGTGTGTGTGTGTGTGTGTGTGTGTGTGTGTAGATCTTCTATGACCTCGTGCGACAGATCAACAGGAAGAGTCCTGTTCAGGGGAAAGCTCGCAAAAAGTCCAACTGTCAGCTTCTCTGATCACAGGTTTGTTTTTATGAATGATTTATTCCACACATGAACCCCGTGAGAACGTTCTCTGATCTTCTGTCTCCAGCTTCCCGCTCATCCGACAACCAACCAACCAATCACAAAGCATCTTCCAGCTGGCCACGCCCCTTTTAACACAGCCACGTCAACATCAGCCACCTCTGAACAGAGCCTGTTGCCGTGGAAACATTAAAAAAAACATCTACAGACTGCAGCTGACGATGATGAAGATGATGATGATTCCACGGGGGGGGGCTGCCCAAATTTAAACTACGGTTCCCATCATGCTCTCTGCTAGGCCCCTTTGCGTGGGGGCGTGTGGCCTCTTCTTGCTTTTACTTTTAAATGTTCCTTTTACATATTTTCCAGCTCTGGTTGAACCTGTGGATCCATTTAGTGATTATTATTGTTGTTGTTATTATCTCGGTGGTTATTATTATTTTTCTGTGTGAAAGAGATATCAAAGTAATTTCATGTTCTGAGTTGTTGGGGGCGGGGTTAACAGGGGCAGCAGGTAACGCCGTTAGCTTGCCGCGCTAACTCTTCAGTGAGTTAGCCTTTTCACAATACTCACATAACATGCTATGTTTATATTAAATAATGTAAACAAAACTCCCAAAACGTTGTTAGCATAGCAGCTAACACTTGAATACTGTGATCACATTGTTCTGTTTGTGTGGTTGCTTCGTGCTAACGATGCTAAAACACGAGCACTAGCATATTTACAAAGAAACATGTTGGCAGTGGGTTAGCTTGTTAGCTCCCTGTGGGTTAGCTTGTTAGCTCGCTGTGGGTTAGCTTGTTAGCTCCCTGTGGGTTAGCTTGTTAGCTCGCTGTGGGTTAGCTTGTCGATAAGCTACACATGTTGTTTGCAGACAGCCAACGAGTTTTAAAATAAAACAGCGGATATAATTTATTAGTTATGTTGTAAACGGAAGCTAACGAAACCACTTTAGTAAATAAATTAGCGTAGTAGCGTTCTAACTTTTTAGCGCGGTGAGCTGACCCTCGATCTGCTGCTCAGGGAGATGTTGCCTTCAGGCGGCAGGCTAACACTGGTGTGCGTCTGTGTTTGTTTGTGTGTGTGTGTGTGTGTGTTTCCATGATTATTTACCGTTTTATGAGCTGAATATTAATGTTGCTAACTCGCCTGAGGGATGTTCTCATCTCATCAGTCAGAGAACTGAAGTCTCAGTGTTTCCAAGTAGCATGGCCGCCGTCCAGTCGGGCTTAAAGCCGAAGCCCCGCCCCCAACCCCCCTTCCACGTTGTGTATTTGGAGGCGTGGCCTGTGAAGCAGCAGGCACGGAGAAAAAAAACAAGCCTTTGATTTTAAATGTGAGTGCGTTGGACTCGGTGAGCAGTGTTGTGGCCGCAGTGCGTCCAGTCATGTAGCATGTTGGTGTTTCTGTCAGTACTCAGTCGGACCTCCGGGGGGCGCTGCCACAGTCTGCATGCCGAGCCGGGGGAGGTGCCCCTGCAGCTGCCTGTGGGTCCTGAGGCGGTTTAGGAAAGCCGGAGCTGCTGCGACACTTTTTGATGAATTCTTTGCTCGGTAACCTCTGGCTGTCCCGCTGGCTCTCGGCCAATCAAATCAGCAGCTGGCAAAGTGGCGGCTGCAGGCCGACCTCCGTGACCTCCGCGACCACCACAGTAACCCAGGCTGCGGTGCAGCCGGCTTTTCGTGTGACTTCTGTGTCGGTGATGACTGACAGCTCAGGCCAAACTTCAGTATTTGATTTGCGTGCGGAGGCCTTAACGTCCACAGCGAGGCTAGCAGTTTCCCTCGGCTGACATTGTTTGTGCTAAGCTAGGCTAACGGCATCCTGGACCTTTCTTCTCCGTTCAGATGATCCGATTGGGATCTTCTCATCCGAGTTTACGTAAAGACCAACAGAAGTCGCTCTGAAGTGCCGAGTGCAGCCGCAGACCCGTTCTCTTCGAAGGAGAAGTTATTTACAGTCACTGAGCCCGCTCTGCACGGCGACGAGGGGGAGGCCCGTTCAGCTCCTTTGTGCCGGGTCGTCTCGGGTCGGGTCTAATAACTGGTCTGAACTGGTTTCTTCCAGTACAGAAACCCACAGCAGCAGCGGGTGGTAGGGGTGGGTGGGGGTGGGATGGGGGGGTGAAGCCAAATGTAAAGTAAAAACTAAAAAGCCTTAAATGAATAAAAGTGGTGCAATTTTGTAACATTAACCTGCGTGTGGACTCATTCTGGATGAAGGCCTCCAGGGGGTGACGGCTCCAGGAGAACGGCGAGGGCCACGCATCTCTAAACCAACGGGACGCGTCTGGATCCGAGTTAATGTTGTGCAATTCTGAGACTGAGAACTCCAATCATCACTATTAAGATTCGAAATCTATGGATATACATAAAGTATAGTATTTTTTAAGAGGATTTATTCATATTTTTTAGGGTCATTATTATTAATACAAGTATTATTCATATTATTGTGTTATTGGGGTTTATTTATTTTTGAGGGTTCATTATTATATTTTTTATTAATATTCTATTATTGTTTTAATTATTTTGAGGGTTAATTATATTTAATGTATGTATCTAATATTTGGGGTTTCTAAATATTATTTTGAGGGCTCATTATTTTAATTATTTACATTATTATTTAGAGGGGTCATAAACAACAACACGACCGACGTCACCGCGTCGGCGCGAGACGCTTTGCTGCCATGGCAACGGCGGCAGCTTGTTCCGGTTATCTGGAGAGGGACCGGCGAGCATGCGCAGTGACGAGGAAACGCATATTCTCGCGTTGTTTCGTCGGTGACGAGAGCGGGATGGCCGTCCGCTTCAAGGTAACTAAGCAACGGGCTGTCAGCCGTTAGCGCAGCTCGTTTACTCAAATATGTTCGCGAGCGGTTTGTGACTCAAACCGTTAGCTCGGGTCTCGTGAACGCGCCCGCGTCCCGGATGGATCCGTGCGCGAGACGGAGTAGGATCCATGTGACGTCATCGAGTGTGACGAGCTAATCCGGCTAATCGGTTTCAGTTTGACATTCTGTGTTTTACTGCTGTAACTAAAGGTAGAAGTACAACATGTTCCTCTGACATGTAGTACAGTAGAAGTACAACATGTACCTCCGAAGGGTAATACAGTAGAAGTACTACATGTACCTCTGGGATGTAGTACAGTAGAAGTACAACATATACCTCCAATGGGTAATAAAGTAGAAGTACTACATGTACCTCTGAGATGTAGCTGTTTATTTATTGTAAATTTTATATCTATATTTCAGTTTGATTGTGTGGGTGTGTGTGTGTGTGTGTCTCAGTGTCTCAGTGAGTACCAGAGGAGTTTCAGGGTCCCCCGGGTC
>CM070089.1:821558-844058 GCA_036178185.1 Liparis tanakae
ATCAGTCTATAGGTCAGACATGTGAACATCAGTCTATAGGGTCAGACATGTGAACATCAGTCTATAGGGTCAGACATGTGAACATCAGTCTATAGGGTCAGACATGTGAACATCAGTCTATAGTCAGACATGTGAACATCAGGTGGTGAGGATCTCCTCGTGGACCTCTCACTCGGCGGCGCATCGTCTCTGTTGCGGCGAGCGCTGATTGAAACGTCTCTGATAGTATTTCTCGCAGATGTGACGTCATCTGATTGATCGGTTTGATCGGCCGTTTTGAGAACGCCGATCAAAACCGATAATGGCAATATCGGCCGATATTGATCGGCGCCAATCAGATTGGTGCATCCCTAATATATATATATATATATGTGTATATAATATGTGTATATATATGTATATACTTACAGTATGTGTATAATGTGTTTCTGTGTTCAGAAGTGTCGCTCAGCTGTTTCTGATAGGCCAGTCTATCGGAAGGAGGCGTGGTCAGAGAATAGCCCCTCCCACCGCCCCCCCTCCTCCTCTGGCTCCTCCCCCAACCACAAAGCAGCCGTCGGTCCCGCCTTTAAACCAATCAGGACAAAGCCAACGTACCTTGTGGCCCCGCCCCCTGTGGCCCCGCCCCCACAGCACTGTATCCAAGGCACGCTGAGAAAGGCCGACTTCCAACACAACGGTGGGATTATAATCTATCGATTCCACCATTGATTCATTATTGATTCTCAAATCAAAGGAAAACAGCAAATAATGTTTGGTATATATTTTTTAAACAACCTAATTTATTAAATGATCAATGAAATTGATCCAGTTGATTTAAACCGTTTGCATATTTTTATATTTTTAAATATAATATATATTATATTTGTTTTTCTTTATTTCTCACTTTAACTACCAACATTAGAAAAATATATCAATATATATTGATTCATGAATTAATTAAACTTGATTGTTTAACGGAGCTAAGCTTCCCAGCGTTAACATGTCGTGTGATCAATAATCACTAATCACTACTCACTCCTCACTCACCTCCCAGGTGATCTGGGTGTGAGGTTCAGGGACCTCCCGTGTCCCGGAGGCTGCTGCTCTGATGAAGGTGAGCCCGTAAACACATAAACTATTAAAACTGTTGAACTTTTCGTTGCCGTGAACAGAGCGACTTTTCCCTGTTACCTAGACGACCGTCTGTCGGCGATGTCGTGGCGGTCGGCGGCCTCGTGCTCCGCGGCGACCGCCGTGCTGGAGCGCGCTCAGAGGAGACGGGAGCACTTCTGGGGAAGAGATGACCTTTGACCCCCTCTGTTGTCAACAATCAGGGGATATTTTAATACATCATTCAGTTAAATGTATTTTCACACAGAAGATGTTTTTATAGAAGCAGCACTTTGTTTGTTTAGGAATCATCACGTGAGACATAAACATAAATATGAAAACGACGTGTGTGTGTGTGTGTGTTGACCTTTGACCTTCGGAGGCGTTTCCCTGATGGACTTTCCTCTCGTTTAAACTTCCCTAAAAAGTTTCCAGAAACTAACACAGGAGATTCATTATTCAAAATCCCTTCATACGGCGCTGGACAATAATACAATAAAAAGATTAAATATAAAGCCAACAGAAGTACAACTACCATGAGCACTCTGTAGAGGAGGAAGAACAAACATCGTCATCACTTCCCCCGGACACGGAGAGGACCGATTACCTGGCAGCGACTCACACTATTGAAACACACACACACACACACATACATACGACCAGCAAGAATATTCACTGAATATTTGCGCTTGCTTAGCAACCCCAGAATATATGTATATCCGCATTTCTTCATAGCGTGTACCTCGTGTATTTGTTATGATACTTCCGTCGTTCTTCTGGTTGGATGCCAAACTGCATTTCTTTGCTCTGTACTTGTACATGTGTAATGACAATACAGTTGAATCTAATATAATCTAATAAAGTGTGTGAATTCCCCTCGAGTAGTGGACTTCAGGCCAGAACAAACAACCCGAAATCTCTGTGATGACATCATCGATGAGAGCGTTTCCTCACTGGAGCAACGAGACCAAGAACATCGTTTAAAAACTCAAATACTATATATATATATATATATATATATATATATATATATATATATATATATATATATATATATATATATATATTTAATAATAAGTAACATAAATAAATTGCATATACAGAATATGACTTTATTATATATATATATATATATATATATATATATATATATATATATATATATATATATATAGATAGAAATGTCTTTTGCTGGAATCAAGGCAATAGATCCCGTTTTTGTTTGTTGATTCCTGCTTTTGAACAACAACATGACGTGTTGGTGCTGATTGGACGTCCAGCGGCTCGGTTCCCGGCCGCTCACCGTCTCCGTGGTTACGTCTGCTCGTTGATAACTGGGTGCTCCACTTCCCTTTTCTGCTTACACCTCCGAACTGTTGCGACATGTCATGCCTGATGTGTCTTCGTGTGACGAGGAGATCTGAAACCCTTGAGGACTTTGTGGAGCCGGCCTTCTGGAGATCTGAGCAACAGAACAGCAGTTAGATCAGAAATGAGTAAACGAGCGGTTAAAGAATACTGTTTGGATCTGTGTGAACACCTCTGTGTCCCTGGAGAGGTTCATGTCTTCCAACACAACAAAGGAGGAAACAGAAACTCGATCCGTTGACTTTTACATTACATCACATGTCATTTAGCAGACGCTTTTATCCAAAGCGACTTACAATAAGTGCATTTCAACCTAGAGTACAAACTAAGAACAACAAGAATACAGAAAGTAACATTTCCTCAACATAGTCAAACTACAAAAGTACCATAATAAGAGCCATTCAAGTGCTACTAAAGTGATAATCTGTGTTTAATCCAGATATAGTCTAAAGGTGCGTTTTCAGTTTCCGGTGAAGATGTAGAGACTTCCTGCTGTCCTGGTGTCAGTGGGGAGCTGGCTCCACCAATCAGGAGCCAGGACAGCAGACAGTCTGATGTAGTGATGAGCTCCAGGTGACGGAGTCACAAGTCGGTTGGCTGTTGCCGAGCGGAGCGAACGTGCCGGGGTGTACGGTGTGACCACATCCAGGATGTAGATGGGCCCGATCCGTTCAGAGCACGGTACCAAGAACCAATGTTCTGAAGAGGATGCTGCTCCACCGGTAGCCATGGAGAGAGAGGAGGAGCAGAGTGGTGTGGGTGAACCTCGGGAGGCTGAAGACCAGTCGAGCTGCTGCATTCTGGATGAGCTGCAGAGGCCGGATGGCCTTAGCAGGTAGAGCAGCCAGAAGAGAGTTGCAGTAGTCGAGGCGCGAAATGACCAGAGCCTGGACCAGAGCCTGCGCTGCCTTCTGGGTCAGAAGAGGTCGTATTCTCCAGATGTTGTGCAGCATGTACCTACAGGAACGCGATGTCGCAGCGATGTTGGCCGTCAGGGAGAGTTGACTGTCTAGCGTCACCCCGAGGCTCCTGGCAGTCAGGGTAGGGGCCAACACGGAGCTGTTGAAGGTGGTGGTCAGGTCCTGAGTGGGGTTCAGTCAGGGTAGGGGCCAACACGGAGCTGTTGAAGGTGGTGGTCAGGTCCTGAGTGGGGTTCAGTCAGGGTAGGGGCCAACACGGAGCTGGTGAAGGTGGTGGTCAGGTCCTGAGTGGGGGAACCTTTCCCTGGTAGGAACAGTAGCTCGGTCTTGTCAGGGTTGATCTTCAGGTGGTGTGCAGACATCCACTGAGAGATGTCAGTCAGACAGGCAGAGATTCTGCCACCTGTGTTTCAGACGGTGGGAACGAGAAGATCAGTTGGGTGTCATCGGCATAGCTGTGGTAGGAGAAGCCGTGCGAACGAATGACAGAGCCGAGAGAATTGGTGTACAGAGAGAAGAGGAGGGGACCCAGGACGGAGCCTTGAGGAACCCCAGTAGTGAGAGGACAAGGATCAGATACAGATCCTCTCCAAGTTACCCGGTAAGTACGGTCGGTGAGGTAGGAAGAGAAAAGAGCGAGTGCAGTGCCTGAGATCCCAGGTCCTGAAGAGAAGAGAGAAGGATCTGGTGGTTCACGGTGTCAAATGCAGCAGAAAGGTCTAGAAGGATAAGGACAGAGGAGAGAGGATGCTCTAGCAGAGTGAAGCTGCTCAGCAAGGAGGGCCGTCTCTGTTGGCCGGCCTTGAATCCAGACTGGTGGGGGTCAAGAAGGTTGTTGCTGTGGAGGTAGGAGGACACTTGGTTAAAGATAGCTCGCTCCAGAGTTTTGGAAAGAAAGGAAAGAAGAGAGACCGGTCTGTAGTTGCTGACTTCAGATGGGTGGAGGTGGTTTCTTCAGGAGAGGGTTGACTCTCCTCCTCCAGAGAGTTGGGGAAACAGCCAGTTGAGAGGGAGCTGTTAATAAGATGGTGAGAAAGGTCAGAAGGTCAGGAGCCACAGCCTGGAGGATGTGAGACGGGACGGGGTCAAGGGTCAGCTGGTCGGTCGAGCAGAGGTCACCGAGCTAAGAACTTGACTGGGAGACAGGGGGGTAAACGAGGAAAGAGAGGGGGATGAAGGAGTTGGTGTAGGTGAAGTGATAGAGGATGGATCAGTAAAGGAGGAGCGTATGTCGTCCATCTTGTTTGTAAAGTAGTCGACAAAGTGGCTCGGCAAAAGGGAGGAAGGAGGAGGGGGACTCGGGGGATCAAGGAGGTTGGAAAAGATAGAGAAGAGTTTTTTGGGGTTAGAGAAGGAAGACTGAATTTTGGTCAGCTAGAAAGAGCTTCTGGCTGCAGAGACAGGAGAGAAGGAGGAGAGGAGAGATTGATAGCAGAGCAGGTCTTCCGCTTCATTCGATTTGCGCCATTTCCTTTCCGTCGCTCGCAAGTTGGCTCTCTCGGCACGCACCGAGTCGGACAACCAGGGAGAGGAGAGGATTTGAGAACCTGTCGCGTCTTAATAGGACAAAGAGAATCAAGAGATGAAGACAGGGACGAGAGGAGAGTGTCTGCGGCAGAGTTAGGCTGCATGAGTAAGAAGGAGTCAGTTGAGGGGAGAGAGGATAGGACAGAGGAGGCCAGAGAGGAGGCCAGAGAGGAGGACAGAGGAGGCCAGAGGAGGCCAGAGAGGAGGCCAGAGAGGAGGACAGAGAGGAGGGACAGAGAGGAGGGACAGAGGAGGCCAGAGAGGAGGGACAGAGGAGGCCAGAGAGGAGGCCAGAGAGGAGGACAGAGGAGGCCAGAGGAGGCCAGAGAGGAGGCCAGAGGGTGCGAATGTTGCGGCGTACAGGTACAGAGTCTGTAGATACAGGTGGGTTGTCAGTACCAGAGAGTGAGAGAGAGTAAGAGATGAAGTAGTGGTCAGAGACATGCAGAGGAGTTACAGTGAGGTCAGAGGTCGAGCAGTCTCTAGTAAAAATGTAATCAAGCTGGTTACCGCTTTGTGAGCAGGAGGAGAGGGGCTGAGTGAGAGGTTAAAGGAGGACAGTAAGAGTAAGAGATCACATGACTTCTCAGTCTGGATGTTCAAGTCACCAGAAGGATGAGCGGGGGGCCGTCCTCCGGGAAGTTGGACAGGAGGAGGTCCAGCTCCTCCAAGAAGTCTCCCAAAGAACCAGGAAGACGTAGAGAACAACAATGTGTAGCTGAGCCGGATGAGGAACCGTCACCGCACGAAACTCAAGTCAGCGGGGAGAGAGAGAAACACCATTTGGGGGAGATGAGTAAATCTGTACCTCCACCCCGACCAGAGGGTCTGGGTGTGTGACTGAAGGAGAAGGCCGAGGAGAGAGCAGCCGGTAGACGTGTTGTCAGGTGAGGTCCAGACTGAAGGAGAGAGCAGCCGGTAGACGTGTTGTCAGGTGAGATCCAGACTGAAGGAGAGAGCAGCCAGAGATGAAGGCGGCCTTGCGGTTGGCAGACTGACAGGTCCAGAGGCTCCTGTGACGAGGTGCTGGGTGTGAGTAGAACGGGTAGAAGGAGAACAGAGGAGGGGCTCCGGTACGCGAATGAACGAGTCCTATAGTAACTACGAGTAGAAATATGCACAGGTATGGAAAACACACACATATTCACAAAGTGGTGTAATACTCCACCACCCACGAAGACTCCAACTAAAGACTCCTGTGTCTTTGTCCTCCGAGTCTTCATCCAATGAGTCACAACGACGCCTCAACTGACGCCTGTAGACCCAATCCGGTTATGAACAGTTTCTCTAATCACCTCCAGCCGCGGTAATCACCGGCCCTTTTTGTATTCAAATGACACACCCGCAAACAAAAGCTTCAGGGAAAAGATGCGCCTGGCAGGAAGTGACGGGCGCTGAGAGAAGGGGAGCAGAGCCTGCTCTGCTGGAGGCGTCCCGCAGGGCGTCCCACAGGGCGTCGCGCAGGGCGTCACGCAGGGCGTCCCACAGGGCGTCCCACAGGGCGTCCCACAGGGCGTCACACAGGGCGTCACAGGCGTCACACAGGGCGTCCCACAGGGCGTCCCACAGGGCGTCACACAGGGCGTCACACAGGGCGTCCCACAGGGCGTCACACAGGGCGTCACACAGGGCGTCCTCCTGGGGCCCCTCCTGTTCCGCGTTCATCGTTATGCAGACGATACGCAGCCGTGAGCGGGTGATTCCACTGCAGATGAACCGACAACGTCCGTCTGTCGGATCCCACGGTTCTGTAAAGTCTGCCCCTGGTCCTGGTATTGATCAGTGATCAGAGTGATCAGAGTGATCAGAGTGATCGATCAGCTGGGTTTAAACTCGCCGCCGAGACACGAGACACTCTGGAAAAACCCAAATAACATTTCTGACGTTTTTATTTTTAAACAGATTATTTTTTTGGACCCTTAGAAGACGGGAGGTCTTAAAAATATTTTAAAAAATCAAACAAATCAAATTATTATTCAACCTTTGTTCAATTATTTGAATACTTCTTTCTTTTTTAGGGTTTTCATGAAGGTGATAAATCATTGATTTGATATTATTTTCTCTCGATTATCACTTAAAATGTATATATATATATATACGTATACATATATATATATATGTTTATATATAATTAAATATATATATATACGTATATATGTGTATATATATATATATATATATATATATATATATATATATATATATATACATATATACATATGAAAATATGTATAAATTTAGACAATCATGGAAATGAAAGGTAATAATATTATTTTTGCAGCTCATAACCCACATAACGTGTCTCGTGATTGCGTCACGAAAACGTCCAACTTTGCGAAACGTTTCCTCGACGCCGTCGGAGCTCGTCAGCATTTTAATTGTCGCGTAATTAAAGGACTTTAACCCACTCGCACGACCATTATATGTGAGGTAAGTTTTACTTTTCCACCGAGGGAAGTTTACTTAACAACTTCCATCAGGGAGAGTATACACACACACACACACACACATACACTGAAAAGACAGGAAGTGATGTCACTGGAGAAGTACAATTACAAATGTTCTCTTTCAGAAAAAATCGATGACAAACATTATTCATAGTTTGTCGTCACACTTCCACTAATTTCCTCTGTGTAAGTGACGGTAAACACAGATTGCACAAGCTCAGCACTGACCTGTGTGCGTGTGTGTGTGTGTGTGTGTGTGTGTGTGATGGGTTTTTTGGATGGTTACCTGTCCTATATTCTGCAGCGGTGGGCGGAGGATGAAGTGTATAAAGAGACGGAGCAGAGAGACGTCTTCACACCAGCATCCACTGACAGGTGAGGGAGCACACTCGGGTCCATCACTCACTCATCCATCACCCACCCATCACTCATCCATCCATCCATCACTCACCCATCACCCATCCATCACTCATCCATCCATCCATCACCCATCCATCACTCATCCATCCATCCATCACCCATCCATCCATCACTCATCCATCCATCCATCACCCATCTATCACTCATCCATCCATCCATCACTCATCCATCACTCATCCATCCATCACTCATCCATCACTCACTCACAGTTTGGTGTTTTTATACGTAGCCCGTTCCCTCCTCTCTTGTAGACGCTCCCTCCTCTTCCTCCTGAACCATGAAGCTCGTCTCCATCGCTCTCTCCTCCGCCGCCGTCCGCCCGACCGCCGCCATGCTGGTGTTGCTGCCGCTGCTCCTGATTGGCTGGGCGGCGGCGCTGCCCGTGGACCGGCCGTTCAGCAACGTGCTGAGGAGCCACAAGACGTACCAGACGGTCCACGAAGTGTCGCGACACGTGAGTGGTCCATCTAAAAATATACCTAACATTAAAGGCCTTGTTTGATTTTAAGACAACAATTACATTTTGTTGCCTCTTTAATCAGTAATTAAAGATTATTAAAAGTCACACTTATTATGAAATAATATACATAACCTATGCATTGTGTGACTATTATAATGTATTGTCCATTAACATTAAGCGCTTCATATTTTTAAAAATATAAAACCAGAATCTGCAAAGTAACGAAAGCTTCACATCCACCCCCTGTGGCTCTGAGGTCACTGAGGTCACTGAGGTCACTGAGGTCATTTCTGTGTGGTGTGCCTCCAGGCTCAGGGCCTCCAGACGGAGGACGACTCCAGCGTCCGGCTGCTGTCCAAAGTCAACCCCGACCAGGTGAGGCTCTCTTAAAGGAGCGGCAACACATTCAGTGGGTAGCAGCCTCAATGTAAGGCTCGACCTCTGACCTCTGTCCTCTGACCTCTCCGCCTCCCCCAGGATCACCTGAAGATCTGCTGCCTGCACGCCAACATCCTGGACTTCTACCTGAACAACATCCTGCGCCAGCGCGAGAACACGCACCCCAACATGCACCGGCTGAAGACTGACCTCATGCGCGTCAGCGAGGACCTGCAGACTCATGGATGTGTGAGTGTCACATGACGGGAAGCTGGCTCGCGTAGCTTAGCACGAGGACTGGAAACAGGGGGAAGCTAGTCTGTGCAAAGAAATGCTACAATGCTGCTTTAGTGAGAGTTAGATGAGCAGATTTATACCGCAGTGATTATGTATCTGCTGCTAGCCGCTAGTTAGCTTAGCATAAAGACTAGAAATGGAAGGAAAAGTTAGCCTGTCCAACGTTAAGAAATATGACTATTTGGCTTATTTTCTGGTGACGAGTTAAATGAGAAAATAACTACGGTATTTATTACTATCCAGCCAGGAGAGAGCTAGCTTAGCATAACGACTGAAAGACAGAGGGAAAGCTAGCATGGGAACGATCTTCATGAAATCTGTCAGACAACTTCTTGTTTCCCTTCCAGTCTTTATGCTAAGCTACGCTAACCGTATTTACAACACAGAGATGCTAGTGGCTGCTAACCTCCTCCTCTGCCTGCAGAACGTGACTCGCTACCACGACCACCAGCACGCGGTGGCGTTCCGCAGGAAGCTAACGGAGGTGAGACTTTGACTTGAAGCTGATTACTTATTAAAATTGCAAAATACATAAAAAATATTGAGTACAAAAATTAAATTTCTAAATTTAAATATTTTAAAACGGTACAATTTTTAAATCCTGACTTCTTTTGTCTCGTGTCAGTAAACATACTTTAACTGATAAACTGTAGATCAAAGACTTCACATTTGGCTTTTAATGCTAATGTTTCTTCTATTTTATAAACTAAACTAATAGATCAATTGAGAGAAGAATCAGCAGATGAATCGAAAGTGAAAATGTTGTCGAGTGGTGAACCCATAACAATAGAGCGTGTGTGCGTCTCTATTGTCCTTCAGATGGGCGCCGAGCGCGGGATGAACAAGGCGGTGGGCGAGGTCGACATCCTGTTCACGTACCTGCAGGACTTCTGCGTCCAGCCCCGAAACGACACCGCTGCCGCCAACTAACGGCCCAGTCACATCCATCCCTTGTACCAGCAGCTTTTACACTTCTATTTATTTAAGATCTATTTCATGTCACAACACATCCGAGAGCTTTTCATACAGTATTTATATTGACCATTATTTATTTATTTATTGATCAGAGAGTTTTTTTGAGCTGAAAGGACTCTGGCGTCGACCTCGTTGCCATATTATGGCTCATTAATATTATTATTATTATTATTCTTATTATTATTATTAGGAGTTACAGTATTGAAACATTGCACTCAATGAACTGTGTTTACTTGAAAAATAAATAAAGTTTGCTTTTGAATATGAACGTTGGCTCGTCTGTATTATTGTTTGTATATTCTTATCACATCAGGAAGTTTCCGGTCACCGTGTTTTATGTCTTTAAGACATTCTTTAATGTCACTGGCTGGTTGGTCTCCTCTGGGTTGAGCCATATAGTTGAGTATCATCTGCATAACGATGAACGTTGATGATGTTTCCTGATAATGTTGCCCAGAGGAAGCACGTATAAGTAAATAGAAGTAAATAGAAGTAAATAGAAGTGAATAGAAGTAAATAGAAGTGAATAGAAGTAAATTGAAGTGAATAGAAGTGAATAGAAGTAAATAGAAGTGAATAGAAGTGAATAGAAGTAAATAGAAGTGAATAGAAGTAAATCGAAGTGAATAGAAGTGAATAGAAGTAAATAGAAGTGAATAGAAGTGAATAGAAGTGGCCCCAGCACAGAACCCTGTGGAACTCCGAGACTCACGAGTCATGGAGGCGTCATCATTTACAAATACACGAGACGTACCGATATTTCCTGTTATCTATACTCCATCGTTATGATCAGTCCTATCAGATCAAATTCAATCTTATCTGATGATACACACACACACACACACTTCCCCAACACACACACACACACACTTCATCAACACACACACACACACTTCCCCAACAGACACAAACACACACTTCCCCAACACACACATGCGCACACACTTCACCAACACACACACACACACACACACAACACACGTGAAAAGATTGAATTGAACTAAATAATATATATTTACAATAAATAAACAGGTTCAGTACTTCTACTGTACTACATCTCAGAGATACATGTAGTACTTATACTGTACTACATCTCAGAGGTACATGTAGTACTTCTACTGTACTACATTGCAGAGGTACATGTAGTACTTTTTTAACAAACTGGTGCAGAAACTTGCAGAAACCTCAAGGAGACGAGACCTACTGACCTCAATGGTGTGTGTGTCTGCGTGTGTGTGTGTGTGTGTGCTTGTGTGTGTGTGTGTGCGTGTGTGTGTGTGTGTGTGTTGGGGAGGGTGTGTGTGTGTGTGTGTGTGTTGGGGAGGTGTGTGTTGGACCTGAACACTGAGCACTCTAATGCTCGTTTTCCTTCGTCAAAGAGGAGCTGCAGCTGTCAGTCCACCTGTAGGCCCCGCCCCTCTACTCACCTGGCCCCGCCTCCCCCATCAGGTCACCTGACCTCCTCACCTGAATCTCTTCCCCTCGTCAGCCTCTCACCACAAACACCTGGTTACAATCGTCCCCTGGCAGGCCATCCGAGTTCCCTCGTGGTCATGACACCAGAACCAGCAGCCCCTCAGGTCTACCTGCCTGCCCGGTCCCGCCCTGCTCTTAAAGCAACAGTGCACCCAGAGGAAACTCCCCCAGGAGAGGAAACGGTTTAAATGTTCAGGAGTAAAACCCGACGTGACACATTCAGGACTCTTTGAGGGAGTCGTCTGTCGTCTGTCGTCTGTCGTCTGCAGCGCCTCGACGTTCCTCTGGGATCTCTTTGTTCAGGAGCTGATTGTTCCATGAGACCCTGAAGGGGCCACGACCCACCTGTGTGACATCACCACCGGGGATTTCCCCAAACAGGTGCCACCAGGAAGTACAGTAGAAACAGTAAACTTCCACTGTGTGTGTGTGTGTGTGTGTGTGTGTGTGTGTGTGTGTGAGATAAGGATCTATATTTAGCGATCTCTCTGTGTGGCGCCGCCGGCAGCAGGATTCAGGTCACATGACGCGTCACCTGAAAGATTCCTGAGGCGGAAGTTCCCAAATAATCACGTGAACTCGATGTTTCTCGTTTTCTCGCTGTGTGAAAACAAGAATGAATATTTCCTCTGAATCAGCCGGAGGAGAGAATAAAGATCTGGAAAGAAAGATGTGAGAACAATTATTGATCATTCATAAATAAATATCCGGACCGATGCCTTTAACTATTTCACGATATACGATCAACAATCTACGATCTACGATCTACGATCAACGATCAACGATCTACGATATACGATCTACGATCAACGATCAACGATCTACGATCTACGATCTACAATCTACGATGTACGATATACGATCTACGATCAACGATCTACGATCTACGATATACGATCTACGATCTACGATGTACGATATACGATCTACGATCTACGATATACGATATACAATGTACGATATACGATCTACGATATACGATGTACGATATACGATCTACGATCTACGATCTACGATCTACGATATACGATCTACGATCAACGATCAACGATCTACGATATACGATCTACGATCAACGATCAACGATCTACGATCAACGATCTACGATATACGATATACGATCTACGATCTACGATATACGATGTACGATATACGATCTAGCGTTAACTATGCTCTGTTAGCTAGTTACGTAAACTAGCTACTGTTGACTATCTACAACTAGCTGGCTACTGTTGGCTAGTTAACGTTAACTATCTACCGTTAACTTTTTTTTAATTTTAATTTTTTTAATGGTTTATTTAATAATGGACAGTGTACATTGATAAAAACAGGTGACGGAGGTGACGGGGGTGAGACGTTCAGACGTTCCTTGGCTCCGTCTCGTCTCGGGGCGTAATGAGGACATTCATGTCTCGGGCGTTTTGAGGACATTCATGTCTCGGGCGTTTTGAGGACATTCATGTCTCGGGGTGTTATGAGGACATTCATGTCTCGGGGCGTTATGAGGACATTCATGTCTCGGGCGTTATGAGGACATTCATGTCTCGGGGCGTTATGAGGACATTCATGTCTCGGGCGTTATGAGGACATTCATGTCTCGGGGCGCTGCAGGAAGCTGAAGACGTTATTTGGGTCAAACGGCGACTTTCTGAAATCTCTGCGTGGAAACAACCCGAGCTGCAGCGTCACGCTTCTCGACAACCGACTCTCATCCGACCGCGGAAAGTTCACACGGCATCGTCACGGGAGACCGAGACATGTGACCCACTCTCTACGCAACCAGCAACATGGAGCATGGACTTCTATACAACCAGAGGAGCCCCCTGGTGGTCAGGAGAGAGAAGGCAGCTTCAACACATGAAGCATAGACTTTACTCTTCAGACTCGTTGTGTCTCTTTGTCGCTCCTCTTCGTCGCTCCTCTTCGTCGCTCCTCTTCGTCGCTCCTCTTCGTCGCTGCTCTTCGTCGCTGCTCTTATAATAATCTACGTCCACTTCTAATTATTCTAACTTTACACTTTGAGCCAGTTTTAGATGCTGCTGGTCCGGTTTCCCAGCATGCATTGCTGTCTATCGACCACGAGATGATTTGACAAAATCTTCTTCCAGATAGGCGGACGGTTCCCGTCAGAGCGGCGCCTCGACCTGCTTCCTGTCCCCACTTCCAGGAAGTACCATCCACACACACACACACACACACACACACACTCACACACACACACACACACACACACACACACACACACTCACACACACACGGCCGCGACCCGCTTTCATCTCACATCGAAATACGAGAGAACAAACAGGAAGTGACATCATCACCATCATCATCATCATCATCATCATCATCATCATCATCATCATCATCATCATCATCATCATCATCATCATCATCACCATCATCATCATCATCATCACCATCACCATCATCATCACCATCATCATCATCATCATCATCATCACCATCATCATCATCATCATCATCATCATCATCACCAGGTCAGGAGGAAGAGGAGAACGGGAGAGGAGGTGAAGGTGAAGGAGACGACCGTGAAGAAAGAAAAGAAATGAGAAGAAAGGAAAGGGAACGAGAGGAGGATAAAAAGGAAAGGGAATGAAAGAAGAGGAAAAAGGAAAGGGAACAAGAGGATAGGGGACAAGAGGAGAGGAAACAAGAGTAAAGGAAAAAGGAGATGAAGAAAGGAGGCGAACTGGAGGAGATTATGAAGGAAGGAGGCAAGGAAAGGAAAAAGAAAGAAGAGGGGATGAAAATATAAACGGAGGAAAGGTGAGGAGGAGAATTCAAACAAGAAGGAACCAAAACCAGAGGAGGAAGAAGAGGAGAAAGAGGAAGAGAGAGTAAAAGAGGAGAGGAGTGGAGAGGTGACATCAGCGGGGAGAGTCCTTGGAAAGTTACTGCAGTGAGACGACGAAGAAACGTGAGAGGAAGAGGAGGAGGAAGAGGAGGAGGAGGAGGAGAGGAGGAGGTATAAATGTGGCAGCGAGGAGACAACCTGCTGCTGTGAAGATGCTGCTCCTCTTCGTCAGGTCCTCGGCCATGTCCCTGCTCCTCTTCCTCCTCTTCCTCCTCTTCCTCTCCGGCGGGCTGGAGGCCGCGGGGCAGCGAGGACTCACCTGCGCTCAGGAGGTCCCGGCCGAGCTGATCCGGGATCTGTGGAGCCGCAACCAGCAGCTGGTCGCCGAGCTGCCGGTAGGATCAATACCTGATCGATACCTGATCGATACCTCTGATCACAGACTCATATTGGTCTGTGAGGAGCCGGTACAGATCAATACCTGATCAATACCTTCATACACTGATATTATAGATCAATAATAACGTGTTTTGATCAGTCTATTACCTCTATAGATCAATAATAACGTGTTTTGATTAGCCTATCAATAAGTCAGTTTACTATCTCTATAGATCAATAATAACTTGTATTGATAAGTCAAAGACATGGAATATGTTCTTTCAAAATAAAACGTGACTTTCTTTGATGGTCCGTTTGATCTGTAGATCTCTGATCAGTTATCATCATCAAAGACGTTATGATCAAATAAGATCAATAATCATTGTTTACAAACTGTAAAACCCTCGTAGTAGTACTACTACTACTACTACTGTGGCTACGAGTACTACTACAACACAGTATGAGAGTACTCCTAAAGAACTTTGTTCAGGCTCATTTTAGTTTCTTTAAAAAAGTCTATTTCTTCCATTAAAATGATCTAATGATTCTTACATCGCAAACAAGATTAATGATGTTATATTTTAAATAAAAAGACTAATGATGTTATATTTTAAATAAAAAGACTAATGATGTTATATTTTAAATAAAAAGATTAATGATGTTATATTTTAAATAAAAAGACTAATTATGTTATATTTTAAATAAAAAGACTAATGATGTTATATTTGAAATTAAAAGACTAATGATGTTATATTTTAAATAAAAAAGACTAATGCATTTTATATTTTAAATTATAAGACTTTTGCGTTTCATATTTTAAATAAAAAGACTAATGATGTTTGTATTTGTATTTGCAGAGGGAAGAACACTTCTTCAGGAGAGGAAGACTTTTTCCAAAGTTCTGCACCAAATGTCGTAAGGTCAGTGAGTTTACAGTTTATTATTATTATTATTATTATTATTATTATTAATCTCTTATTTTCTTATCTTTTTTTCAATGTTATTTTATTATCGTATTTATAATGTATATGTTATTTTATCCTCTCTTCAATGTAATGGTATTCCAGTGTTGTGGCCATGGTAACGCCCTCTCTGCTCCACAGCGTCTGATTGGCTGGCTGGAGATGAGGGAGTTGATTGACGTGTACCAGAGGAGCGTGTTCAGCCGAGGCGTCGTCCAGAAGCTCCTCCCCCTCCACTACGACGACCTGCTGCACCGCATCCAGCACACACTGCATCACTGCGTGAGTACACAACTATTACTACACACACAGAGTACTTCTGTACGCTGACTGATGTACTGGGTGTACTGTGTGTACTGTGTGTACTTGTGCAGGTCTCTTCTCCTGAACCTTCAGCGAGGTTCAGAATCATCAAGAAACTGGAAAGAAAAATTAAAAAGGTAAATATTTACAGAATGTTTAACAACTACTACGACTACTGCTGTTACTATAGTAACTTAGTACTATCATTAACATTAATACTTCTATTTATACTAAGTAATACTTATATACCAACTATTAACACTTATTTTGTCGCTGCCACTGGCACCAAAACTACTGTTGCTACACAACGTGCTGCTATTTATTCATATGTTACGCCATGTATTTATATATATACACACATTTGAATATACATATAAATATTTAAATATATGAATATACTATAATACTCCCTGTACCTGCTGCTGCAGAGGAGAGACGAAGGAGCGCTGAAGGCCGTCGGAGAGTTCATCTTCATCCTCAGGTGGATGGAAGAGCTGACTGAGCCCCACATCCTGTAGAGCATCTTCATCATCACCACCATCATCATCATCATCATCATCATCATCATCATCACCACCACCATCACCATCATCATCACCCTCATCACCCTCATCATCATCATCATCACCATCATGATCATCATCATCATCATCATCATCATCATCATCACCCTCATCATAAACATCTTCAACATCATCATCATAAACATCATTGACATCATCATTGTTAACATCTTCATCATCATCATTATTAACAACCTCATATTCATCATCATCATTATTTTTATTTAGGTGTTGAATCAAAACTTTTTTTCAAAGTATTGATTCGTATTTTTTAATATTTTATTCGTACTAAAATGCTTAATTAAAAAAAAATATATTTATTTTATTTGTGTTTTCACTGAAGTGTTACAAAAAAATACTTGAAACATGTGTTTTTGGATGATCTTTAATATGAATTAATATTTTATTTATGTAGGTTTTACATCCTGTAATAAAGTCGATGTAATCTTCTTCTGTGGTGTCTGGTTTCGGCTCTTCAGTGTGTCGGAACATCTGGAGCAATGTCGCCCCCTGCTGGTCGGGGCGCGCTACAGCAGCACGTGTGGAGCAAGGACAGGAGGCAGTGAGGGTAATGAACGAGTGAAGGAGTGAAGAGTAGATGAGCGAGGAAACGAGAAGGACTCATTGAAGGATAGAAGAGAGGATGATGACGACATCGTAGAAGAATGGAACACGTGTAACAATCCTTCATCAAACGGAAGAGGAGCATATATATATAAACCCACATCTATTAATATACACTACCGTTCAAAAGTTTGGGGTCACTTAGAAAAAAGAAAAAAAGAACTGTTTTTTTTCCAATGAAAATGACATTAAATTAATCATAAATACTCTCTCTACAGAGGTGTATAGAGGTCCATCTCCATGTTCTAGTGATTTTTCATTTTTCATTTCCTTGACATTGAAACCCTTTTCATGTGAGTGCAGCTGAAAACAGTTATGCTGGTGAGAGAAGCTCCAAAACTGGCCTTCCTTTGAGCCACAAGTGTGAAGAACAACATTAATATTTACAATGAAAATCATTATTTATAACCTTGTCAATGTCTTGACTATATTTTGTATTAATCTTGTATTCATTTAATAAATAAAAGTGTGAGTTTTAATAGAAAACACAAAATGTTCTCGGTGACCCCAAACTTATGAACGGTAATGTATATATTTATATATATATATACATCTATATAAATAGATGTATATATATACATATCTTTGTTTATATATAAATAAATATATATAAATATATTTGTATATATATATATATACTAATCACTAGAGACATGTTGCCCGTGGGGTCAGAGGTTGAGGCTCGTGGGATTATCCAATCTGAGTGTTCTGTAGGGGAACTCAACCCTGAACCACACCGGAGAGGATGTGGTGTGTGAGTGTGTGTGCGTGTGTGTACGTGTGTCTTTGTGTGTGTGTGTCTTTGTGTATGTGTGTGTGTGTGTTTGTGTGTATGTGTGTGTGTGTGTTTGTGTGTGTATGTGTGTGTGTGTGTCTTTGTGTATGTGTGTGTGTGTGTGTGCGTTTGTCTTTGTGTGTGTGTCTTTGTGTATGTGTGTGTGTCTTTCTGTATGTGTGTGTGTGTGCGTTTGTCTTTGTGTGTGTGTCTTTGTGTGTGTGTGTGTCTTTGTGTATGTGTGTGTGTGTGTGAGGTGTGTCTTTGTGTGTGTATGTGTGTGTGTCTGTGTCTGTGTGTGTGTATGTGTGTGTATGTGTGTGTATGTGCGTGTCTTTGTGTGTGTATGTGTGTGTGTATGTGTGTGTGTGTGTGTGTCTCTGTGTGTTTGTATGTGTGTGTGTGTGTATGTGTGTGTGTGTCTCTGTGTGTTTGTATGTGTGTGTGTGTGTGTGTGTGTGTGTGTGTTCCAGATTGGAACAGATTCTTCTTCTGGTGTACAAAAGGATTTTAACATTATTTGTTTGTTTTTTTCATTTCATGTGAGAAGTGTTTGTTTATTAATAAATAAAACCATGAACACATATAAATAACACTCCTCCATCAGTAGTGCCGACATCTCAACCTGAAGTTGTCGTCACTCATCACAAATGTGTGTTCACCTCTTGAGCTCCAGTGGAGGGTCTGAACTCAGAACCTCACACCCTGGACCTGCAGGACCGGACCGGACCGGGCCTGGACCTGGACCTGGACCTGGACCTGGACCTGGACCTGGACCTGGACCTGCAGGACCAACCAGACCACCAGAGTCTTAAAAGTTTCAATAAAGTAGTTTATTTACTCACTCAAAAGCAGTGTTTACTTGAATAGAACATACAGTATATATATATATATATGTATAAATGAAAAAAATAAAAAAATAAATGAATGAATGAATAAAGAAGTGACGCCTCTGCTCTCGGGTATCGCTCGGGCCCGAAGCGTCACCTCCACTAGAGACCGTCATGTGACCGCCAGGCCTCTCCCGGCTTCTCCCGGCTTCAGGCACACGCCAGGATGGAGCCGGCGCTGTGGTCGCCGTGACAACACAACATCATGCTTTGTGTCCTCGTGCTTTTGGCCACATGTCGAGGTGACAGTTATGGATCTATATTCATTCTACCGAGATCCACACATCTGGATCCGTTACATCTGTGATGTCTGACATCAAGACCAATGCGGTGCAAACTCATCAACCAACGCTAAGCATGCAAAATAAGACCGAAAACAATGGAAGTATATTCCACAATAATAAAGTAAAAAAGAGAAAAGAGCCATTCAAACCAAACGATAGACAAACCTCTTGAGTCGTAGATCATCTCTGTAAACGGATTTCAAAGAGTCCAGCGTGTGTTAGCCTAGCTTAGCACAACGGCTGGAAGCAGAGGGAAACTGCTAGCCTATCTCCATCTCAACAAAATGAATCAGTCTATTCAATTTGGGGTTTATTGCTAATATTACTGAAGTAAAATCTTTAATTAATCATGTGTTCAATAGAATATTGTAAGGTAGTGACACTTTTTCAAATGTTAGATTTTTCTTGTTTTTTTTATCAAAGCCAAAAGAACACAGAAAAGCTGCAAACATATATATAAATATATATATATATATGTATATATACATATAAATATATATATATACATATAAATATATATATATATATAAATATATATATATATATAAATACAAATATATATATATAATATATATGTATATATAATATACATACATATATACATATAAATATATATATATATAAATATAAATATATTATATATACATATATATATATACATTTAAATATAAATATATATATGTATACATTATATATATATACATATATATACACATATAAATATATATATAAATAAATATATATATATATATATATATATATATATAAATATATAGATATATAATATATATATATATATATATATATATATATATATATATATATATGTATATATATATGTATATATATTATATATAAATAGGTTTTTTTAATGGCTTACACGACTGATTGATTATCTGATTATTTGTAGGGGTTATAAATAACATGTAGTCTAAGATGCTGCTTACAGACTTCAGTACCTGCAGAATAGCTGCAAACTAAATGCAAACAGGACTGTATAGTTTCATCAAGTTACATGTGGTTGTACGCGCACACACACACACACACCTGTGTGTCGCTTGCCGTGCACAACACTGATTTCCATGTAAAGTCGTTGGCGAGCTGGTGTCCCTCCAGCTCGACCACGCTGACCAGGGGGTCTCCTCCCCTCTGTGCATGTGGATGGAGGTGGAAGGAAACCCGACCGGGGAGACTCCTGTGTGTGAGAGTTTAGCAGCAGCAGAATAAGTTTTAGAGGAAAAAGTGTTTGTGATGCTGCTGCTGAAAGCCCACAGACCACAACCACACCGACACACAGGCCCACAACGAGGCAGGCAGGGATGCAGACAGCTATATATATATAGACCCTCGGGTCAACAGAGAGCATCGTTGACTTGACATCACTTCACCTCACCTCTCTCTACAACTCAGCCTCAGAAGACGCTCTTTTTACAACAATCAACCGGCATTAGTGTTGAAGTCCACGATGTCTTCGTTCTGCGGTTCTTTGTGTCTGCTGGTCCTTCTGGGAGCTGCGTTGGCGTCTGGGAGTCCTTGCCAGTTTGCTAAGAGTCTGTCTGTCGGTTCTGAAGAGCAACGAACCTTCGAGTCCGTGGCAGACGTGCTGGTGAGTTTACCATTGGAGTCCCACAGGGCTCAGTGTGGGATCCTCTGTAGTTTTCCATGCAGCGTCACCTCTGCTGCTTTTTAAAGGGTTTAAAGGAGCTTCGGCTTTATTTAATTCGGCTTTTAAGGTTACGCAGACAGACATTTTAGTTCTTGTGAAGTGTTATGTGCACAAATGAATAGATGGAAAGGTGCATCCTTAAAGTCCCTAAATTTGTACATGTAACTTTTACAAATAACAGATTAAAACTGTATAAAACTCCCATACATCCTAAAATATGCTTTTTCTTCTCCTTTATACTTATGATAACAAATGACTCTACCGTTTGCCAGTTTTCTTATTGCATCTTTAAATCACCCTCCTAAACAATGTAGGTGACTAGATGATGAGTGAGGTGTTTCGGATCTCCAAAAGGTTGAATTTTTTTGCTGTATAGAAATACATAAATAAACAAAAATATATGTGTTTGCTGCCAACTTTCAGTCGTTGACATTTTTTTATATTTCCAGATACTACAGACATAGTCTGTATCAGCGAGTGATTATGTTGTATTCACTAACCTTGAACAGAAAAAGTAAAGATTGAAATGTATTTCTTGTTTGTGTTTTAGAAATTGAAGGGGAAGGACATCGGCAGTTATCCGTTCTTCGATTCCGTCATCACGATCATCAACACGTCCTGCCGGGTAACCAGAAACACGTTCTCTACTAAACTTCACGTGATGAACGCCACGCTGGACGTCTACACTCAGATCTTCTCCAGCATCCTGAAGAGCAACGGCAAGCGCCACCTGCTGGACCACCTGTCCGCCAACGAGAGCTCTCTGGTGAAGGAGGCCGTGAAGCAGTACCGGGCCCAGGTGGAGCAGCTGAGTACGTGCCTGGGCCAGCCGGACTACGACCGAGAGGACGTCCTCGGCAAGCTGAGGAAGATCAAGGTGAGCTCACCACACTCAGGCTCAGCTGAGGTCACTCAGCCCAGAGAGCACGACGCAGCTCTTCTTCTGAGTTCGCGAGGACGTTGCGTTCAGGCTCAGTCTGTGAACTTCTATAATTTATACAGTTTAGTTTCATTTGAACAAGTTTAAGTCCGGCAACATGATCGATTTCTCTTTTGCATTTGTATTCCTCGGTTCTGAAGCATGTGAGTCTCACTGTTGGTAGATGCAATGTACAAAATGCATAATTTAACTGAATAAATGGAATAAAAGTATCAATAACATTTTCTGAAACCTGGATTATTATATTGTGTTTATTATGATTAATGACGTGTTTCTCTTGCAGGTGGATGACCCCGACCATCAGAGGAAGGCGCTGGCTCAGTTTCACGAGGTCTACCAGGCGGCGGCTGTGATTGGCTCCTGTGGACACGCCCACTCTGCTCAATGACGCTGATGACATCATCGTTATCGTTATGTGTGGTGCTGATTAGTTTCCATATCAACTGACTTTTAGCGGAATGGAATGTTTTTTGTGTTTATTTAAAAAATCTAAATGTCTTTAATCCATCAGTCAGATATTTATTTAATTATTTAAACTTTACTTGAGGTCACTTCACTGAGTTATATTTATTTCTGTGATCATTTAATGTATTTTTAAATTCATGATTCATTTAACTTAATTATTATTTTCTTGTTGTCATTTTAAAAGTTGTAACTTGTTTATTTGAATAAAAAGTAAATCAGAACCAACTAAAGTTTGTTTTTCTTTCTTTTAATGACAAACAACAAAAAGGTTTCAACAGAAGAATATTAAATTATAATAAATTAAATAAATTGCGTGTCCTCGGCGCCTGCACCAATCACACGGAGGGACTTCCCCTCAGCTGGTGATGTCATGCCCCCCCCCCATGACTCATCCACACCCGCCTGTTCATTCTGATTAATCTAATACAAGATCCTTTAAGATCATTTAACTGTCATGAATCATCATATTTGTTAA
>CM070089.1:849058-891558 GCA_036178185.1 Liparis tanakae
CGAAGCGGCTGTTCATGGCCGGCGTCCTGGAGACGTACGAGAAGCTGATTGGCCAGATGCTGCAGCAGCTGCAGCAGCTGCCCACCCCCCCGCCCCCCCAGGCCGAGAGCACCGAGCTTCCGGCCGCCGGCGTTGGCGGCGAAGCGGACGGCGTCCGGGAGGAGCTGAGCTACGTCCTGAAGAAGGTCCAGGAGCTCCGGAGGCACCGCTACCAGGAGCAGGAGGCGCTGCTGCAGGAGCTGAGGGCCCTGGGACAGCTGCAGGTAGAGAGACACCCACTCACAGAGAGAGAGAGAGAGAGAGAGAGAGAGAGAGAGAGAGAGCCCTGAGGAAGGGTTAGGTAGAGCGGCACCCACTCACACTGAGCCAGAGACAGAGAGAGCGAGGTGGTGTAGAGCGTACTAAGGCCTTAACGTTGTGCGTATTGAAGGTGTGTGTAGCTCTTTGTGTGTCTTTGTGGTTGAAAGAATTCAGACTAACCGTCTCTCTGCCCCCCCCTCCCCAGATGAATAACCGGGTCGTCCAGAGCAAAGCATTGTGGGAGCTGCCGTGGCTCTACGAGGAGGCGAGCTCTTTGCACGTCAACATGGAGGGGCGGCGGCGGCGGCGTCAAGCCCGGAGGGTCAGAACCCGCCCAAGTGCCTGAAGCACCAACAACATGTCAACAGCAGCATGTCAACAACAACAACATGTCAACAACAACAGCAGCACGTATCATTTAAACCCGCCTGCCGAGCTTTACGTGTTCAGAAAAACACGTAAAGCTCGGCACGTTTCCTCCAGAGGTTATTTAATTATTCATACTGAGGACGAACCAGCAGCCAATCACAGAGAGGCTCAGGTTGTGAAATCATGCTTTTTTTAAGGAGATTTATACTTTAAAGAAGTGGAGGTTTAATCCTGTGACATTTCTATAAAAACTCATCATAATAACAACCAATCACCACCTGAAAATATTTATTAATTATTATTTAAAAACTGCAGACGGTTTAATTAGCCAAATATAATTATGATTTATTTAACTGGGATTTTTGTATTTTACTGACATGTAGTTTTCTATATTTATTTTTGTATTTAACGCGTCTGATTGTTGATAATTTATTGATCGTATTTATGGATGGACACATGCAGACTAATGCGGCTGAATTAAACATAATTCACTTCACGCTCTGATTCCTGTGCTGATTGTTCAGGAAGATGAATTTTGTCGTTCCGTGAATTCATTTCTGACTTTCTGGTTTCCGTTCTACGGAGAATCTGAGTCTCAGACAACGGAACCTCAACGTCACGCCGCTCCTCCTCCCCACGGTCGGTTTGACCAGTTTTTGTGAAATTGTCGGCATTTCCATTTTTATTTAGAGGTCACGGAGGTCGTGAAGGAACGAGAAGTGGAAACATGTTCCTGAGGTATGATCAGTCGCTCCAGAACCGTCCCTTGGACCTGGAGCCGAGTCAGAACTCAAACCCTCGACGTTGGTCCCGTATATTTAAGAGTCATCTGCATAACGGGATATTACGGTTTCGAATTTTTCATATGTGAAAATTCATATACATAACATTCAAAACAAAAGAGGCCCCATAATCGAGCCTTGCGGAACTCCGGAAGTCCTTTTGCTAAGTGAAAGTACGACATTGAAACAGGAACCTAGAGGAGGTTAGAGCTCAGCTTTAAACTCAGGATCAGCATCAGGATCAGCTGAGGAGCAAGTTGACTGCAGTCATTTTGCTCTATGTATATATCTATATATCTATATATCTCTATATATATATATATATATATATATATATATATATATATATATATATATATAAATACAAATACTCAGTACAGCGCTGGAGTGAATATGAAGTGAAACCTGGAGGTAACCGTGGGCAACGTCCTGCTCTCCGACCTCCTGCAGGCGGTGGCGGGTCGACGTCTTTCTGCAGAATCTCAACCCCCGGCTGTGATGTCACTTCCTGCGCCGTCACTTCGGGTAAACGGCAGGTGGCCTTCTTTTACTGTAACCATGCAGCCCACCCTTTCTTACCCACAATGCACCCCGGTCCTCTGGGTTCCTAGAAGCGGGGGCTGTGCTTCCTCAGTGTGCAGCGTGCGGTCGACGGACTGAACCTGAACGCAGCATCACGGTTTCAAAGTGCCGCGCTGGAGACAAAAACACTTCAATGTGTCTTATGTGACTTTATATATAAGTATTATGTACGCAACACGGCTGCTTTATTACATTTAGTTAGCATGACGTATCAGAAAAGAGTGAAGAGCAGGCGATGGAAACCATGAAGAGAGAAACTTGGAGTCCCCCCCCCTCCAACCCACGCCTTTGTTTCTGTAGTGTGTGTGTGTGTGTGTGTGTGTGTGTGTGTGTGTGTGTGTGTGTGTGTGTGTAGGTTTCAGTCTGTGTCAGCATGTTGCAGTAGAAAAGAAACTAGTTTTTTACATATGAAAGAATGAACTCACCACCAGGCTACGAATATAATATATGGTAAACTATAATAAAATATATTATACTATACTGTAGTATAATATACTATAATATAGTATCCTATAATATAATATCCTATAGTATAGTATATAGTAATATACTGTAAAAATATAATATAATATACTATAATATACTATAGTATAATATACAATAATATAATATTTTATATTATAATATACTATAATAAATAAATATAATAATATCATACATATAATACCCAATATTATAATATAATATAGCATAATAGACAATATTATATTATATTATAATAAACTCTACTATAATGTAATATACAATAATATAATAAACAATATTATAATTTACTATAATATGCTATGATATAATATATTTATAATATAACAAAACACTATAATATAATAAACAATATTATAAAATACAATAATATAATATATTATAATATAAGTATATATGTCTGTCTATATATGTGTGTAAATGTGTATATGTGTGTATAGATACATTTATGTGTATATATATGTATGTGTATATTTATGTATATGTATATATGTCTGTGTATATATATATATATATATATATATGTGTAAATATGTATATTTTTATTATAATTAGTAACATATTAATACAATAGTAACTTTATTGATGAAGCACCTTTCAGAAAGTATTTCTATGTATCTCTGAAAGTAATTTCCAATAAAAACGAGTTAAATTTAATTAATATCAAGATACAAATCCTCAAAGATTAATAATCGTAAAGATAAAAGTCTAAGAATAGATTTAAGTGAAGAAGTTTTCCTCGTCTGGTTTCTATATTTGAGTTTACAAATATTTCAAAATGAGGAAGTGTAACTATTTGAGATCAAAGAGACAGAATCTGGTGTTTTGTTGACCTTGTGAGCAGGAAGTGAGTCTCACACAGATCTCACCACAGAGGAGATGAAAGGATGAGATAACAGAAGAGGAGCCCCCCCCCCCCCCCCCCACAGTGACCGTTGACCTCGTTGAATGTTTGTGATAAACTGGTTGAAGTACTTTTACTGCATTTTAAAGTCTGAATACTTCCTCCATCTCTGGATTTGGGAACGTGAACCGGGAATCATCCGAGATTTAGAAGAAGCCTCCGTGAATCGGTCGTAATGGCCCTTTAAGAGAATTTGGGTTTGTGAAGATGAAGAGATTATTCAGGCCTTTTTTTATTTTCTACTGACCACCAGGGGGCGACTCCTCTGGTTGTATAGAAGTCTCTGCTCCATGTGTTAAAGCTGCATTCTCTCTCCTGACTACTAGGGGGCGACTCCTCTGGTTGTATAGATGTCTATGCTTCATGTGTTAAAGCTGCATTCTCTCTCCTGACCACCAGGGGGCTCCTCTGGTTGTAGACAATAACTTGTAACTACATTGAAGGCCTTCACTGACATCTGGAAGACAAACTGTGCAACTACAAGCAGGACAGACCCATATTTAACTATTCTACAATAATGAGAGTAATAATCATACTCACACATATTTATGTCGTTTTAATGTTTTACATTATAAACGCATCAAGAAAAACTCCTGTCCCACTAGACGTAATGAGGCATGTTGCTCACCAGGGGGCAGCAGAGTACTCAGATAAAATACACAACGTAAACAACCTGTAATCAACCGCTAGGGGGCAGCAGAGCTCCGGATTCACACAGAAAACTGCTTTCTCACATGTTTGATCTCCATTAATGTTATTAATCATTTCTGCTTTTCATCGTATTCTTCAGTCATTAATAATCCCGTTGAGAGAGAAAGAGAGAGAGAGAGAGAGAGAGAGAGAGAGAGAGAGAGAGAGAGTTGTATGATGAAGAGAGATGCTGGAAATAAACTGACCTCTGGACTCACAAATCTGACACCATTTGAACACACACACAGACCCCCCCCCCACACACACACACACAGACACAGACAGACAGACACACACACACACACAAACACACAAAGTTTTCCACTGGTCTTGAACTCAGAGACCCTCAGACCAGTGAGTCTATATTCATGTATACAGAGAGACACAGACAGGTAGACAGACAGGTAGACACACAGACAGTTTCCATGACTGGTTTTATATTTCGGCTTTCAGGTCGTCTGGAGAACAAAGAACTGATCAGTTCAATGATTGGATTATTGATCGGATTATTGATCAAGTCGGGTTGGAAAAGATGAGAATAAAAGTTAATTGACCGTCAATAACTCTGTGAAAGTAGAAGTTTTAACTTAAAGTTTAAGATGCTTTTAGAAGTTGAACTTAAAGTTTAAGATGTTTTAAAAATGTTTAACTTAAAGTTTAAGATGTTTTTAGAAGTTTTAACTTAAAGTTGAAGATGTTTTTAGAAGGTTTAACTCGGGTTAAGCATGTTTGAAGGTTGAACTTGGGACAATTACACTATTAAATGTTAATACTTTGGTACCTTTACTTAGTTTATTGTCAAAGCAGTTTAAAGTTGACATTTTACAGTCTACAACTGTTATTTAAATCCCGCTGCAGCCCTCCAGCTCCTCGGCTCTGATTGGCTCGTGGAGGTGAAGTTTATCTGAATACATGTCAGGTGGAGGTTGTTGATGCGACCCGAGCGAAGCCGCTCTAGCATTTGGACAGTAAGTGGATATTAATTTGGACCCATAATCCCTTGCAGCAAGCCACACTCTATCAGGTTACTGGTGTGTGAGTGTGTGTGTGTGTGTGTGTGTGTGTGTGTGTGTGTGTGTGAGTGAGTGTGTGAGAGTGTGTGTGTATGTGTGTGTGTGAGTGTGTGAGAGTGTGTGTGTGACACCGTCATGATCTCCTGCTGAGCTAGATCCAGATTTAAATAGAAACACACACACACACACACACACACAGGATCCAGATTAACCTCCACAAGTTGCCGTCTCACGGAGGTGACGTTTGAATTAAAGCACATTGCCATCAAGAAATGAAGATCATTAAATAAAGTTATATATTATACACCTTCTGGTCTTTTTGGTCACATCTTGGGCCTTTAAGTATCTTTAAATTTTTTGTACCGAATTATATAAATGTATTTATTATCATTATTTTTACATTTATTATGTTTTTATTTCTTTATTTACCATTAATTACATTTTATAAATGTTATTTTCCGTCTTTTTTATTTTGTATATACATATAAATATATATATATATATATATATATATATATATATGAATATATAAATATATATATAATGTATTTATATGTATAGATTTGAATATATGAATATATATATATATATATATAGCCATATACTGTATGTATATATATATATATATATATATATATATATATATATATATATATACATACAGTATATGGCTATAATCTGTTTTTCTGGCTAAATGGTTTTCCCTACATAAACGTGCTCTAGTCGTTAGCCGGTTAGCTCCATGCTAGCTTCTATAATTAGCGTCTGTGTCCTTGCTGCTAATCTCCCAGCCTGCTAATACGGACACAGCTGCTCCAATCACACGGCTGCTCCTCGTTACCACGGCGAACTGATTATTTCCCCAATGACGGGCAAGAAAAAGAAAACGTGCACCTGGGATGAAGGAAATAAAGCGTCAGCTAAATAAAACTATTTTAACGTGATGAATATAATGGCTACAATGGTTAGCTAGTCTAAGCTAACGTAACATTTTTAGTTCACGTAGAAAAAGTTTAAAAAGCTAAGTCAAGTAGTTGTGTTACCTTGTAAAGTAAACATATTGCAACTTTATTTTGATAGCTATACATATCTTAACGTTAGATTCGTAGCTAAACATTGTAACAATAGCTTTGGTAGATAAAATGTCTTAGCATTAGCTTGGTAGCTAAAACGTTGTGACGTTAGATTTGTAGCTAAAAATGTAACCGTGTTACCTAGTAAACTAAAAACAATGTAACTTTATCTTGATAGCTATAAATATCTTAACGTTAGTTCGGTAGCTAAAATGTTCTAATAATTTGTTTGCTAAAAACTTTCTAACTTTATCTTGAAAGCTAAAAACGTATATATAAAAAATTATATATAAATAAATATATATATATATATATTTATATATATATATATATTTATATATATATTATATGGTTGTATCGTAAATCTGGAAGCGAAAAAGATTGAATTTCTTTTTTTGTAGCCTTGAATTTAAAGTGAAGAATAAACACGTATAACAGAAAATAGAATCTGACTCGTTGAAAGAACAAAGTACGTCAAGTTGAACAATAAAATTGTTTTATTAATAATAATTTTTCCACCACAATAAAATTTAACAAAGGCTCACTAGAAAAGTGTTGACGTCTGTGTTCTGTACAGTCGGTTCAGGACGTTGTAACCCCCCCCCCCCCCCAACATATTATTCAAACATTTATTCCACATTATTTACAGATAAAATCCACAATAATAAAAACCCAGCTGGCAAAACGTCACAGAATTACAGCGCGGCGGCTTCGCGCTAACAGCGGCTAACGGAGACCTCCCGATAGAAGCTAGCAGGCTACCTGGCTAGCGGGCTAGTTAGGCTACGGGTTCTGAATGCTACCGAGAGTCGGCTGAACCGGACTTCACGTTCCTGTTAACTCAAAATATAAAATGAAGAACAGACATTCTCCTCAACGCCCGGAAGCTTCTCGTCGTCGTTTCTGTTCACGTGATTTTGCTCTACGTCCGTTTGAGCCGCTAGCGCTCAGCTAGCTTTGTGAAGGAATGCACTTTGGTAGATTCAGACCAAATGCGAGTCATGACGCCGACGCCGGTTATTAAAGTCACGCCGACGCCGACGCCGACGCCTGAGGTAACGGGAGAGGAGGGATGCACCGGCCGCCGTCGCGGCAACGGAGGTTTATAAAAGTGAAACTGTGGAAATATTGCACTTTATGGAAAAACACAAAAGTTGAAAGTTAGCCCTATTTATATTTAATTACATTTTAAGTTATACAAAAAGGTATTTAAAGTAATGAAACCTTATTAATAAGATTTGTGTAGCAGCTAAAAAAAGAAAAGATCTCTTTCACGTGAAAGAAGTTTATGTTAAAAGGTTGTTTCTTATAAATGTGTATGATTGAGTTTGTCACGACTTTAAAACTGATTTTAATAGGATGAATTGTTTCCCCCAAAACACAATAAGGGGAATAAATAACAACAAAAACATGAACATAAACGTTGGTATCGGCAGTTTTACAATCGGTGCATCCCGAGCTTTAAAAAACACGCTAACAGCTAGCAGGCGTGTAGCATGCTGCTAGCGGTCGGTTAACATTAGGCTAGCTTAGCGTCATGAACGTCAGTGCAGCGGCTAGCGGCCGGACGCTAGTGTTCGATTGGCTAGTGTTAGCTTAGTGTTAGCTTAGCCGAGGCGACAGTTGGCTGATATGCGTCTGTACATTGTGCAAAAAAAACGTTGACACGTCGCCGTGGTTACTGACCGCGAATGTCTGCGTGTTTTATTTGTGTGGGGTGGGGGGGGCATTATCATGGCGACGAGATACTGAAGGCACAAAGTAACGACTCTCAGCACTCTTAAAAAAAAAAAGTACAAAGATTTTTTTTAAACAGAATCAACCAATCAGATCGTTAGAAAACCAACAAGAACATCAAAGGAACAGCAGCTCCTCCCAGGAGCTACAGGCTCCTCCTCCTGCTCCTCCTTCTCCCAGTATGACTCGACTTCCTGTGGGTGCGTTCAGGTACAGTTGTTTTTTACGTCGTTGTAGGTGTGTGTGGGAACAAGCTTTAAGAAAACCCTCTCGTTACGTCCACACACACACACACACACACACACACACACACACACACACACACACACACACACACACACACACACACACACACACACACACACACACACTGCTACATACAACACCCACGCACACATTCAAGTATACGGTATGAACATCGTAGTAAATATGTAGACTAGATTAATAAATATTAAAAATGTCTGTTAATAAATAACTCCTCACCTGATCGACATTATTCTGAGTGGATGTTTTCATGTGTTTTATCTGTAGTATCTTGATGTACTTGTACTTGTACTGTCACATGTATTAGTCACACCAGGAAGTGATTCCTTCATGTTGGAGACACAACAGACTTCTCCAGTTCAGGGAGGCGGAGCTTCTTGTATCACTTTAGTTCTCTCTCCTGACCACCAGGGGGCGACTCCTCTGGTTGTATAGAAGTCTACACTTCATGTGTTAAAGCTGCATTCTCTCCTGACCACCAGGGGACGACTCCTCTGGTTGTATAGAAGTCTATGCTTCATGTGTTGAAGCTGCATTCCCTCCCCTGACCCCCAGGGGGCGACTCCTCTGGTTATTTAGTAGATGACGGTCATAAACAGACCATAGAGTAGAGTATGCTTTGGGGGCGGGACTACGAGGTGATTGACAGGTCTCTGTTATTGTCATTCACAGTATGTTTTCACTTCATTGTAGCATTTCAGTCTCTTAAATGTCTTTATTCAGTTGTACTTAGCTCCGCCCACTCGTCCCTCATGGTTGCAAAAAAACAAGATGGCCGACACAAACAAGCCTACAGCTGACGGAGACTACGTCCACTTCTCATGTGCTATTATTAAATATAAGTGCAGCACCACCTGACGTGGCGTCATGAGCGTTTTAATGTCTGAACCTCAGAAGTGTCAGAAGGTTCAGAGAAAACCTGAAGAGAAACCAGAGCACCGCCGACTGCCACGCTAACGCCTCATGCTAACGCCTCACGCTATACGCTAACGCCTCACGCTATACGCTAACGTCTCACGCTAACGCTTCACGCTAACGCCATACGCTAACACCTCACGCTAACGTCTCACGCTAACGCCTCACACCAACGCCATATGCTAACATCTCACGCTAACGCCTCACGCTAACGTCTCATGCTAACGCCATATGCTAACGCCACATGCTAATGTAACGTTAGCAAGTTACAATATCAAGTCTAAGTACTTCATCCGTGGCTGTTTCCATCTCCATGACAACCAACCAGAAGATATTAACAGCTGACGTAGTCCTGGATGTAGTCCTCTAGGTAGTCCTGAATGTAGTCCTCTTTTCGTTAATTATGATTTATATTCAGCGTCTTGTGAGTTTTTCCCTAAAAACAAGATTTTATAAAGTAATGTTTTAAAAATGTTAAAATCATGTCTGTAAAACGTGAAACCATCAGAATAATATTTTATCTTTTCTTTATCTTTTTTGTTTCATGTTTCCTGAACCTGAATCCTTCCCGTTCATCACGTTCTTCCACTTTGGTCGATTTCTTTTCTTTTGACTTCTACTTTCAGACATTTTGCATCCCGATGGACTTTGTAGGAACCAAACTGCGACTTTACCCGAA
This sequence comes from Liparis tanakae, assembly GCA_036178185.1. Lineage (NCBI taxonomy): Eukaryota > Metazoa > Chordata > Actinopteri > Perciformes > Liparidae > Liparis > Liparis tanakae. The sequence goes on from CM070089.1 coordinate 858,850, forward strand.
CTTCCTCCTGCTAAACTTCCAAAGAAAAAAGGATAAAAAAAGAAGTGCTAACTGTGTGCTTGGTAAGGCTGGGCTGTGCTAACGGGCTAACAGGCTACGGCTAACACAAGGCTAAGGCCACCAGACCGCCAAGAGAAGGCAAGTTGTCCTCCGGCTACGACCGACCGCTTGAAGTTCCTAAATCGGTCGCAAAGTAACAACCGGTGTTTCTTTGGCCAGCTGCCAGGCACTAAGCTAGCATGCTAGGCTAGCTACACACTGTAAAAAAAACGGCTAACGGGCCAGCTAACAACGTTAGCGCCGGCTCGTGTTCCCTAAACTGTAACACGTATTTAGTTTTTTAGTTACGAAGCGTAATATCCGACCTGTTTGTCGATAAACAACAAACAACGGATAAAACCTCGTAGAATTAAGATCGTAAGAAAGTTATTTTTTTTGGTGTCGATTTAACGTCTAAAAAGATTCTGCGGTTAAAAACATAAAAAAAGCTTTGTTCCCTCCGTCAGCACCGCGTGTGACGTGTGTTTGACGTGTGTTTGACGTGTTGTTGACTTGTTAACGTGTGTTTGACGTGTTGTTGACATGTGTTTGACGTGTTGTTGACGTGTTGTTGACGTGTTGTTGACATGTGTTTGACGTGTTGTTGACGTGTGTTTGACCTGTTGTTGGCGTGTTGTTGGCGTGTTGTTGACATGTGTTGTTGACGTGTTTGGAGTGAAAGTGAGCTGCATGTCACTTTAACCCTGTGAGGTCACTTCCTGTCTCGCTGAACGCGTTTCCCATAAAGTTTCCTTCGGCTCGGCCGAGCGGCCCGTTCGACCGCTGAGTTTCGTGTCCCTGAACGCACCTCGCTTCAGCCGTGAAACGTAAAACAAGCGCTCCTCCTCCCAACTGGACGAAACCTTTTTTTAATGCGGTTCCCATCGGCCGGCGTGGCTCACGGGCGCCGCTTCACAACTCTGCCGCCGCGGCGAGCGCGGGGTGCGCCCGCCCTCAGCTGACCAGCTTCGGCAGCACCGTCCTCGGCTGGATGTTCCCGTTGGCGTCGGTGATCGCCGCCAAGTTAGTCCTGGCTTTGGAGGAGGAGGAGGAGGAGGAGGCGGCGGTGGAGGAGGCGGCGGCGAGCTTGGATATGGAGGTGAAGGCGCCGTCGGCGGCGGTTCCGCGTCTGGAGGCGGCGGCGGGGGAGGAGGAGGATGTCTTGTCGGCGGCGCCGGTCGGCGGCTTGGGGAGCCGCCTCCTCAGCCACGGGTGGCGCAGCGCCTGGCTGGGCGTCATGCGGAGCGCCGGGTCCCACTCCAGGCACTGCTTCAGGAAGTCCAGGAACAGCGGGTCGTCGCCGCCCTTCAGCGCCGCGCTCCAGTCCTTGCTGCCCGGCGCGCCGCGTACCTTCCCGCGCCGCGAGCGCCCGGCGTTCAGCACGGCGGTGCCGTCGGGCAGCGTGGTGACGGTGCAGTACCGCGGGTAACCTTTGGAGGACACAAAGTTCTTGGCCCGCTTGGAGGCGTCCAGCAACTTCTGGCCCGGCATGCCCACCAGCTCCATGATGCAGGCCAGCTGGTCCGCCTCGTCCTCGCCCGGCAACAGAGGGTAGCCGGTCAGCAGCTCGGCCAGGATGCAGCCCAGGGACCACATGTCGATGGGCATCCCGTACCTGGAGCCTGGGGGGGGGACACACAATATATATTGTATATATATTATAATATATATATATACATATATGATATATATGTATATATATATGTGCAATTTATATATTATATGTATACATATATAATATATATGTATATATATATATATATATCTATGTATACACTCACCCAGGATGACCTCCGGTGCTCGGTAGAATCGTGACTGGATGTAGGTGTAAACTCTCTGATGTTCATAACAGCTGGAACCAAAATCTATGACCTGGAGACAAGAGAATAGTTTAACACACACACACACACATACACACATACACACATTACACACATTACACACATTACACACACACATACACACATTACACACATTACGCACACACATACATGCATATCACATTACATTTAGATGACGCCTTTATCTAAAAATACACACACACATACACTGCCCCCCCACCTTGATTCCCCCCACCCCCTCACCTTGATTCCCCCCACCCCCTCACCTCGATGCCCCCCCCCACCTCGATGCCCCCCCTCACCTTGATGCCGCTGCGGCCCTGCTGCTTCAGCAGGATGTTCTCGGGCTTCAGGTCGCAGTGGATGATGCGGTTGCGCTGCAGCGCCTCCAGACACTGCAGCAGCGAGTGGGAGAACTTGCGGACGAGCGGCAGGCTGAAGCCCTGGAACTTGTTCTTCTTGATGAGCTCGTACAGGTTCATGCTCAGCAGCTCGAAGGTCATGCAGATGTGCGAGCGGAAGGTGAAGTTCTCCAGCATGTGGATCACGTTCATGCTGGAGTCCTGGTCCTGCTTCCTCAGGTGCTCCAGGATGCGGATCTCCTCCGCCGCCTGCCGGTGGAAACGCTTCTCGTTGCGGACCATCTTCAGGGCCACGTGGGTCTGGGAGCGGTGGTCGAAGGCCTTCACCACCTGGGGGGGGGGGGGGGGGGGCATCGTTACAGGGGGAGGAGTATTACTAGTAGTAGTACTCTAGTTCACCTGTAGTCCTCTTAGTCCACCTGTAGTAGTTGACCTGTAGCCCTCTAGTCCCCCTCTAGTCCTCTAGTCCCCCTCCAGTCCCCCTCTAGTCCTCTAGTCCCCCTCTAGTCCTCCAGTCCCCCTCTAGTCCCGCTCTAGTCCTCTAGTCCCCCTCTAGTCCTCTAGTCCCCCTTCTAGTCCCCCTCTAGTCCTCTAGTCCCCCTCTAGTCCTCTAGTCCCCCAGCCCCTAGTCCCCTCTAGTCCCCCCTAGTCCCCCGCTAGTCCTCCAGACCGCCTGTAGTCCTCTAGTCCCCCTCTAGCCCTCTAGTCCCCCTCAGTCCTCCAGTCCCCCCCAGTCCCTAGTCTCCCCTAGTCCTCTAGTCCCCCTCTAGTCCCTCTAGTCTCCCTCTAGTCCTCCAGTCCCGCTCTAGTCCTCTAGTCCCCCTCTAGTCCTCTAGTCCCCCTCTAGCCCTCTAGTCCCCCTAGCCTCCTAGTCCCCTCAGTCCCCCAGTCCTCTAGTCCCCTCTAGCCCTCCAGTCCCCTCTAGCCCCTAGTCCCCCTCTAGTCCCTCTAGTCCCCCTCTAGTCCTCCAGTCCCCCTAGTCCCTAGTCCCCTCTAGTCCCCTAGTCCCCCTCTAGCCTCCCCTCTAGTCCCCTCCAGTCCCCCTAGTCCCTAGTCCCCTCAGTCCCCCAGTCCCCTCTAGTCCCTCTAGTCCCTCCAGTCCCGCTCTAGTCCTCTAGTCCCCCTCTAGTCCTCTAGTCCCCCTCTAGTCCCCCTCTAGCCCTCTAGTCCCCCTCTAGTCCTCCAGTCCCCCTCTAGTCCTCTAGTCTCCCTCTAGTCCTCTAGTCCCCCTCTAGTCCTCTAGTCCCCCTCTAGTCCTCTAGTCTCCCCAGTCCTCCAGTCCCCCAGTCCCCTAGTCCTCTAGTCCCCCTCTAGTCCCCCTCTAGTCCCCCTCAAGTCCCCTCTAGTCCCCTCTAGCCCTCTAGTCCCCCTCTAGTCCCTCAGTCCCCCTCTAGTCCCCCTAGTCCCCTCAGCCCAGTCCCTCTAGTCCTCTAGTCCCCTCCCAGTCCTCCCTCTAGTCCCTCCAGTCTCTAGTCCCTCCAGTCCCTCTAGTCCCTCTAGTCCCCCTCTAGTCCCTCTAGTCCCCTCTAGTCCCCCTAGTCCCCCCTCAGTCCTCCAGTCCCCCTAGTCCCTCTAGTCCCCGTCCCAGCCCTCTAGTCCCCCCAGTCCCTCTAGTCCCCCCAGTCCCTCTAGTCCCCCTCCCCTAGTCCCTCCTAGTCCCCTCTAGTCCCTCTAGTCCCCTCTAGTCCTCTAGTCCCCTCCAGTCCCCTCTAGTCCCCCTCAGTCCTCTAGTCCCCCTCTAGTCCCTCTAGTCCCCCCCTCTAGTCCTCCAGTCCCCCTCTAGTCCCTCTAGTCCCCTCCAGTCCCTCTAGTCCCCCCCTCTAGTCCCCTCTAGTCCCCTCTAGTCCTCCAGTCCCCCCTGGTCCCCTCTAGTCCCCCAGTCCTCTAGTCCCTCTAGTCCCCCCCAGCCCTCTAGTCCCCCTCTAGTCCCTCCAGTCCCCCTCTAGTCCCTCTAGTCCCCTCTAGTCCTCCAGTCCCCTCTAGTCCCCTCTAGTCCCCTCTAGTCCCCTCTAGTCCCCCAGTCCCCTCTAGTCCCTCTAGTCCCCCTCTAGTCCCCAGTCCCCCTCTAGTCCTCCTAGTCCCCCCAGTCCCTCTAGTCCCCCTCTAGTCCTCTAGTGCCCCTCCTCTAGTCCCTCTAGTCCCCTTCTAGTCCTCTAGTCCCCCTCTAGTCCCTCTAGTCCCCCTAGTCCCCTCTAGTCCCCCAGTCCTCCAGCCCTCCAGTCCCCCTCCCAGTCCTCTAGTCCCCTCTAGTCCTCTAGTTCCCCTCTAGTCCCCCTCTAGTCCTCTAGTCCCTCCTCTAGTCCCCAGTCCCTCTAGCCCTCCCTAGTCCCCTCTCAGTCCTCTAGTCCCCCTCTAGTCCCCCTCTAGTCCTCTAGTCCCCTCTAGTCCTCTAGTCCCCCTCTAGCCCTCTAGTCCCCCTCTAGCCCTCTAGTCCCCCTCTAGTCCTCCAGTCCCCCTCTAGCCCTCTAGTCCCCCTCTAGCCCTCTAGTCCCCCTCTAGTCCCCTAGTCCCTCAGGTCCCCCTAGCCCTCAGTCCCCCCTCTAGTCCCCCTAGTCCCGCTCTAGTCCTCTAGTCCCCCTCTAGTCCTCTAGTCCCCCTCAGTCCTCCAGTCCCTCTAGTCCTCAGTCCCTCTAGTCCTCTAGTCCCCTCTAGTCCCTCTAGTCCCCCAGTCCCTCTAGTCCTCCAGTCCCCCTCTAGTCCTCTAGTCCCCTCTAGCCCTCTAGTCCCCTCAGTCCTCAGGTCCCCCTCAGCCTCTAGTCCCCTCTGTCCCCTAGTCCCCTCTAGTCCTCTAGTCCCCCTCTAGTCCCCTCTCAGCCCTCCCTCAGTCCCCTCAGTCCTCTAGTCCCCCCCTCAGCCCCCAGTCCCCTCTAGCCCTCTAGTCCCCTCTAGCCTCTAGTCCCCTCTAGTCTCTAGTCCCCCTGTCCTCCAGTCCTGGCCCTGCTCCTTGCCGATTGCCCTTGCCGATGACCTTGAGCACCTCGTAGCGGTAGGCGATGTGGTCGTGGGGGACGTGGATGTAGGACCCCTGGTCGTCGTCGTAGCCGCCGTTGTTGGCTCCGCCCATCACCCCCGAGCGCTTCTTAGCATTTGGGCCCACGAAATACACTGAGAGGAGGAGAGGGGGGGGGGTGAGTCCTCCGTGGACCGAACCAGTGTGCCACGGGGCTCACCTGGGGTAGCCGAACACCTCGTGGTGCTCCAGCGACGACATCTTGGACATGAACTGCTTCATGGCCGCCTCCGGCGTCTGGAAGCCGGGCTTCGGCTTCCCCAACGACGACGAGGAGGACGACTTGGCGGAGGAGGCGGCGCCCTGCCGGCAGTGGGGGGGGGGCTCGGGGGCCGAGGACTGCCGGGCCGGCGGGGGGAGGCCCGTCCTGGAGGAGGAGGAGGAGGAGGAGCACAGAGGAGCCAGGAGCCCGTTGGGCTGGGACGACAGAACAGGACGCCAGTTGGTGTTCTCCTCCTGCAGCGGGGGGGCCTCCGACATGGCGGCTTTAAGGCCTCCCTGAGGAGGAGGAGGAGGAGGAGGAGGAGGAGAGGGATATTAGACGAGGAGGAGGAGCACAGGGATAATAGAGGAGGAGGAGCACAGGGATATTAGACGAGGAGGAGGAGCACAGAGAAGACAGGAGAGGAGGAAGGAGACACAAATAAATGTGAAAGTGAAACTATTCGGTGAAGTCCTGAATCCCCGATGTTCCTGAACACAACATCAGAGACGCTCCACTGTTTGAGGATTAATAATTAATAATTGATAATGTTGATCAATAACAACAACAGAGAGACAGCTGTCTCATTGTGTCACTCTCCGTCGCCATGGTGACCAGCACACCTGGGTTCTCTCAGAGGACACACACACACACACACACTGCTGCTCAGTTCAAAGACCTGTTGTGTGGATACGTGTGTTTCCGTGTGTGTGTGTGTGTGTGTGTGTTGCGGCCAGTTAGGATTAATGTGTCAAAACAAGGAAGTGAGTCAAGAGTTTAAGATATTTAAATATATATTGTGTAATAAAATGTATTTCAAACAATCAAATCTAAACTCAGTTATATAATAATCATTCATATCACTGGTGATCGTTCAGGGATCAAAGGTCGCACAATCTGGTCGGCCAATCGGACGAGTCTGATCGGCTGTTTCATAATCAATAAATAAAAGTCTTACTGGAACAACCTGCTAATGCTAACGGCCACTCTGGAGATAATGGAGTAAACAGCTCCTTTAAAACCATTAGTGTGTGTGTGTGTGTGTGTGTCTTCAAGCTACCTATAAACCAATCAGCTGTTTAAAGCCGAGCAGAGGCTATTATTAGCCACGCGGCTACAGCTGACTGTTCCTGCTGCTCAGAGGAGCTAACGACACTAGCCTGAAGTATGTGTACATATAGTATATATATATATATATATATATATATATATATATATATATATATATATATGGAGTCGGCCTGTATACATACATATGGAGTCGGCCTGTATACATACATACATGCATATATATATATATATATATATATATATATATATATATATAGGCCGACAGGCTGTTATGTTGTCTGCCGCTACCACTTTAGTCCACAGGGGGCAGCAAAACCAACAATACCACTTTAGTCCACAGGGGGCAGCAGAACCAACACTACCACTTTAGTCCACAGGGGGCGCCAGAACCAAGACTACTACTTTAGACCACAGGGGGCGCCAGAACCAACACTACTACTTTAGACCACAGGGGGCGCCAGAACCAACACACAGAGAGTAACCGTGGTACCGGCAGCGCGTTGTGGTTGTGGTTGATGTTGCGGAGTCGCGGCAGCGCCGCAGGCGACGTCGTCTGGGAACCACCGGAGTAAACCGGCTCGCCCACTTTGCCTGGGAACAAAGAGAAGATCACATGACGCTCACTTTACAGACATTTAAAGTTACATAAGAACTTGTGGAACAGAAGGATACAAAAACAATGTAATAGAAATAGAGACTATCAGAGTGTAATAAAACTGAGAAAGTGAAATATAAAAATACAAAGTGATACCAACTCCAGTTTCCAATGGAAACTACAATAAAAAGTAGTATTGAGCATGATATTGTTAATGATATTGAAATATATTAAAGGTGTAAAAAAGAAGAAAACCTGAAAATTACCAAAATATCATCAAAAATAATCTAAACAAAATCAGAGATACTCAGAACTAAGTACATCCACTCAAATGTACCAGGATGTGTGGATTAAAGTACCAGCATGTGTGTACTTATGTACCAGGATGTGTGTACTAATGTACCAGGACGTGTGGACTAAAGTACCAGGATGTTTGGACTGTAGTTTCTCAGCCTCTAACCACGGCGGTTAGCGTAGCTTAGCACAAAGACTGGTAGCGGGGGGAAACTGCTAGCGTGGCTCTGTGTTTCTAAAAGGAGACGTGAAGCCTCGCCGTGCGGCTGCCAGGTTTTGATCCGGCAGACGACATGACAGAGTGTCGGCCTTTCGGAGAACACGATGTGTCCGTCGACCCCCCCCCCCCCCCCCCCCACACACACACACATATCAAATGTCACATGACACGGACGCCACCTGGAGGGGGTTAGGGTTTCGTGACACTCGTGTGAGGATCGCGTGGTTGGAATCCCTTCCGACTAACGGCTGCGTTTCCACGGAGACGGTCAGGGTTAGATCCTCACGCGTTCAGACGGGCCGACATCTCGGGTATTTCAGGAATTCCGGCCTCCGTTACTCGAAAACGACAAAACCGGAACGCCAGCGGGTGCCAGCGGGCGCCTGAAGGGTTTGGGGACGACCTGAAGGTTCAACGTTTGTGTTCTCGTGTGAATGGAGCGTCGCGGCGGACCCCGGGGGTCTGACTCCTCCAGCCCAGGAAAGTTCATTCATCGGATGTTTTTGCGCTTGACTAAACATAAAATAATTATAATTTGTCCGTTATATATTCATTAATTCTCACGTATTCTCCCATAAACCCTCCAACACCAACATATCCGCTGCTACACTATATATACACCAATATACTGCTTTTCATTGTTATTATTATTAATTAGTTTATGAACATACATATCTGTCACTGTCAATATAACTCCTACACACTGCAGACTATAAGCATCTTTACACACATAATCATCCATAGAGTCAGTATTTATCTCTTTACTCACACAACACTTATGATTCTTATTGGGTCTTTTTACGTAACGTTTATATTTACACTATTTGTCACTAGCTTTGTCCTTTCTTTACCTTTATCCGTCCACATCTGTGGTCTTTCCTCTTAATTTAAGTACTACCACTTTAGTCCACAGGAGGCGCCACCAAAAAGAAGCTGAGATTATGATAATAATAACATATGTTGTATGATATAAGAAATGATCGTACATGTGTCAGACATCTTTGCGTCTGCGTGGGAACACATGCTGCAGAGCATTCGGGTGTTACAGGTGGGTCGGGTCAACAGGTGCGCCTAACAAAGTGTAACGAGCTGAGCTCGGAGTGGACCGGAGGATGAAGGTTTCTAAAGCCTCCTAATCCTGGACGTCTACATCTCCTCCTCTCGCTGCAGCTCGACCACAGCATGACAACACACGAAAGGGGTCAAAGGTCAAAGGTCACGGCGGACCGCTATCTTAATGCTGCCTGATGATAAGTTTCGTACTTTGGACTCCATTACATGCTTTGAGGTCCATTTAGTCACAGTGTCCCACCGCTGTTGTGTTCATAATATATATATATATATATATATATATATATATATATATATATATATATATATATATATATATATATATATGACATTTCTACAGCAGCACTTTTTTTCTTTTATCTCAACTTAGCAGAGCAAAATGTGATTTCTTCCAAAAGTGGGTTAGCAAAAGAATGTGAGGCAGAAAATGCTCGGCTACAGTTAGCCTAGCTGGCGTGTGATTGGGCCTTTAAGGGTTAATTATTACAATCTCAAGTGCATATTTGCACACAAAACCTCCACTGCATTAAATAAAAGTTTAATTCAGCGAAGAAGACGCCGGCCGCCTCGTCACGTGACCTTGAGGGGCGGAGCCTGAGGACCACTGACCTCACAGGCCACCGTCCAGCTCCGACAGATGGCCTCTTAATCTGAGCGCTCGCTGTAATCCGGCTAACGAGGACGAGCCGGACCGACCGATCAATACGTCTCAATACGTCTCAATACATCTCAATACGTCTCAATATGTTATCAATACGTCTCAATATGTTATCAATACGTCTCAATATGTTATCAATACGTCTCAATATGTTATCAATACGTCTCAATATGTTATTAATACGTCTCAATACGTCTCAATATGTTATCAAAACGTCTCAATACGTCTCAATATGTTATCAATACGTCTCAATACGTCTCAATACGTTATCAATACGTCTCAATACGTTATCAATACGTCTCAATACGTCTCAATATGTTATCAATACGTCTCAATACGTCTCATTACATTATCAATACGTCTCAATACGTCTCAATACATCTCAATACGTCTCAATATGTTATCAATATGTCTCAATATGTTATCAATACGTCTCAGTACGTCTCAATACATCTCAATACGTCTCAATATGTTATCAATACGTCTCAATATGTTATCAATACGTCTCAATACGTCTCAATACATCTCAATACGTCTCAATATATTATCAATACGTCTCAATATGTTATCAATACGTCTCAATACGTCTCAATACGTTATCAATATGTCTCAATACGTCTCAATATGTTATCAATACGTCTCAATACGTCTCAATACATCTCAATACGTCTCAATACGTTATCAATACGTCTCAATATGTTATCAATATGTTATCAATACGTCTCAATACGTCTCAATACGTCTCAATATGTTATCAAAACGTCTCAATACGTCTCAATATGTTATCAAAACGTCTCAATACGTCTCAATACGTTATCAATACGTCTCAATACGTCTCAATATGTTATCAATACGTCTCAATACGTTATCAATATGTCTCAATACGTCCTCTCGAGACGTCTCAATACAATTAATTGATCGTAATTAAAATGTTGCTGGTTAAACTATGAATAACTTTACAGGGAAGATAATTAACTGTAGTTCAGATATGTCCTCTCTGTCATAATAAGTATAGAAATTAAACTTCCTTTTCACATAATAATGATTATTTTTATTTATTAATTGTTTGGTTGATAAAAACATGTCAATCTGCTTTTCTCCATAACTCAGAAATATTCAGTTTACCTTAAATATTCACAATAACAAACATTATTAAACAGATTTAAACTCTTATCCGTTGGTTTAAATAAAAGTAATGTTGTTTATTTTATATATATATATATATATATATATATATATATATATATATATATATATATATTACATGTATATTTCCTCCTTCTGATTGTCCCTGTTTACGTGTCAGATCATCGCAGGTGGGTTCAGCAAGGTGTCGTCACCGTGTGTGTCGCCGTAGTGACCGCTCCGGTAACGTAACTCACACCGCCGCCGGTTAACGACGCCGTACGGTACACCAGAGAGCGGCGGCCGCGGCGGTGGAAAGCGGCTTGCCGACTGAGAACGAGACACCGAGCTGCAAATGCCAGAGCGCCGGCGAGCACGCCCGGCATGCTGCTCGACAGGACAGGGGGGCGGGGCAACGTGACCGCACACAGGCAGCGAGAACACACACACACACACACACACACACACACACACACACACAGGCCGTGAGAAACACAGTCAGAGGGACTCCTCGGGTTGTATAGAAGTCTATGCATCATGTGTTAAAGCTGCATTCTCTCTCCTGACCACCAGGGGGCGACTCCTCTGGTTGTATAGAAAATATCTCTACTTTGTATGTATCTCAACTTCTGTTCACTGGTTGCAAACAAATAAAAATGGCGGTGTGCAGCTCGGGGAACTGACGGCTTTAACCCGGCGTGTTCCTCTGTCTCTTGTGCAGCGACGGAGACGCTATGTCAGCTCAGAAAGGGATCAGGCTCCTGGTGGTAAGATTCACCATTCCTAGACATAAACAATCCAACAATCTGCAGGAATGAAGATCTAAACTGACACTGTAAATAGAGTTCATGTCTTGTACAAGTTATTTGCTTTTGTTAGAATCTGGGACAGGGAAATAAACGGGAAATCTTCTGCCTGGAGCGCCATCAGACCGCCATCAGGAGGAGACGCTGGCCGCAGCTTCAGACCACTAATGAACTGGTAATAAAACCACCGATGGGATGAATACAGGCGGTAGATTGGAGGATGGGAGACGGGGGAGCCTTTAAAACAGACCATGAATACACATACAACTGCATATTCAGTACTGCGCGGCAGGTACTGGGAGGTCAGCCGCGGGCTCACGACGCGGAGCGAGCCGCCAGGCAGCGGACACGAGGACGAATCCTCTCTGAGCTCCGATCACGCACAAATAAACAAACTGTTGAGTTCAAAGTGTCGATAAGTATTCGTCTCTGTGGACACAGACGGCGAGCAAACACTGAACACATGACGACAGGTAGGGGCGGCGGTCACGTGACCCCCGGTACCCTCTGGAGGCGCCTCGTCCACGGGATAAACACTGTGACGTTACAGGAGGAACTACAGCGTGTACGCCTGTGCTCAGTGGCGGTGAGCCCCGCCCTCTAGCTCGCCCTGTGTCATGGTACATCTGACCGTAGTGGACTAATAACCGCGGGCAGCCGTGAGCTGTGTGGCGATGAAGAGGAGGTGTTCTAATGACAGCTGTAATAAAAGCAGCAGACTGACTCTAAAACCCAAATACACACAACTGACCTCTGACTGAACCTGTCAGTCGAGCTAGAGGCCAGAACCCACCAGAACCAGACACACGTGGACCCCCCCCAACCACCAAATACTACCAACCACCAAATACTACCAACAACTACCAATAACATTAAACACAACCAAATACTACCAACAACCAAAATACCATCAAATACCATTAACAACCACCAAATACTGCCACCAATCACTAATAACCAATAACAACCATCAAATATCACAACCAAAACACAAAGTACCACCATATACTACTAACAACCACCTAATACTACCAATAACCACCAAATACTACCAACAACCACGAAATACTACCAACCACCAAATACTACCAACAACCACCAAATACTACCAACAACCACCAAATACTACCAACAATCACCAAATACTATTAACAACACCTAACCCCAGTAACGCGTCCCACCCGAAGCCCCTAAGACGTCGCGTAGTAACCGCGTTATAATGTTACTACGTTATTACGTTATTACGTTATCACGTTACTACGTTATCACGTTATCAAGTTACTATGTTATCGCGTTATCACGTTATTACGTTACTACGGTATCGCGTTATTACGCGTTACAGGGCGCTACCAGGAGCTGCTTGTTGCTGTCACTTCTCCGGGAGCTCGCGGGTATAAATAACCCGCCGGCCGGAGGACCAACGGCCGGAGCTCCGGAGGACCGACACGAACACGACTAAACGAGCTTAATGTCACCGGAACAAACGCTCGTTTCCTCCGGTGTGTTCCTTTGGTTTTCTACGGTATCACCGGGAGGTTAACGGCCGTTAAACCGGAGGGAACGAGGCGCGAGGGGAGGGGGAGGGGGTCAGCGGGGTGTCCCCGACACCACGGCCGGGCTCGGGCGCCCTCAGGCCGGCTACAGAGGCGGTGCTCACCCGTTGGGAGGACCGAGGTTCCGGGCTTCTTAGTTAACATGGCGGCCGCTCCTCTCCTCTGGACACAGAGCGACGGGAACGGGACGCCTCCTCTTCCTCCATCTGCAGCTCCTCCTCTTCCTCCTCCTACTCCTCCTCCTCTAATACAATCAACCCCCCTGCTCCTCCTGCTCCTCCTACTCCTCCTCTTCTTCTCCACCTGCTCTTCTTCTCCTCCTACTCCTCCTACTCCTCTTCTTCTTCTTCTTCTTCTTCTTCTTCTTCTTCTTCTTCTTCTTCTTCTTCTTCTTCTTCTTCTTCTTCTTCTTCTTCTTCTTCTTCTTCTTCTTCTTCTTCTTCTTCTTCTTCTTCTTCTTCTTCTTCTTCTTCTTCTTCTTCTTCTTCTTCTTCTATAGTATACTATAGAATGGTAAAGTGTATAATATAATAAGTATAGTAAAGTTAACGGATTTTTGATTTGTATAATCTTTATTTTACATTATCATGTAATGTGTACTTGTTTGTTATCAATACAAAGATACATAAACAAAGAAAACAATAAAAAAACACATCGACAGTAATCACTGTAATTAAAATGAAATGTGGGGTTCACAACACCTAAAAACACTAAATAAATAAAGTGACGGATATATTTGATATGAATTAAAGCTGCTGTATTTTATTTTGAAATTTTGCTTTGAAAACACGTCATCTGACCTTTACTGCACAGAGTTGATCCTCTCATCTCCACATTCACCAGAACAACACCAGATCCACGAGGAGCTTCTGATGAATGGACGTATATATAATGTTATAATAATAATAATATAATAATGTTCTCTTTTAGCTCCGGTTTTGGTCTCCTCCTCCTGTTGTTGCCGTTTGGATTTTGGCCTTTTCACACCACTCAATTTTAAACGTCTTATAGATTTTAAACACTGCACCTTGAAGCCGACCATGAGACTTTTATTTTGTTAAACAGTTGCTGTTGAGGCCTCTTCAGTAGGACCAGTGATGCTCCAGGTGCTGCCGGGCGGCCTGCAGTGCGATGACGTCATCGCTTACCCAAAGCTGTTGACTCGGCTGCTTGGAGACCAGCCGCATGGTTTACATCGGAGGGAGAGCTTCTCAGGTTTCACAGCTTTTAGTTAAATTACAGGGCGACTTATGCAACACGTACACATTCAAACAGGCAGGAACAACAACCGCGCCTCCTTTTTAAATGTTTACCGAGAGACGGGAGGATTTTACCCGGAGGAGTAACCCAGTAAACCATGCACGGGCCACCATGTGCACGGGGACCCACCCAGGGGTCAAGTTTGCATACAAAAAAAAGAAAGTAATTCAACATAAAAACTTGCATTACACGCTTGCTGCGACGGATTGCAATACTATTTGTGATCTTCAGTGTTTATTTAATGATAGAAAACTGATTCCTTTATTTAAAAAAAAATATAGGTTGGTAACGGATAAATTACTTTTAAAAATATTTTCTATTCAGCAGTAAAAGATAAACAAAGAAAATCTGTGGAGCCTTCAGGAATAATACACGCAGAACAAATAGGGACTTTAAATGAATTATTAATGTTAATTTATGGCTAAATTAAGAGGTGATATGATTCTGTCACTTTGACAAAACTAGACTGCCATCTAGCGGTCTGGCTGGGGTATTTTATTGTGAAAGTAAAAACCGGACCGGAAGCCGTCGTTTTGTGGCGGTCTCTTCAAGAGGATCCAAGATGGCGGCTGGAAGAGGGGAGTTTTTATCGAGTTTCTTGGAGGGTTTGAGGAGGAACCGGAACCCGGACCTCGGCCCCTCGGCTCCGGCGACACGGCCGCCGAGGGCCGGCGGTAACTTCCGCAGGTGGAGAGCCCCAACTACCAGTTAGTCACAAGTTTAAGAAGAATATAGTTCATCATTTATCCCAATACCTTTATTTATATATATATATATATATATATATATATATATATATATATATATATATATATATATATATATATATATATATATATATATAGTAATGTTCATTTATTTATTTTTTATATATAAATTAATATACATATTATTTATGTATTATTCTTTCTTTTGTATTCCAGGCCAGAAACGACAGTCAATAAATATGAAGCAGATTCTCCTCAGATGGAAACTTCTCAATCTGAACAAAATATAATTGAAAAGTAAGTCAACTTTTTTAACATTTATACATAGCTACGAAATGTAAATTTTTGACTGTAGTTTTGTCTTTGTGTATATTTATATCTTGAACTTTATGAAAGTGAGGTTTTACTGATTGATGTAAAACCAGAACATTAAATTAAGTAAACAATTTAATATTTATGGTGATTGGTGAACCTAATGCAAAAAGCCTCGGTTCCTCCTCGGTTCCTCTCTGGTTCTTTCCCGGTTCTCAGCCTGCCATCTGAGGTTCTGCTGAAGGTTCTGTTGTACCTGGACGTCTCCTCGCTGTCCTGCGTCAGCCATGTGAGCAGAACCTTCCAGCAGCTCGCCACCGCCGAGTGAGTCTGACGGAACATGAACAAAAAACTAAAATATGTATATATTTTTTATATATATATATATGTTTGTATATTTAAAATATATATACATAAAATATATATATATATAGAAAAAATATATATTTAATATATATATATATATATATATATACTTTTTTATATATATTTTAAAAATTGTATAAAGATATATTTACTCTGAGTCATACTTTTTTCCAGACCTTTTCTTCTTCGTATTCTCCTCCCTTAGCGTCCTCTGGAGGAAGATGTACATGTCAGACTTTGGGAGTCGGACCTGGAGGCCGAAGTCTGAAGCGGCACTGCAGGTCGACCAGGAGCAGGAGGAGCAGGAGGAGCAGGAGGAGGAGCAGGAGGAGGAGAAGCAGGAGGAGAAGCAGGAGGAGGAGCAGAAGGAGGAGGGTCGGGCGGGCTACTGGAGGAAGATGTACTTCAGGACTCTGGCTGGACAGGATGTGAAGAACTGGATGAGAGAGAGGAGAGACGTCAGCCCCTACACCGGCCTACCTCAGAGGACCGGCTGGGCCCTCAGGTACCAGACCAGGTGGGCCCTCAGGCACCAGACCAGATAGGCCCTCAGGTACCAGATATATAATATTTTATATATTATATATATATAACATTTTTAAATATTATATATATATATATATAATATTAAAAACAAATAATAAATATGTATATATATATATATATATATTCTATATATAACTTAAATATATATATATTTATAATATATATTTAATTTATAATATGAATGTGTGTATATATATATATATATATATATATATATATATATATATATAAATTATATATATTATAAATATAAATTATATATGGATATATATATATGTATAAATGTATATAAAACAATGTGCTTTTCACATAATACAAATGAAAACAATTTAATTTCTCCAGTTTGAGGTTTATTATAATTACAATTCATTATCATTTAAATTCATTTGACTTTAAATTCATTTGACATTGGAGACGACGGCTGAAGCTTTATTTTGAAAAGCGTCTAAATGATGAATGGAGACGCTTCCTGTCACACTCCTCATCCATCCATCAGAACGTCCCATGTGATCCTATCGTCTCTTCTGATTGGCTGATGAGGCTCTTATTCTGAAATGAGCTGCTCAGGTTCTTGAAGGGAGAACTCATCAGAGGTTCTGGTTCTCCTCCAGGAACCTGAGCGTGAGCTGGGAGCTGACGCTGAGCGGGGAACCGGGCCAGAACCTCACGCTGCAGCCGCGCCGCACGGACTTCTTCCAGTCCTCCGCCGTGGTCCTCTTCAGCGGAGCCCGGTTCCCCCGGTTCCACCAGATCAGAACCATCGCGCTGCACGGGGTCCGGAAGGAGACGCCGAGGGGCCCCAGAGCCGGGAGGTAGATCATGTGACCAGGAGAACATGTGATCAGGAGAACGTGTGACCAGGAGAACACGTGACCAGGAGAACAGACCAGTAGAACACCTCCCCCCCCCTCTTCCTCAGGCCCGGGTGGCGTTCTCTGGTGCTGCAGCTGGAGATGAAGAGTCGTCCCAGTTGGTTCTTTGGTGAAGACGATGTGGTGAGGCTGAGGCACTTCCAGCCCGGAGTCACGGTGGGCAGCCGGAGGGTCAGTCACAGTATTGATCACACACGTCGTCAATATATTGATCGCTACACGTCAATATATTGATCACACACGTCGTCAATATATTGATCGCTAAACGTCGTCAATATATTGATCACACACGTCGTCAATATATTGATCGCTAAACGTCGTCAATATATTGATCACACACGTCGTCAATATATTGATCACACACATCGTCAATATATTGATCGCACACGTCATCAATATATTGATCGCTACACGTCGTCAATATATTGATCACACACGTCGTCAATATATTGATCACACACGTCGTCAATATATTGATCGCACACGTCATCAATATATTGATCGCTACACGTCGTCAATATATTGATCGCTACACGTCGTCAATATATTGATCACACACGTCGTCAATATATTGATCACACACGTCGTCAATATATTGATCGCTACACGTCGTCAATATATTGATCACACACGTCGTCAATATATTGATCACACACATCGTCAATATATTGATCGCACACGTCATCAATATATTGATCGCTACACGTCGTCAATATATTGATCACACACGTCGTCAATATATTGATCACACACATCGTCAATATATTGATCGCACACGTCATCAATATATTGATCGCTACACGTCGTCAATATATTGATCACACATGTCGTCAATATATTGATCGCACACGTCATCAATATATTGATCGCTACACGTCGTCAATATATTGATCACACACGTCGTCAATATATTGATCACACACGTCGTCAATATATTGATCACACACATCGTCAATATATTGATCGCACACGTCATCAATATATTGATCGCTACACGTCGTCAATATATTGATCACACACGTCGTCAATATATTGATCGCTACACGTCGTCAATATATTGATCACACACGTCGTCAATATATTGATCGCTACACGTCGTCAATATATTGATCACACACGTCGTCAATATATTGATCGCTACACGTCGTCAATATATTGATCACACACGTCGTCAATATATTGATCGCTACACGTCGTCAATATATTGATCGCTACACGTCGTCAATCCATTGATCACACCCGTCGTCCTTGGTGGGTTGTGTTGCAGTGCGCTGAGGGTCTCAACATGAGGCCCCTGGGTGGGCCGCAGTGTGAGGACGCCGTGGTCTTCGTCATCGTCACGCTGCACTTCCACCGGCTGGTGGAGAGGAGTCTGCTGGGCTCCCCCGCGTGGTGAGTCCACACAGCTCCCCCTGCTGGCCGGAGCGCGTCACTGCAGCCCCCTTAAAAATAAATATATATATATTTGTAATTTAATTATAATTTAAATATTATTATTTTATCCATTAAAGTGTGACTTGTTGTTCTGTGATTATTGGTTAAATAATATTGTTTTCAAAGTAAAATGCTCTATTTTCAATTATTTAAGTGCACATGCTAATTATAAAATAATAAAATAAACGCATTAAAAACAAAACGTCTAACTTTGTTGTGTATATTTATAATCTGTATTTATTTTCTTTACTTCTCTCTTGAATCTGTTGAAATGTTTAAGTGAGTCTCCGTCCTGCAGCCGGTACTCGGAGCCCACGGAGCTCCCCCCTCTCGACCAATCAGATCCCCAGGTCGGTCTCCATGGTTACTCGCTGAACCTGGTCCTCCACGACAACAACAACAAGATCCTGACAGGAACCTTCAGCCACCTGCACTGTCACCATGGTAACCGGTTACAACCAGATGTGATTGATCAGTGTGATTGATCAGCGTGATTGATCAGTGTGATTGATCAGTATGATTGATCAGCGTGATTGATCAGTGTGAGTGAAGTGTGTGATTGATCAGTGTGATTGATCAGCGTGATTGATCAGTGTGCTTGATCAGTGTGATTGATTAGTGTGAGTGATGTGTGTGATTGATCAGTGTTATTGATCAGTGTGATTGATCAGTGTTATTGATCAGTCCCGGTTCAGGGCGGCGTTGTGGAGCTGAGGGTCATCAACAGGAACAACGTGTCTCAGCACCGCTCGCTGTCCGGCGCCATCAAGCTGCCGTGGAGCGACGGCGCCCAGGAGGGCTCCGTGGAGGTACGCCGCGCACCACAGAAGATGAACAGGCACACACAGGCCACGCCCCCTCTGTTAGGCTCCGCCCCTGATGGCCGCTCCTCCCGTAGAACTGCTGCTTCCTGACGCTGACGCTGCTGGACGACTTCCAGAAGCCCTTCTGGGTCGTCAGCTCGGCCGTCTTCGTGGTCGCCGCCGTGCGCCCGCTGTCGCCCGACTACGGCGGCGACCACTTCCTGTTGCACTTCCAGGACGCCGAGGGGCAGCTGAGGATGGAGCTGGTGCGGCTGACGGAGCAGCGGCAGTTCATGGTCATCGGCCTCGTGGTCACGCTGCCCGTCCTCAAGGTCAACCGGCGCTTCGGCACGGCGTACTGAGGACGGAGAACCACGGAGAACCACAGAGAACCACGGAGAACCACAGCAGAGTGAGGGTGTTACATGTATTTGTTTATAGCTTGTTTATATGCTGTTTAAGATGCGTTTGTTAGTTAAAAGTTAAAACAGTAAAAGTTTGTCAAATTCTTTATATTTTTGTTCACAATACAGGTAACGAGTCTGTTTTAGTTCCTATTAGACTTCAAGAATATATATTAATATTTAATATATATATTTATTAATAAACATATATACGTATATTAATACGTATATATATGATATATTAATATATATATATATTAATATATCATACGTATACATTAATATATATATATTATAATTAATATATATAATATACTATATATATAGAACATGTATTTAATATAAATGATGAGTACTTCTGCATTCTGCCCTCCTTATATATATATATATATATATATATATATATATATATATATATATATATATATATATATATATATATATATATATATATATATATATATATATATATATGTGTGTGTGTAAATAAATGAGTGACTGGATCTTGAAAAGAGTATTTAGTGCCACATTTATTTCTGGAAGTTTAAGATTATTCATTCATTTAAATAAAACACAAATAGCAGAACTTTGATACTTCAACTGGTATTTATAAAAATATATACAAAAAACTAAATGTTAATGTTAAAGTTTATGAAAACAACTCGACACCTTTTTGATTTCTCATAAAAATAAAAAAAAGATTTTTGATTGTAATGAATGATTTTCTGCAGTTTAAATGCTATATGCAGTACTGTCCACCAGGGGGCGCCAGTGCTCACGTCTCTGCAACGTGCCGGTAGAATACTGGGGGAGGAAAGTTTAGAGAAGATGCTTTGAGGGAAATACTTAGGAGGAGGAGGAGAATAAGGAGGAGAATGAAAAGAAGGAAGAGAAGAAGAATCTCAATTTAATCGGTTGTCAATCAAACGTCAGTGTGTCGTTTCTTCTTCACTGAACTCTCCGTCCTGTCCTCTCATGAACTCTCCATCTTTATAACTTTATCTCTCTCTTTATCTATAAATCATTTATATTTATGGACTTGGAGCTTCATGGGAGTTTTTATTTCTCTGAAAGAGATAAATATAATTTTTGGCTCGTCGTGAAGGAGACGCTGAGAGGAAACTCAAACCTTCTGAATACTAAACAATAATAATAATAATAAAACGGTGATCTTGTTTTGTATTTTAAATGTAATCATGATGCTGTATGTTCTATTTTATTTATTAATAGTAAAGCTCTGGTTCATTTATATGATAGATCTGTTGAGTGACGGGGACGCCTTTCCTTCTGGACTTTAGCAAGGGAGTTTACACACGTCGCCATGGAAACCAGTGTGTCCCCCCCCCCAACACACACACACCTAATGATCCACTCACTGAGGTGACTGTGTTGTGATCGTCGAGGTCAAAGGGTCAAACGGGAAGACCTTCAGGTTCTGTGAGCCGCTCCTCTCACCTGAGACCCGTTGCCACGGGAGACCAGGACTACCAGGGCTGGTGGCCCACGACCTCAAAGGTCACGGAACAGAACCAGTTTGACTTTCCTCTTTATTGATCTTCAAAGATTTATACCAAACACAATTTAAAAAATCTATAGAAATTTATTTTCCTCATTTTATCAAAAATATCTGAAACACTTTTGTTTGCATAGATGGGAAAACAAATCCTGGATTGTTTTTCATTAAGACGACGACACGAAAAGATATGAGAGCGTCTCCATAAACATGTTTAAATAAACCTGTGTGAAATATATTTTAGGGGCATACATATATATATATATATATATATATATAATCAATTAGATCTCTCCAATAAAGGATAATAATAAATATTTCAAATATATTACTTCTTGGTTTGTTAAATACTTTCAAATAATATTTTTCCAGGACCAATGACGCACAAAAAAATAATAATACATAAATATATATTATATATGAATATATATAAATATATAATATATGTATAACTATTTATTATATATATTACATATAAATATCTATTATATATATTTTTATATATAAATATTTATATATATATATATTTTTTCAAATACATTTTCTAGAAAGTCGCACAAAAAAACACAAAAGGTAAATAAATGTAAAATGTAATAAATGCTCCTCTGTCTCAAGTGAAATGTAAAATAAACACAAATGTCTTCAGCTCAGAGTCTTCAGCTTCAGGGGGGGGGGGGGGTCACATTTTCACACAGGACAATGACCCCAAAATTAATCCTCCAACGTCGTCTCCTGCTGTGACGCAAATATCCATTCTCCTTTTTCTTAAAGTGAAAACTCCCTCCACCAGGGGGCGCCGGGCCGTCAGCGGCTCCCTCCACCAGGGGGCGCCGGGCCGTCAGCGGCTCCCTCCACCAGGGGGCGCCGGGCTGTCGGCGCCGTACTGCCGGTAGAACGCCACCTTGAGGCGCTCGATCTGGTGGCACAGCTTGATGGCCGGGCCGAGCTTCAGGTCCATGCACTCCTGCACCGTGGGCAGCGTGAGGAGGAGCAGGGCCTGGCCGTCCATGTCCTGCAGGAGGAGGAGGAGGAGGAGCAGGGTTTAAGACATGAGGGAGGGCAATGTTTAGACAGCCGATAGTGTGTGAGCGTGTGTATATATATGTATGTGTGTGTGAGCGTGTGTATTTATGTGTGTGTATATGTGTGTGAGCATGTGTATGTGTGTGTGTATATGTGTGTGTGTGTATATATGTATGTGTGTGTATGTGTGTGTGAGTGTGTGTGTATGTGTGTGTGTATATATGTATGTGTGTGTGAGCGTGTGTATTTATGTGTGTGTATATGTGTGTGAGCATGTGTATGTGTGTGTGTGTGTGTATATATGTATGTGTGTGTATGTGTATGTGTGTGTGAGCATGTGTGTATGTGTGTGTGTATATATGTGTGTGTGTGTGAGCGTGTGTATATGTGTGTGAGCGTATGTATATGTGTGTGTGTATATGTGTGTATATGCGTGTGTATGTCTGTGTGTGTGTGTGTGTGTGTGTGTCTGTGTGTGTGTGTGTATGTCTGTGTGTGTGTGTGTATGTGTGTATGTGTGTGTGTGTATGTGTGTGTGTGTGTACCTGCTCCTGGAGGATGTGGGCGAGTGGTGAACAGTCGGTGGAGCTGATGAACTGAACGACTTCATCGACGCTCCAATCCAGAGGATTACTGTCCAGAACCAGCTGAGCCTCCTACACACACACACACACACACACACACACACACACACACACACACACACACACTTCGTTGTCGACCCTGTACACATTAATCATGTCGTGTTGCGGCTGCACCGTCACCTCTCGGCCACCGGGCGGCCGGTTCTGGTTCTGAGTCGCCAGCGAGCGCGTGGACCTCCTCCGGCCCTCGCCGGCCTCTCGGCTGCCCGCCGCGTTGCCCGCGCCGTAGGACCCGGAGCTCCCGCGCTGCGCGGCGCGCCGGCCGGGCGGAGGCGCCACAGGGTCCTCGCAGGGCTCATAGCTGCCCTCGCTGCCCGACGGCAACGCAGGCTCCTCCTCCTCCTCCTCCTCCTCCTCCTCCTCCTCCTCCTCCTCCTCCTCCTCCTCGCTGTCCTGAGGGGGGGGGGGGGGCGGAGTCAAGACACGTTGTTGTCGTTGCTGCTCTAGTTTTCGGTCTCTACATGTGACGTGTTTACAGAAGGATGTAAACCATCAGAACTAAATCAGAACGCTTCTTCTTCTTTACATAAATGTACATTCCTGTCTGACCTGCGGCGAGCCGGCGGCGGCGTGGGCGTGGCCTCCGGCGGCGTGGGCGTGGCCCCCGGCGGCCGAGCGCCTCTTCTTCTGCACGAAGATGGCCTTCCTCTTCTTCCTGCGGCGTGCCGGCTTGGCCTCCTCCTCCTCCTCTTCCTCCCCCCCCGGCCTGCTCAGCTTCCTCTTCTTCCCGTAGTAGTACGCTGCGGACGGCAGAGGACGTTGACGACGACAACAACAACAACAACAACAACAACAACAACAACAACAACAACAACCCCCGGGACTCACTGTACTTGGTCTTGGTCTGCACCGAGCAGCCCTCGGGGCAGCGGCTCGGCGGCGCCGCCGGCCCGAAGAGGAGCGGACAGCAACGCAGCTTCACACAAACACGGCGGCAGAACGCCGGGACCTGAGAGGACAGACGCACCACGGGGACGGAGGAGCGGTACGTCTTCCCTTTGTACCTGAGGAGGAGGAGGAGGAGGGGGAGGAGCAGGAGCAGGAGGAGGGACAAACAAAAACAAAACTTAAAGATAGAGAAGATACGAGAACTTTAAAGTCGTAGAAAACTGTCCGCGTGTTCCTGAACACACCACACGTGTTCCTGAACACACCACGCGTCTCCTCACTTGGCCTTCAGCGTCTCCTGCTGGACGTCCCAGCGCTCCCCCTCCTCCTCCTCCTCCTCCTCCTCCTCCTGCGGCTCCTCCAGCGTCTGCAGCTCCTTCAGGACGCGTCCCGGCTTGTAGGCGGAGTTGATGAGCAGGCTGAGCATCTGAGGAGAGGGGAGCGTCAACAACAACAACAACAACAACAAACATGAGGGGAGGACAAACGCAGATCTCCCAGACACACATGAACATACACACACACACACACACACATATATATACATACACACACATATTTACACAAACATACACACACACACACATATATACATACACACACATATTTACACAAACACATATATATACATACACACACACACACACACACACACACACACACAAACACTTGATTGAAGCTGCTCACGTCAACATGAAGGCACTGCAGGAGGCTAACAAGACATCCATCACACACTCACACACACACACACACACACACACACACACACACACACACACACACTCACACCCCCCCCCCACCTCTTTGAGGACCAGCGTGCACTTCCCCGGCCCGACGGCCCGTGGCAGCTCCGCGATGCGTCCTTTGTTCAGGTACGGACCCGAGAAACATCGATGGTTCACAAACACACGGGAGCAGCAGTACCTGGAGGCTGAGGACAGAGGACAGAGGACATGAGGACATGAGGACAGAGGACAGAGGACATGAGGACAGAGGACATGAGGACAGAGGACATGAGGACAGAGGACAGAGGACATGAGGACAGAGGACATGAGGGCATGAGGACAGAGGACAGAGGACATGAGGACAGAGGACATGAGGGCATGAGGACAGAGGACAGAGGACATGAGGACAGAGGACAGAGGACATGAGGACAGAGGACATAGGACAGAGGACATGAGGGCATGAGGACAGAGGACATGAGGACAGAGGGCATGAGGACATGAGGACATGAGGACATAGGACAGAGGGCATGAGGACAGAGGACAGAGGACAGAGGGCATGAGGACATGAGGACAGAGGACATGAGGACAGAGGACACAGGACATAGGACAGAGGGCATGAGGACATGAGGACAGAGGACATAGGACAGAGGGCATGAGGACATAAGACATAGGACAGAGGGCATGAGGACATGAGGACAGAGGACATGAGGACAGAGGACATGAGGACAGAGGACACAGGACATAGGACAGAGGGCATGAGGACATGAGGACATAGGACATGAGGACAGAGGACATGAGGACAGAGGACATAGGACATGAGGACAGAGGACATGAGGACATGAGGACAGAGGACATGAGGACAGAGGACATGAGGACAGAGGACAGAGGACATGAGGACAGAGGACATGAGGACAGAGGACAGAGGACAGAGGACATGAGGACATGAGGACAGAGGACAGAGGACAGAGGACATGAGGACAGAGGACATAGGACATGAGGACAGAGGACATAGGACATGAGGACAGAGGACATAGGACAGAGGACATAGGACAGAGGGCATGAGGACAGAGGACATGAGGACAGAGGACATGAGGACAGAGGACAGAGGACATAGGACATAGGACAGAGGACACAGGACATAGGACAGAGGACATGAGGACATGGTTACCTGTATCCACGGCGATGGACTGGCAGAGGTCGACGGGGGCCGCCTCCACCGGTTGGACCGGAGCCGACCTGCAGGACGAGCCAATCAGGGACAGCCAACCAATCAATAACCAATCAATAACCAATCAATAACCAATCAATAACCAGATCAGACAGGAAAGGGTTACGGTACAATTTAGTGTCTGAACATTCTTTAAAAGTCTGTTTTAGTAACTTGGTCTTAAAGGGACAGTAACGTGATAATCAGTAACGTGGTCTTAAAGGGACAGTAACGTGATGATTCTTCTTACGGTTTCTCCGGTTGCACCACCGCAACCTGCTTCTGCTTCGGGCCTGCAGGAGAGGAGAGCTGCATTAGGCTGTGTGTGTGCGTGCGTGTGCGTGTGCGTGTGCGTGTGCGTGTGTGTGTACGTACAGACAGGTCTCAGCGGGGGGGTCAGGGGGTAGGCGTTGGCTTCGCACCAGCCGACGGGGAAGATGTCCGTGGACTCCACGTCCACCAGGCACTCCGACTCCAGTTTGGCCACACCTGTAGAGAGGGGGGGGGTGAGGACACAGCAGGGGGCTATCGACACACACACACACACACACACACACTCACACACTCGTCTGTACCTTCCAGTCGGAGCCACAGCAGGCGTCCTCTGACCTGCGTGACCTGAGCCACACACACCTCGGCCGGCCGGTGAGGATTCACCGCCTCCAGCCACACGTCCTTCGTAAAGCCCGTGTTCTGCCACGTCTGCACATAAATGTAATATACACACATATATATATATATATATATATATATATATATATATATATATATATATATATATATATATATATATATATATATATATATATATATATATATAATATATATAATACATATATATATATATATATAATATATAAGTTTAAAAAAATAATAATAATATAAATTAAAATAAATAAATATATATAATACATTAAAAAATACTACATATATAATATAAATAGAAACATATAATACATATATATATGATATTTAAAAATATCATAAATAATATTCTATCAATTTAAAAAGTCTAATATATTTATATATATTTATATATATATATATATATATATATATATATTATTATTATTATATATATTTTTTTTTTAATTATATTTATATATTTCATATTAATGCTGACTATTTGCTGCAGAGGACTGAAACCAGGCCGAGTCGAATGAAAGCAGGACTTCCTCGGTCTAAAATAAATAAAGAATGGCGGCCCCACTCACGTCGGGGAAGCAGGCGCCGGGCGCCGCCTCCGACGCGCCCTGCTTCAGGTAGTCGGCCCAGTCGAAGTCGTGGCCCGCGAGGCCGCGGGGCCGCTGCAGTCCCACGCCGTTCTTCATGCTCCACTGGACGGGCAGGATGCCGGGCGAGTGGGCGTGGCACGCCACGGAGCGCGGCGCGGCGTCCGCGGACAGGTCGTCCAGCGTCACCAGGAAGTAGATCTCGTTGTAGACCTGGAAGGGGGAGGAGCTTAGTGTTACATGTTTTGCAGGGGCAAATTCTTTGGAGAATAAAAATGCAGGAAAGATGCTACCGAGGTGCATCATGGGAAATGTAAGATGCATAATTTGTAGTTCTAACCTGCTGTTTTTTTTTACTCTGTGGGGGACGTTTTAAGTCTCTATGGAAGCTCACAAGGGTCATAAGACTGATTCTTTATTTAAATAATGTATACATTTATTACATTTAAAAAATATATAATATATATAGAGATATATTATACAAATTAAAATATATATATATATATATATATACAATTTAAATATTGTACACATTTAAAATATATAATATAAATATTATATACATAAAAAATATATATATAAATAAAAAACATAGCAGCGACCTGAGGGAGGAGCCATGACTCACCTGGCTGACGGTAACCGGGCAGATCTGCATCTGCTCCCACGGAGAAACCATCTCCAGCTTCATGCCCAACTTGAAGGAGTGATGAGGGAGGTCCTCATGGTCCTGCACAGAATACACCGGAGACACAATGTGAAGGAGGAGAAGAAGGAGAAGAACAGACAGACAGATACACAGACACAGACACACACACACACACACACACACACACACACACACACACACACACACACACACACACACACACACACACACACACACACACACACACACACACACACCTTGAACACCTCCAGCGGCAGCGGGCTCTTCTGCCCGTGGAGTCGCGCCTCCTCTAAAGCCTCCTGCCAGTAGGGGGCGCTGTTCAGAGCCCTCAGCGCTGAGGAGTTAAAACACATCAAGTCAGGGATGAAGTGTTTTAATGAAAACTAAATATTAAACTTACAGAAAAACATTATAAAAAAAAAAATCACATTCATGTTTAATAAAGTTTTCAAATTTTGTTTTCTTATTCTTTTATTTTGTATGTGTTGTTTTCTTTTTAAAGGATATGAATTTGGAATTTAATCTGCAAAAATGTTACTAATACCTTGATCGTAAAACATTACATTTTTTATTAAAATTGTAAAAATATGTTTTTTTAAATTAAATAAAAAAAAATCAAAAACGTACAAAATGTAATGAAAATAAAAATGTTTTAATTAAAATAAATAATAAATAAATAAATAACAAATAAAAGTAGTATGTAACAAATTAAATTGTAAAAAATATAATAGAAATGTGAAATATTGAATAAAATGTAAACAATTAAATACAAATTAAAAAAATAATTTAAGAAGAAAAAAGGTGTCTTTTTTCTGTTTCTGTAGAGTTCTGTGAAAGCAAATGAACAATCTACTTTTTTTTGACAATTTATAGACAAAAGTTTTAAAAGATTAATTAAGAGAACAAATCGGTTGATGATGAAAAGAGACCCGGGAAATAGTTTAATAGTAATAAATAAATCCTTAAGTACACCAGTAGGTTTCAGACTTCACCTGTCGGCGGTTCCAAGGCCAGCCGGTTCTCCAGAGCCCAGCCGAGGGGGCGGAGCCTGACGTCCAGGTAGAACAGCCAGGTGTCCCGAGCCCGGTGGTCGTCGGTGAGGCCGGCGTAGCGGAGGCGGAGCCTCCCGCCCACGTTCTGGACGACCCGGACCGGCCAGTAGAGGGACGGGGCCCAGAGGTCCCGGAGCTCCAGGACCGAGTCCTCCAGGATCAGGTCCACCGTGTTCTTACCCCTCAGAGGCTGGCGGGGGGGGGGGGGAAATAAAGTAAGCATAGTCCTCCTCCTCTTCCTCTCCTCTTCATCCCCCTGTGTGATGTCATCAGGGACACTCACCCCCTCCAGCAGGTTGGCCGGGGCGGTCCGGGCTCCGGTGAGATCCTGGACCAGGAACTCAGTCCAGTCGCTGTGCTTCTCCTTGATGGCTGCGGAGAGACAACAACAAACAAATAATAACACAAACAACAACAAACAAACAATAACACAAACAATAACACACACACAATAACAAACACACACACAATAACACACACACTAACACACACAACAACACACACACACACTAACACACATAACACACACAATAACACACACATGGTGGAGAGACAACCAATTAGAGCGAGTGAAGAGTGACGACTATTAACAAACACACACACGCACACACACACACACACACTACTTATTGATAAAAACCTCCAAACGCACAACGAATTGTTTAGAAACTTTGTTTACTTCATCCAAACTTTATCTTGTTTGCAGCTGCGATTATTTACACTAGATAATGATAATAATTGATTTGTTATGTTTAAACTGTGAGAAGAAAAGTGTCCGACACTTTCTCATAGTTATTAAATGACCTTAAAATAAAACTGAGGCCGCGCCGCGTATTACATTAAAGACATAATTGACTTATGACGTGATTGCGTAATCAAAGACTCTTCTCGTGGCTCCTCCCCTTTTCACTCCTGTGAGCCGTTCTGTGAGGCGTTCAGGAACTCTGTTTTTATTCCTGAGAAAATGTTTTCTTTCCTGGCTGCTGCTGGACTTTGTACCACACACACACACACACACACACACACACACACACACACACACACACACACACACTGTGTTGATCTGTGCAGAAATAGATAAACTATTTTTACAGATCTTGCCCAGATTACTCATGAAGACGTTTAGAGCCCAGAGGAGAAACATCTCTTCCTCTTCGTCTCTCTACATACCTTCCTACCTCTCTCTCTCTCCCCCTCTCTTTTCTACCTCCCTCTTCCCCTCCAACCCATTTCCCATTTATAAATAATAATCTCTTTATTTTCCTCCAAAGGGCAGCGGACACACGAGACCTTCCCTTCACAATAAGAGCATCATGAACCTCCAGGGAGGAGCCCTGACACACCCCCCCCTCCTCCTCCTCCTCCTCCCAGAATGCACCTGGCTGAAGTCCTCATGCAAATGTGTCGCATTAAATAAACAGAGGACCTGATGTTTGCGTGTTGCGCTCCGGTTCCTTTCCCCTATTGCAAAGGCGTCGATGATCATTTAAGACATTTATTATTACTTTAAACGAGAATTTATTAATTAATAATTAATGAAAAGTGCAAAGGCGGAGCCACAGAGTCCAGTCTGAGTCTATTGGAGCACATTGGGTTCGATTCCCTTCGTCATCACGAACCGCCTCCAACGATTAGCTCCTCCCACTTTAACCAGAGGCCTGTGTGTGTGTGTGTGTGTGTGTGTGTGTGTGTGTGTGTGTGATCCAGCAGAGACCAGTCCAGCGTGGACTGGACCAGCTGGACCAGTAGAACCAGTAGGACCAGTAGCACCGTGTTGATGAGCTGCTGTTCGTGAATCAAAAAACCTTCATGGGCCAAATATCTAATAATCACTCAAGTTACCAGAGAATACACAGAGTACACAGAATACACAGAGTACACACTATATCAATTATATTTATGTTTTTTACTTGAGTGGTTTTATTTAATTTGGTTAATTTATGTTTAGAAGTTATTTACCTTTAAAAAGATTCTACTTGCATTTTTAGACTATTATCAAAATCCATACAGCAGTGGAATGAAAAATGAAAAAAATATGTTGACCGTGACAATTCTATATATTTTTTATGTATATATATATATATATATATATATATATATTTCTATGAATATATTTCTATGTATATACACACATATAAATATATGTATTAAATATATATTAATTAAATAATAATATATACAGTATATAAAAATAGAAATAAAAATGTTATTAATTACAAAATATAGATATATGATTTTTATTTTTTGTATCTTATATATATTTTTTTATTTCTACATTTATTTTATTTATATATATATATATATATATATATAAATATATATATATACAATATAGATTTATAAAAATAAATTCTTTATAAATAAAATAAATGTAGAAATAAAAAAATATATATATATATATATAAGATACAAAAAATAAAAATCATATATCTAGTTAAAAATAAAATAATTATATCACACTATTAAATCCAAGAGCTCCCATTTAAAAACACACGTCTACATTTATATTATATATATTTTTCTCACATCCAAACACAACTACCAAAAACAACTACCAAACAAAGACTTCCTCTTAAAAGCTCTGAGTCCCGCGTATTGAATTCATCACGACACACGGCGGCTCGTTGACCTTTGACCTTTCAGCGGCACATTTTCATTCCTTCCAGTTTGTTTGTTTTGCGCAAGAGAAGAAGAAGAGTCGCTCTTCTTCAAAGCGTCACATTTCTGGCTAGTTATCACACACAGGCACAGTGTGTGTGTGTGTGTGTGCGCGTGTGTGATCACTCTACTAAGACACACTCGGCTAGAAAAGGAGTCACATGCAAGAAGGGGAGGGGGGGAGCAAGGCAACTGGGCTGTGAGGTCACTTCCTGCAGCGCGGTGGAAGGAGGGAAGCACACTGCAGCCTGTCAGTCCCAGCACAGGGTTTACTTCACGTGAGTCAGCTTACCTTTTCTCAGGTAAATGTTATCTGAGAAAAAACAAAAACAGGACACCGTGACACAGGAATACAGACACTCCTCCTCCTCCTCTCTTCCTCTCCTCCTCCTCCTCCTCTCTTCCTCCTCCTCTCCTCCTCTCTTCCTCTCCTCCTCCTCCACAACACAAACAACGACATGGAGCTGTAGACGGTTTGTGTTTTAAACTTTACAGATTTGAAGCTTCAGGAAACAGAGAGAGCTGCTCCAGGACTACAGGCCTCACATCGTTTAATATACCGCTGTCTGTTAGGAGGAGGAGGAGGAGGAGCAGGAGGAGGAAGGAGAAGAAGCAGGAGGAGTAGAAAGAGGAAGGAGGAGTAGGAAGAGGAAGGAGGAGTAGGAAGGAGAAGAAGGAGGAGGAGAAAAAGAAGAAGAGGTATGAGGTGTACAAGAAGAAGAGGAGGAAGAGGAAGAGAGTAGAAGAAGAAGAAATACGAGTTTTCTGAGGTCACGGAATTTCATCATCAACTTTATGATCCGTCCCTCTGATAGAGATAAATATAAATATATACACACACACACACACACACACACATATATGTATGTGTGTATGTATGTATGTATGTATTTATCTCTCATTCCAACATGCACACGAGAATGTTCTCAAATAAATCTGCTCTCATGCTGCATGGATTGCGTTACCATAGCAACGCCTTTGCTCCCCATTCGGCAGCCGGCGTCCCGTAACGCCGCTCACACGTTCGAAAATAAATCCACTCCTGCATCACGCAAACCCAAACGTGACCACCACACACTATATGTATATATATAAAATAATAGTAAAAATAATAATATATAATTTATATGTATACATATATATGTATATATATATATATATATATATATATATATATATATATATATATATATATATATATATACACACACACACACAGTATTTACATACATACAATTATAATAAAAAATAATTATATATCACTATTTTTATATATACAAAATAATACAAAATAATAAAAATAATGATATATTATTATTTGTATTATTATTTTATATAATAATTATTTTTATTTTTTAAAGAGGCAGATTTTCTTTATATATATTTAAAAAAACACATTTTCACCAGAAACTATTTCATAATTTTAGTGGTCTGAACAAGTCTGGGGAAGCAGAGTCAATGATCTGAAGGGGTGGGAGGGGCTTCAGGGGGGGAGGGGCTTCAGGGGGGGTGAAAGGAGGAGGAGCGGCGTGCCGGAGAAGTTAAGAAG
>CM070089.1:899058-931558 GCA_036178185.1 Liparis tanakae
GGGCTTAACAATGTAATCACGTGTTTTATTTTGAAACGATGCCGCTGGAGGAGCAGATGGTTGGAGCGTGCGCACTGCTCCATTAATCTGGAGGGGAAGAGGCTTTACCGAGGGCGTGCGCGAGAAGGGCTTTTGCAGACACACTCACACACACACGCACACACACACACAAACACACTGGGGTTGTGTGTGTTTTGACTCCATCCTTAAAAGCAGGTTAAGCACTGTTATAAATATAAAGTTATTCTCACAACTAGTGACCTTTTACATCTGTTTGTGAAGTCAAATAAAGAAACTAAATAAATTATAATAATTTAGGCAAAATAATAGAGACCCTAAATGGAAATATGTGGAGTATTAAAACAGAAAGCTGTTTGTAGGTCGTCGTGTTAAGTCTTTGGATTTTAAGTCAAAGAACTTTTTAATGTTGCTTAGTCATGTTAATGTAAATAGAAGTATGTATTTTAAAGTGTTTGCATGGACAATCTAACCAGTTTGGAGCCATACATATATATTTATTTATAAATAATATATAAATAAATATATATTTATAAATATATATACATATATATAAATATATATAAATAATATAATATATATAAATATATATATACATTTATATATAAACATATTCATAAATATATATATATATATATATATATATATATATATATATATATATATATATATATATATATATAGTGATTTTTTTTCCAATTTATTTTCATGGCCATGTTTTCGAAGCAGTTTACAAGTGATGAAGAACTTTGAGGTGACTGAGATCAATGAACCTCCACTCAGTTACTTATTAGTAGAGAAATCAATACCCCCACCCTCCTTTCCTGCTCTCAGTGTGTGTGTGCGTGTGCGTGCGTGTGTGTATGTGCGTGCGTGTGTGTGTGTGTGATCCTCATACGAACCTGGTGGAGGGAAACCGACTCACAGTCGAGTGGACCGTGTATCCCTCCACCGACCTGAGTTCAGAGAACGATCTACTTTAAGCTGTTTTAGTGAGTTTACTCACACACACTCACACACACACACACACACACACACACACACACACACTCACACACACACACTCACACGCTCACTCATTCTTTCACTCATGTTGTATTTAGTGCATGTAATGTAATGTAATTTAAGAACCATTTATTTTTTATAGCGCTTTTCTAGACACCCAAAGTCGCTTTCCAGAGTCCAGTAGTCATCCACACACACACACACACACACACACACACACACACACACACACACACACACACACACACACACACACACACACGCACACACACACACACAGTCATCCCGGTGGTGGTGAGCTACATCAGGAGCCCCCTAATGTAATGCATAGTTTCTGCCACTAGAGGGCACCAGAGAACCAACGCCCGGGTCTCCAGCTGCAGAACCTCTGGAGAACATTCCCAGAGCTGTTCTTCTCCTTTTGGGATCATGGTCACGTGACCGGCGGGTCCTCTCTTTCTCTCTTTCATCTTTCTTTCCATCTGTCTTTGTCTTCCTCCTCTTCCTCCCTCCCTCCCGTCTTCCTGTCCTAATGACAGACTGGTCCTCCTTTGTGTCTGCTGATGCTGAGACACCTGCTGATGGAGCGTCTGACACCGCGATGAACATCTTCATCTTCATCTTCATCTTCATCTTCATGTTCATCTTCATGTTCATGTGTGAAACAAATTAAATCAATCTTGATATTATGTTATGCAAAAATATGACATGGAGCTAAAAGTCTAAATACATATAAAAATTCAGATCGAGCAAAAATAAATGCAAAAGTAAAATCTAATGTAAATATAAAATACAATTAATTAAATATAATCATGTTGGCCAATTAAATAATGAAATTCAATAAGATGTCAAATAAAATGTTAAAAAACTCTAAATTAATAAAATAAAATTAAACCTTCTAAGGGACACATGTTATTTGTTTATTTGTCATTTATTTCTCCAGAGTTTTGTTTTGCCAGTTTTTTAATGAAAATATTATAAAGTATTAAGTTATACAGACGTAAACATGTTGTTTACTCAAGTCAATTTAATACAAAACAATAAAATAAGAATACAATATATATATATATATATATATATATATATATATATATATATATATATATATATATATATATACATGTCATATGCACAAAATAAATAAGTAATATTTGAATGGATTTTCAAAGCAGCTTAACCGTTAAACATTAGTGAGTGTTAAAATGTCTTAAAGTTTTAATGTTAGAACACTTCAAATACCCTAAATGAGTCAAACGCTCGCCGCCCAGACTCCATCTGCTCCGGAATGGAGACGCTGGCCCTTTAAGGGGGATTGCTTAATGAAAAGGATTTCCCAAACAAGAATGTGACTCTTAACACTTTAATGTGTGTGAACCGGCGTTTGATGGTCACGCTGGGTGTCAACCGCACCTGTTGTTTTGTGATGACACACACACACTCACACACACACACACACACACACACACACATACACACACACACACACACACACACACACACACACACACACACACACACACACACACACACACACATTGCCTCTACACTTAATCGAGTGAGAAAGGGGAACAGATGAGATCGCCTCCTGTGAGTTTTGGGTCGAGTGCCGGTTCATCTGGGAAACTTTTACTGTCCTGTTGTTGTTGTTGTTGTTGTTGTTGTTTGTCACTTTGGTCGTCATCCGGCCTCTTAGGAAAGATTTACCTGACAGGCGTCAGGGGAAATGACTCGTGTTGAGCGTGTGGAAGGGACGCTGGCCCTTTAAGGGGACATACAAGTGACATTTAGGAGTCGTTTCCACGGGGCAGATGAGGTGGAGGAGGCGACGGATAGAGAGACGATGACTGGACGAGGTCTTGGCGGATTGTGTGTGTGTGTGTGTGTGTGTGGGGGGGGGGGGGGGTCACAATGCGGCTGTTGTGGCATGAAGGTTACAGGCGATGACCACGGCGTGGGAGGAGAGACATGTGACCCTCTGGAGGACCACTGCGACCAGCTGGGGGTGGTGGTGATGTTGTTGTTGTTTTTTGTTGTTGGTGGTGATGTTGTTTGTTGTTTGTTGATGTTGTTGGTGATGTTGGTGCTCGTGATGGTTCCTGAACTCCTCAAAGCTCTGAACATCAGCTTCCCCGTAGGCGGAGGCCCATTTAAAGGCACGGCGTCCCCTTTCTTTCTTCTGCACGGGAATCAAACGGCAGCTCTATTTCTCTGGGGGAACTGAACCACATCCGGACTCACCTTTAAATCCTCCGGTTAACATTTAGTGTTTCAATGTATATTTTATAAAGGTTTATAAACCAAATGATGAACATGTGAAGAGTCTCTTTAACCTGTGTGAATAGAGATGGACTCTGAGCTGCTGTTGGGTGTTGAACTCCTGCGGCGCCCTGGGACACACACACACACACACACACACACACACACACACACACAACATGAGGACCCAGCCAGAGCACACCTGGGTGGGCGGGGCCAGCAGCACCGTGACCTCCAGCTGATGACAGAGTGTGTGTGAGTCTGTGTGTGTGTGTGTTAGGTGTGTGTCTAGTCACTGGTCGAGTTACCTGTGTCTCCGTGGTAACCGACCAGGTGTGAGGTCGCCGCGCCCAACACACACACACACACACACACACATTCCCAACCAAGAGAAAAACTCAAAATGTGTGTTTAGGTGTTTTGTTTATTTACAATCACAAAAATATTATAAAAAATAATACACACAATATAATAACAACAACAACAAAAAACTAAACATTTAATTTTCATTAGAAATAATACAAAAATATATTCGCGAGCGGCGGATGAGAAGGAGTTTGGGCTTTTCTTTGTGGGCGGGGTCACGCCGCATTAGGCCCCTCCCCCGTGTCGAACATGTGCGTGGTCAGGTAGTCCTCGTAGCGCCCGTCGATGAGCGCCGCCGCGTTGTTGCGGGCGAACCAGCAGTCCACGCTCTGGGCGCCGCCGTAGATCCTGCGGCTCTTCCGGACCACCGGCACCGAGCGTTGCCGCACCGATAGCGCCGCCGCCGGCTGGGCGCCGCCCGCCGCCGGGAGCAGCGCCAGACCCACCTCCTGGTACAGGAACTGACCTGGAGCGCCACATGGGGAGGCGGTTATTACAACAGTCTTTGAAGGCCTCATGAAGGTCGGCGTGAAATGGAGTAACATTCAAGGACGATATCGAGAAATGTGCTTCTGTGATGGCTGAGCAAGATATTGGAAGAGCAGAGTATATATTTATATATATATATATATATATATATATATATATATATAATATAAATATAATATATATATATATATATATATCTTTATTTATACATTTATATTTTTAGAGTTTTGTAGATTTATATATAAATATACATTTTATATCTATATCTATAAAAATATTTATATATTCATACTTTTATATATATATATATATATATAAAATATATATTCATATATATTATATATATATATATATATATTTGTATATATATATAATATATATGAATATATATTTTTACATTTATATTTCAAACAAAAAAATATTTATATATATATATAATATATAAATATAATATATATATATATTTTAGAAGCAACAATATATGTAGATTTAGTCACAATGAGCTCTTCACCTAATTTTATATTTATAATATTGAATTCAATAAAATCAGGAATTTCTTTTTTTTTAATTTGTACGTTAAAACATTAAAGTCTGTTTTTACGTGATTAAAACCTTAATCAAAACCTAAATTAAAACTGTTACTAGAGCGTCAGTACACCGTCAGTAGAGCGTGAGTAGAGCGTGAGTAGAGCGTGAGTAGACCGTCAGTAGAGCGTAAGTAGAGCGTCAGTAGAGCGTCAGTAGAGAGTCAGTAGAGCGTCAGTAGAGAGTCAGTAGACCGTGAGTAGAGTGTGAGTAGAGCGTCAGTAGACCGTGAGTAGACCGTCAGTAGAGCGTAAGTAGAGCGTCAGTAGAGCGTCAGTAGAGAGTCAGTAGACCGTGAGTAGAGTGTGAGTAGAGCGTCAGTAGACCGTGAGTAGAGCGTGAGTAAAGCGCGAGTAGAGCGTCAGTAGAGCGTCAGTAGAGCGTCAGTAGAGCGTCAGTAGACCGTGAGTAGAGCGTGAGTAGAGCGTGAGTAGACCGTCAGTAGAGCGTAAGTAGAGCGTCAGTAGAGCGTCAGTAGAGAGTCAGTAGAGCGTCAGTAGAGAGTCAGTAGACCGTGAGTAGAGTGTGAGTAGAGCGTCAGTAGACCGTGAGTAGACCGTCAGTAGAGCGTAAGTAGAGCGTCAGTAGAGCGTCAGTAGAGCGTCAGTAGAGAGTCAGTAGACCGTGAGTAGAGTGTGAGTAGAGCGTCAGTAGACCGTGAGTAGACCGTCAGTAGACCGTGAGTAGAGTGTGAGTAGAGCGTCAGTAGACCGTGAGTAGAGCGTCAGTAGACCGTCAGTAGAGCGTCAGTAGAGCGTCAGTAGAGCGTCAGTAGAGCGTCAGTAGAGCGTCAGTAGAGCGTCAGCAGCACCCACCCAGCAGGCCGTGGCAGTGGGCCGACAGCCCCTTGCTGCGGCCCACGTAGAAGCCCAGGTGGTCCCTCTGGTAGGGCGCCGGGTTCTTGTACAGGTGCAGCAGGATGACGAACACGATGTCGCCGCCCACCGTCACCGTCACGTTGGCGCCCGCCGCCACGGCCACCGACAGGGCGCCGCTGCTCACGGCCGCCGTGGAGCGGCAGGGCAGCACCATGCGGCGGCGCCCGTCCAGGATGACCTTGGCGGGGGTCACCTCGATGTAGGCGCGCGCCGGCCGGTCCACCACCACCGTGATGGCGCTGAAGTACGTGCGCCGCAGCTTACGGCTGCCGGGCGGCGCCGGGGCGCCCACCAGCTTCCCGTTCACCGTCACACCTGGAGACGCGAGACACGCCGATCTCTAAAATGTGTTTTATTCACGTTTCATTTACGCTGAGTTTGAAATAATTCAAATATGAAATATAAAAATCCAAAAATATAAGCCGTTTTTTATTGTATTATATTTATTGATATAAATGTTGTGTGTGAGTGCGTGTGTGTGTGTGTGTCTGTGTGTGTGTGTCTGTGCGTGTGGATGTGTGTGTGTGCGTGTGAGTGTGTGTGTCTGTGTGTGTGTATGTGTGTGTGTGTGTGCGTGTGTGTGTGTGTGTGTGTGTGTGTGTGTGTGTGTGTCTCACCTGAGTGCTTGTGGTCAGACACCAGGCGCAGCACGTGTCCCGGCTCCCCGTTGATGTTGAAGCAGACGGTCAGTTTGCTGAGCGGGAAGTCGACCACGAAGTGAGGGTCGCCGTCCGCTGAGGACGGAGAGGGCACGACGGCGTGAACAGAGGGGTCAGGGGTCAGAGGTCAGGGGTCAGAGGTCAGGGGTCAGAGGTCAGGGGTCAGAGGGTCAGGGGGTCAGCACATCTTCCTGTTACTCTGACTGACACTGACCTCAAAGTGTTTAAAGTCTCTGGATCTCTCCTGTTTTCTCGTCTCGATGTTTTCTCGTGTTTCTCGTCTCGATGTTTTCTCGTCTCGATGTTTTCTCGTGTTTCTCGTCTCGATGTTTTCTCCTGTTTTCTCGTCTCGATGTTTTCTCGTGTTTCTCGTCTCGATGTTTTCTCGTCTCGATGTTTTCTCGTGTTTCTCGTCTCGATGTTTTCTCGTGTTTCTCGCCGTCAGGCTTCGCTTCACGAGACGTTCCTGGACTCTCTGAGCCGGTGTCTCCTCGTGAGAACCGACCCGAGACGAGTGGAGAGCCTGAGCGCTAATGACCCCGTCATTAGGCTAACGGGGGGGGGGGGGGGGGGGGCTCTACTCTCACGAGCTTCTCACCCGGGGTTCAAAGGGCCGGCTCCATGGCGGCGTTTGGATTAGAGCCTTCAGACCGTCTGACCAACAAATTACAGGCCGCCACACAGAGAGTGGAGAAAGAGAGTGTGCTGACCCCCCCCACACACACACTCACACACTCACACACACTCTCACACACACACACACACACACACACACACTCTCACACACACACACACACACACACACACACACACACACACACACACACACACCTCGCCTCTCCTTCAAGTCTCTCGGCCTCAGGTGAAGCTCTAACATGAGAGACGCTGGACTCACCTGAGGTTTTGGAGAAGGTGACGGACTTCTTGGCCGCTCGTCTCTCAGCGTGACCTGCTGGAACACAACGTAACACAACGTAACACAACGTAACACAACGTAACACAACGTAACACAGCGCGTTCACCTTGACGTCCGTGTGGTGATGTT
The DNA here is from genome assembly GCA_036178185.1 of Liparis tanakae. Classification (NCBI taxonomy): domain Eukaryota; kingdom Metazoa; phylum Chordata; class Actinopteri; order Perciformes; family Liparidae; genus Liparis; species Liparis tanakae. The sequence goes on from CM070089.1 coordinate 906,360, forward strand.
TGGTATGAATGAAATGTGTTTATTCTGGGACGTAAGTTTCCTTTAAAACCTGTTGTTTATAGGCAAAAGAAGCTTTTATTTTGAAGTCATCTTATTTTGAATAGTCTTCCGAAAACCGGAAGTGAGGTTGTTCTCGGAGGCTCCTCCCCCTCTCGTAGCGGTTAGCATGCTGTGCCATTGAATGTTGCATGTCGACTCACCCCTGGGATCGGGTTAGCGGCCGCTAGCTGCAGTTAGCTTGGAGTTACAGCGTTTAGCTAAATGCAGCGACGCACGCTAGCGCTAAAAGTTTATCTTCACACATTCTTCCGTGTCGAAAATAACTAAACTTTATATTTCTATGGGCGGCCGATAGAAACCAAACAGCTAACTGGGCTAGCAACGCAAACGAGCTGCTGGGAGGCGAGACCATGGAGACGTGACAATAAGCTGTTAGCATAGCAGCTAACGTAACCTAGCAGCTAACGTAGCATAGCAGCTAACGTAGCATAGCAGCTAATGTAGCATAGCAGCTAACGTAACCTAGCAGCTAACGTAGCATAGAAGCTAATGTAGCATAGCAGCTAACGTAGCATAGCAGCTAAACCAGGAGCAGAAGTTGGACTTCATCGTCATCAGGAGGGTTTTAGACCGGGCTTTGCTTCTTTTTTGACCGTTGAAATGCAGCGTCACTGACCGGCTGCTCTCAGACCGTGTCTGTGGTTCTCTCAGACCGTGTCTGTGGTTCTCTCAGACCGTGTCTGTGGTTCTCTCAGACCGTGTCTGTGGTTCTCCGTTTCCCCGTGACTCAGTGGACTCAAGCTCACCGATGTCGTTGCTCGGAGATGAAATCTGTCCGCTCGGCTTCCCGTTGTCTCTCTGCGGCCCCCCGTCCCCCCCGTCCCCCCCGTCCTCGCCGTCCCCCCCGTCCTCGCCGTCGTCGGGCAGCCGGTCGCCGTCCCCTCCGTCCGGCGCCGTGTCGGTGGGCGCGGCGGCCATGGTGCCGTCGGCCAGGACCTCGGGCCGCTCCACAATGAGGCTGGTGAGCGGCGTGAGGAAGCCGTACGCCAGCGCCAGCGCGGCGGCGCGCCGGCCGTGCTCCTCCCTCTCTTTGCCCGTGCGGCTGCGGAGCCGCGAGCGCAGCCCGTCCTTCACGCTCAGGAAGCCCCACAGACGCTCCACGAAGTCGTCCGCCGCGGCGCCCAGAGCGGCGCCCGCCCCCGGGCTCTTCTCCGCCGCCGCCTTGGCCGCCTTGACGCGCCCCTCCGTCTCCGCCTCGCGGCGCCGCAGCGGCACGTCGGCCTCCAGCACGACGGTCTTGTCGTCGCTGCTCGCCGTCACGCGGACGCCCAGCGACGCGGCGCTGCGGTTGGCCAGCTGGCCGGCGACCACGATCTCCGAGCCGTTGAAGTAGTTGGCGAAGCGGCGCTGCGTGACGTAGCGGGCCGAGTCCTCCGTGTACCGGATGCGGACGTCGGACAGCAGAGGAGTCCCGATCTCGTCGTAGAACCTGGAGAGGACGGAGAGTCGGGTGAGACGGTTCCACCTCGGAGGATCTCACCGCCTAGAGGAACGTCCTCGTGGACTTCATCTCTTTCCTTGCCTCCTCGCCCGTATCCCGTAGCAACGACGCCAGACTGGATCCACGCCGCTCGCCCCCCGCCTGACCCCTCCAAGCCGCTTCAACCCCACTTCTGTTTGTGCAAACATTCGTAGAAGAGTGTGTGGAAAGCAAAGGTTGTGCGTGTGTGTGTGTGTGTGTGTGTGTGTGTGTGTGTGTGTGTGTGTGTGTGTCCTTGTTATCACGCCGCCGTAAACCTCCTCACCTCTTAACCGACGTGTTTGTTCAAGCCGGACGAGGTCTATTATCTGTGGAGTCTGTTAACGCCACAGAACACACACACACACACACACACACACACACACACACACACACACACATTCCTGCTAAACTGAACAAACATGGTGTGTGTCTGAGTGCGGAGGAGAGAAGAAGGATGAAGTGGATTAGAGGCTGTGAGCATTTGGCGGGCGGCGTTCCCTCGGCGATGGACGGCGTGTCAACGAAGGGGCGGAGCCATGAAGGGTAAATCTACGTATTAATTAATTAATTAATATTTAACGACCGCCAGAGAATAACAATCAACTTCCTCCGCCTCACAGGAGGCGTGGCCTCCACCTGGAGCACGAGGAGCGATCCCCGTGTCGGGCGCCATGTTCACATAAACACGTTTTGAGGACAGCGCAGCGCGTTCCCGTCTGCCGGGGCGTCGTACCCTTTGAGCATGGCGCTGGCGTCGGCGTCCTCGTCGATGCGCCGCATCATGCCGCAGTTCTCCAGAGCCATGCGCTCCAGCAGCCGGTAGTCCACGTCGGCGCCGATCCCGATGGTGAAGACGCAGAAGGCGTCCTTCACGGCGGAGCGCGCGTTGCCGAGGATGGCGGCGGAGCGGAGCTCGCCCACCGTGGGCCGGCCGTCCGTCAGGAACACCACCAGGGAGACGCTGTTGGGGCCGGCGTCCGGGCCGGACAGGAACTCGGCCAGCAGGCCGGAGCCGGTGTGGACGGCGGCGTCGATGTTGGTGCCTGCAGGGGGGGGGGGGGGGGGGGGGGGGGGGGGACGTCCACATACGGCCGATAAATCAAATTTTAACCGCAATCCAATGGAGATACATAGAAGAGGCCAAATTAGGTCAAATAGACGAAATTAATTAATATATATATATATATATATATATAAATATATTTAAAAAATATATACAGTATATCAATATATATATATACTGTATATATATTTTAATATATATATATATATATATAAAAATATATATAAATATGAAAAGAATATATATATATATATATTAAAATATATATACTGTATATATATAAATATATATACAGTATATATATACAGTATATATATATATATAAATATATGTACATATATATATTATATATATATAAATATAAATGGTTCAGGCTATTATTAAAAATAATAGTATGTTATATTTTAAGTGACTTTTCTCTAATTTTGCCTATTTGACCGAAGACCTGATGAAGGTGATGAAGGTGGTGAATGTGAAGAAGATGAAGAAGATGAAGGTGAAGGGGATGAATGTGATGAAGATGAAGGCGATGAAGGTGAAGAGGATGAAGGATATGAAGATGAAGGCGATGAAGGTGAAGGGGATGAAGGATATGAAGATGAAGGCGATGAAGGTGAAGGGGATGAAGGAGATGAAGATGAAGGCGATGAAGGTGAAGGGGATGCATCCTCGTAGACATCTGGATGAGGCTGACCTCCGTTGGGCACCAGCGTGTAGATGAACTTCTTGGCGTCGCGGACGTTGAGCGGCGTCACCGGCACCAGGCTGTGCGGCCGCCACACGCGGACGCGGCTGGAGAAGCTGACGAAGTTGAAGCGGTCGCCGGGGCGCAGGTCCCTCAGGATGGTGAACAGGGCGTCTTTGGTCTGAGGACAAAGAGACGGCGTCACCCCGAGGTCACCGGGCGTCACCCCGAGGTCACCGGGCGTCACCCCGAGGTCACCGGCGGGGCGACCCGGGTCAGACAGACAGTCACACTTTTGATTTGACTCTAGAGATGCGACCGACTGGAGAGCGAACATACGGACGATACGCGGTTTCCTTCTCATGGGTCATTTTTTGTTTGTTTGTTTTTCATGTTTTCCAGCAGGACTACAGACGGAGAGTCTGTGAGGGAGGAGCTGCGTGGGGGCGGGGCTTCTTTGTGATTGACAGGTCAGTCCAGGTCAGGCGAACTCGAGGCTTCTGGGCGGAGCTTATCTCCTCGTGCAAAGAGGCGTGGGGGGGGGGGGGTCACAGAGCTTCTAGATGTCTGTACAGCCACGGGTCAGAACCACAGACCGACCCGCCACTGAAACGCTCCATTGTGGAGCCACATCAAAAACCCACTTGTCCTGGGGGGCGGGGCGGGGGGCGGGGGGGCGGGGTCGGGAGGTCGCGGGCGCCGTGGTGGAGAACGTTCCATCGCCCCACGGCGCTGACCTTCCTCCCTCACAGCCGGCCTTGTTTCCACTTCCCTCTCCTCACTCGTCTGTTCCTCGCTGCAGCTGCAGGCCCGGCGGGTCGGGGGGGCGGCGTGATGCCGACGCTCCGCGTGGGAGCGAGGAGGCGGGGTGTCGGGTTCCTGATCCGATTACGGCATCGGAGTTCAAATCAGGTTAAAAAGTCTTTGAGGGGTCAGAAGGTCACATCTACTTGTGGTCCAGGGGGACCTTCAGCTGCCTTGTGTTAAAGCTGAGACCAGACCTGAGCTACTCCACGAAAACAAGGAGGAAGTCCTCTTCAACGCAACTTATGTAACTTAATTAACAAACATACTTGTTTTAATAGGATTCTAAACCAAACAAAGTAGTTTTGCTTTTATGTCATTTTTTGGGAATCATTTGAAAAACGAACTTTTCCGTCGTTTAGATTTGAGGAAATGTTCAAACTCCACATTGGACACGTTCCTGCAGCTTTAACTTCGGCCTGAAGGTGGCGCTCTACCTGTCGGATCTTGGTGCCCGACATGGAGGCGCTGGTGTCGATCACAAACACCACGTTCTTAGGCACCGCAGGCAGGTCCTTGGGGGCGAAGTAGTGAACGAAGTGTCCGTTTAAAACCTGGGAGAGGAAGAGGAGGAGGAGGTTAAGAAGAAGAAGAAGAAGAAGAAGAAGAAGAAGAAGAAGAAGAAGAAGAAGAAGAAGAAGAAGAAGAAGAAGAAGAAGAAGAAGAAGAAGAAGAAGAAGAACACCTGGATGTCTCCGATGCCCATGTCTCTCTGCACGTCGTAGCGGATCACGAAATCTCCCAGAATGCCGTTGGTGGTGATCTTGGCCTGCTGGACGATGTTGGGGCTGAAGGTCACTCTGCAGACGTTCTTTTCCACTTTGATCGTCGTGGTAACGGGATGCTCGGACCTGGCTGGCGGCACGGAGACAGGAAGTGGTTTAGCCCAGATAAATTCTGCGTTTATATTTGTTTTAATAAAAATAAAAATATCTGATCATATTTAAGAGTAATTATAAGTTCTTGAGAGTAATTAAGAATTTTCCCATTTTGTAAAATATTAAATATATAATACTGTTGTTAGAATTGGGATATTATCAGGTAAAATAAATAGTCCTTTGAGCTTCGCAGTAACTGCTTAAAGAAACGAAAGATAAAACCTGAACGTACATGAAGCGACGGGCTTCAGAGTACAAATACATATATTTAAAAAAAGGATATATATTTTTTTATCTGATCATATTTAAAGTTATTAACAACTTCCCCATTTTGTAAAATATTAAATATATAATACGTTGATAAAAAAAATGAATATTTGTAGAAGTAGAGACAAATAAAAGTAGAAGAAAGCCACAAAGAAATGGATGAAGTGACCGCCATGTGGAACCTGGACTCTTGGCGGCGGCGGCGGCGGCGGCGGCGCCGGTGCGGAGCGGCAGCACGGCGAGGCCGGTGACGGGCGCGTGGTCCACGATGGTGACGTCCAGCCGCAGCCGGCTGACCAGCTGCAGCGGCCGCAGGCTGGTGCTCAGCTCGTAGCGGCCCAGCCGGCGCCGCAGCAGCTCCTCGTACGTCAGCAGGAACACGGCCCGGTTACGGCCCGGGATCATGGCCGCCATGCGGAACACCTCCACCTGCTCGGGGCTGGGGGGCAAGAGTTGCTTATACTTCTGTGTACTTTTTAAGTGCAGGACTTTGAGAGGAAGAGGAGGAGGAAGAGGAAGAGGAGAGGACCAAGTGGTGATGTCATGCCTCTTAGTGAGTCACCCAATCTCATTTAGGGAAATGTCACTTTCCATCTGACATCTTTTCACACCCACACACACACAAAGACAGACACACACACACACACAGACACACACACACACACACAGACAGACAGACACACACACACTCACACAGACAGACACACACACACACAGACAGACACACAGACACACACACATACACATACACACAGACAGACACACATACACACACACACACACATACACACACACACACACACAGACCCCCCCCCCCCCCCCCGACACACACATACACACACACACACAGACACACACACTCCTCTCACCTTGCATCACCTGACTCGTTGGTTCTGGCTCTTCCTCCGGTTTCCGGTTTGACCTTCTTGATCTTCGGTGTGATCTCGCTCTGGTAGACACGCCCCCCGATGATCCTGTGGGGGTGTGTGTGTGTGTGTGTGCGTGCGTGTTTGTGCGTGCGTGTGTGTGTGCGTGTTAAAAGAAGTATAAAAGTTCCACCCTGTCTTGTCTCCATGCCGTTGTTTCCATGGCAACAAAAACATCATAGAGGTCAAACCGGACAACGTCATCTTTTGTATTTTAGTATAAAGTTTACTCAGATTATTTACTTAGGACTCTTTGGCTGTGACAGACTTTTATTTATATATAAATAAATACATATTTAAATATATATTAATATATATAATATACATATATATGTATGTATATATATATATATATATATATATGTATATATATATAAATGGTTCAGGCTATTATTACAAATAATAAAATGTTATATTTTATTTGACTTTACTCTAATTCCGTCAATTTGACTCCCTGAACACTAAAGATCTGATGAAAGTGATGAAGGTGATGAAGGTGAGAAAGGCGATGAAGGCGAGGAAGGTTAAGGGGATGAAGGTGAAAGTGATGAAGGTGATAAAGGTGAAGGGGATGAAGGGGATGAAGGTGATGAAGATGAAGGACCTGAAGGGGATAATGAATGATGATGAAGGTGATCTCATTTTCTCGGGTGAGTATATCTGATAAAGTTTAAATCTCCCTTTCTACAGTTTAACTTTGAACATATTTCATATTTCATACGTCATCAGCGAGGCTGTGGCCGCGATGACGTCACGGCCCGGCCTCTTACATGGTGAAGTTGGAGACGTAGGCCGCGGCGGGGATCTGGAACTGGAACACGCCCTCCGCGGCGGCGGAGCGCCGGTTGAGCATCGCGCAGTGCACCGCGGTGAAGGCGTAGCGCGAGACCACCGTGGTCTGGATGGACAGCTCCTGGATGTGGGGCTTGGTCTCCTGGGGGGGGGGGGACATCAGCTGGGCCACGGACAGCGCGTCTGGCACAATGTGTACGCGCCACAGCTGTGCGTAATTAACAGGACAGTGACCACAACCAGCCGGAATGCGTTCCCAGGAGCTCGGGGCCAGCTGCGCGTCACGCCCCAACGAGGCGCGTGCACGCTCCGGGGACGAGCCTCAATAACAGAAACTAAGGGACGTAATTCAGATGTTCTCTGAATGCCATGACGTCAGTTCCCCTGAAGCTCCTGAACTCTCGGAGGATTAAAAGGCTCCAACATTTCACTTGTATTTCGTCCCTCACGCGCAGATGTTTCTCTATCTAACATTTATTTAAAGTGAAACTCAAACCGTTGTCCTCTAAGTGTACAGCCTCCTCCCCGTGTGGGGTCCTCACCTGGCTCAGGATCGTCCTCACCTGCCGCGGGACCCTGCGCGGCGCCTGCGTGGACACACAGGAGAGAAGGAGTCAGATCTGGAAAGCCCAAAAACACCGAAATGAGCAGGGCCCTGAACGCGTCTTACGAGGTCCAGGTCAAAGTCCGCGAGCTCGTCTTCGAACCGGGGCTCCACCAGTTGACCCAGTGCAGTCGGGCTGCAGCAGAGCAGCAGCAGCAGCAGCAGCATCGTGGTGGTGCGTTCAGGTACAAGTCAAACAGAGGAGTGGGACCTGATGGGACACTGCGTGGAGGAGAACGGAGACACGCCCACTCCACTGGAGAACACCCAGGACACGCCCACTCCACTGGAGGATACCCAGGACACGCCCACTCCACTGGAGGATACCCAGGACACGCCCACTCCACTGGAGGATACCCAGGACACGCCCACTCCACTGGAGGATACCCAGGACACGCCCACTCCACTGGAGGAGACAGGCGCGGTGTCGTTAGGCCCACTGCTGGATGGGGTTGGTGCTGCCTTCAGGGTCTGTTTACTAGATGCACTTGAAGGCAGCATTATTCAACCACTGACCTCTACGAACTGCCTCAAATATCCCCTTAATTCCATAATAAATAATATATATTCTCAAAGATACTTTATATTATTTTAACTACACAAGGCGTAATAAACAAAGGAAATTGTAATGATTAAAAATAATTTTGTATTATATTATAAAATAAAAAACATACATTGAATTTAATTAGATTGTTATTATAAGATCTTATCTAATTTAAATTGTAAGCCATTATAAATACTCACTAAGTTCTTATTATATTTCTTCATTCAACATTCAAATGACTTTACTGTTTAATTCCATGCAAATTATTCCCCTAAAAATCAAACTTTTAAGTAAAAGAAAAATATATATACAAATAATAAATGCTTCTTCTATTTTCTATACATACTGCGCCATCTGGTGGCCACATGCGGCATTACATCGTTCACATGTAAACCGAGGGAGGAGGGGGATTGTGCTTAAATAAATAATCAATAATCAATAATAAATACTCATTCATCAATAATCAATAATCAATATTCAATAATAATAAAGAAATAATAAATTATTAAAAACATTACAAAATATACCAGCGGAATAAAACCTGACTAAAAAATAAAGAATACATTCCTCTTCTGCTTCCCCTTCTGCTATCTGTTATCTTTGGCGCCACCAGGTGGCCACGTTGCAAAATTACATCATACACATGTAAACGGAGCTATGGGGAGATATGTGCTTAAATAAATAAAATAAATAATGAATAAAAAATAAAAAATAAATACAAATTAAAATATAAATACAATTATAAATAAATGAATAAATAAAAATAAATAAATAAATAAATAAAATAAATGAAATAAATAAAATAAATGAAATAAATAATCAACCGTGTACACCGTGATGGTCAGTTTGACAGCCTGAAAACATAGAACTCTTTCTCTGGGGGGGGGGGGGGAGTCAAACTCGTCTTATTTACCCTGCATGCACTGCAGGTCAAGTTTCAGTGTGTCCCCTCTCTCTCTCTCTCTCCATGAAACACAGTAAATATTGACGGGTCCGGGGGAGTCGATCAGCCCAGTGGATTTTAACCTCTCCAGTCTGCCGCTCGGCTGCGTGTTCCCGAGCCTCTCCAGAAGGACTCCGAGCTGCTGGTTGTCTTATTGTTATTTATGTGTATTTGTGTCTGAGCCCACAGGCCTGGAAACATGAGGCGTCTGCTGCTGCTCGCCGGGCTGCTGCTGCTGCAGCGAGGCCGCGGCTTCGAGTTCGTGATCGATGGAGAATGGGAGGACGAGATGGTGAGTTCAGGGAGTCCGCCGCCACGTTTTATTTAACCTCACGTCCATATAACAATGTATTTGTCTGTGTTTATAGATTTAAAGAAAGTCAAAATAGACATTTGTATTCGTGGTGTAGTCGAATAGTTTGTCTTTAAACCATGACATTGTTTTAGGTGAAATGAAGTCTAAACTCTTAGAGGAAAAATCTTTTTTTCAGCAAATTGCCGTCATTTAAGACTTTGATATATATATATATATATATATATATATATATATATATATATATAAATATAAATAAATATATATATATATAAATATAAATATATATATATATTTATATGTGAATTTTTTAATTACTTTTCTTGCCATGACCTTTGACCTTTTACAACTAATTTTTGTACAGTAGAAAGTTGATTTATGCTGTAATATAAAATAAATAAAATAATATTTAAATAAAATAAATTAAAATAAATAAATAAAAGTTAAATAACGAGAAAGAAATTGTAATTGTTGGATAAAATAATAATATTAAGTGTTTTTCTTTTGTCTCTACAGTCACATAGCAAATTGTCGTCGTTTAAGATTCTTTAGTGTCTATATGTGACCTTTGACCTTTTAAAACTTTCTAATATTGCACAATCTACTCTCTGAATCCCCGCAGAATAAATAGAAATATTGCAACAACCTTCATCTGTTGTGTATGTGTTAAAAAATAGAAAAGTAGTTAAATCAGGTGAAAACAAAGTTGTAAATGTTGCATAACAACACACATGAATTGTGTTTTTCTCTCCAGTCACACACACGGGATCACCGGGAGAGACACAAGGTGAACACACCGACTCGTCCTGCTCAGACCTTTGCCGTCACAATAACGTCTTCATCGGTTTCCCAATGCACCCTCGGGAGTCGTTCCCCTGAAGCTGCGGCGCGGCGTCCTGCTCGGCGACGCGCTGCAGCCGCGTGACGTGATCTTTGTGTTCTTTGTGTTCTTTGTGTTCTTTGTTCTCCGCTCTTTGTGTTGCAGAGAGCGGAGCTGACCAGCGAGGAGCAGGAAGACTTTGAGGTACGCCGGCTGAACCGTATCTCATAATCGATAGCGGCTGTTTGAAGAGACTCCGTGAGCTCGGGGTTATTGACTCCCACAAACAAATCAATCATTGTTTTCGTGCTTTTTAATGAAATGAATGAATGAAATGTACTTTATTAATCCCCAGGGGGAAATGTGTTGCCAACAGAAAGCAGCCCGATAAAGCTAAACACAATAAAAAACATAATAGTTTGATGTTGTTATATTTAAAGGGAATGTTTGTGTAGAGGAGCGAGGTCTGCAGTGTTGTGGAGGAAATAAGAGAAACGCCTCAAATTAAACATTAGGAGAGGCGGGAAAACGTAGAAAAACACATCTAAGAGTAAAGGGGGGGGGGGGGGGAATTGCCCCTTTGCAAACATATATACAGCAGGCAAAGTTCCTGGACCACATGATTCCATGATGACACACACACACACACACACACATACACACATTCACACACACACACACACACACACACACACACACACACACACACACACACACACACACACACATAGAGGTGTCACGTCCAGGTCAGAAACTCACTTAGATAATGAAAGAAAACCGTCCCTCCTCCTCCTCCTCCTCCTCCTCCTCCTCCTCCTCCTCCTCCTCCTCCTCCTCCCAGGCCATCCGAGGAGATGACCTCACCATCAAGAGCTACAAGGTGGAGACTCGCATCACGTCGCGCTTCGCCCACACCACCGTCCGGAGCTCCGTGGTCAACTCGGGCGCCAAGTCTCAGAGCATCGGCTTCAACGTGCAGATCCCCAAGCGCGCCTTCATCACCAACTTCACCATGTGAGACCCCTGTGTCCCCCCGGTGTCCCCCCCGGTGCCCCCCCCCCCCCCGGTGTCCCCCTGGGTTTCCCCGTCCCAACCGGCCTCTCACAGAGACAGAAGGTTTTGACTCGTCTCTCGGCTGCAGGAACGTGAACGGCATCATATTCGTGGGCTCGGTGAAGGAGAAGACGGTGGCCAGGAACCTGTACGCCCAGGCCAAGGCCAGAGGGAAGGCGGCGGGCATCGTCAGGTACCCCAGCCGGCCCTCTCAGGGCCTCAACACACTCCCCCCTCCCCAAAAGCTCCTCGGCGTCACTGACAAGCGGTTGTTTCTTCGCTCCTTAGGGCGAACTCCCAGGACATGGAGACGTTTAAGACGGAGGTCTTTGTGCCCCCGGGCAGCAACATCGAGTTCGAGCTCCACTACCAGGAGATGATGCACCGGAAGCTGGGCTTCTACGAGCACACGCTGCACCTGCAGCCCGGGAGGCTGGTGCCGCAGTTCCAGGTGAGGTGTCCGTCGTTCGGCGTCCTTCGGCGTGCGCGTGAACCCCCCCGATCGCCCCGCTGACCCCCTCCCTCCTCAGGTGGACGTGTACATCTTTGAGCCCAAGGGGGTCTCCATGGTCCAGACTGCCAACACCTTCGGGGACAAGTTCGCGGAGCTGATCAGGGTCACGTCCACCAAAGACAAGGTGAGGCCGAGACTCTCCAAGCCGCCCGGTGGACGGCGAGGGCGCCTGCACCTTGTGTTTGGGCTTCGTACACGTGTAGCTGGATCATTCTGGAGCTTCAAAGTGATCGAAAGAAAGAACCTCATGTTGTATTACCAGAATACAGGGATGGGAACAGAAAGACAGGGAAGGGTCTCCATGAAGGTGGAGAGATCCAAGGGACCTTAAGGTCTTTAGGTCTTTAGGTTTTTATGTCTTTATGTCTTTATGTCTTTATGTCTTTAGGTCTTTAGATCTTTAGTTCTTTAGGTCTTTAGGTCTTTATGTCTTTATGTCTTTATGTCTTTAGGTCTTTAGGTCTTTAGATCTTTAGATCTTTAGGTCTTTATGTCTTTATGTCTTTATGTCTTTATGTCTTTTGGTCTTTAGGTCTTTAGTTCTTTAGATCTTTAGATCTTTAGGTCTTTATGTCTTTATGTCTTTTGGTCTTTAGTTCTTTAGATCTTTAGGTCTTTAGTTCTTTAGGTCTTTAGGTCTATGGGCTCGTAGAAATGATTGTTTAAAATACATTTCTTACATTTAGTTAAATCCTTGAGGCTGCAGTCAGAGTGTAAAGTCCTAACAGGACTAAATGCATCAGGATTATTTTACCTCTTCTTTGTAATTCATGACAAAAGAAATCCACAGAATTTCACGCAAATCCGTCCGGTATGCTTTTATGTTTTATAGATACCTCCAACATGTGAAGCAGAAGAATCTCACGTTGTAATGTCTGATTTGAGTGATTCCTCCGGTCTTTGCCCTCAGGCTCACGTCTCCTTCAAGCCGACCCTGCAGCAGCAGAGGAAATGCCCCAACTGCACCAACAGCGCCGTGGACGGCTTCCTGACGGTGCAGTACGACGTGACCAGGGACAGCAACGCCGGGGAGCTACAGGTGCCCCCCCCCCACTTCCCCTTCAAATTAAGAGTCTTGATTACCTTTGACGGGGCGCGAGGCTAGAACACCTTTCCCCCCCCGGCGTTGTCTTGCAGGTGTCGGACGGCCACTTCGTCCACTTCTTCGCGCCCGCCAACCTCTCGCCTCTTCACAAGAACATCGTGTTTGTCATCGACATCAGCGGCTCCATGTGGGGTGTGAAGATGAAGCAGGTGAGTGGTTGGGTCCGGGCACCTCCACCCTTTCGGTTCGGCCCGGGAATTACCCACAATCCCTAGCGTTGTGACGTTGGGCTACCGGCGGAAGCTCGGAGACTCAAGAGAGGAAACACGGCTTATTGTGACAGTAAGGATCAAAGATGGAAGACGGGTTCAGTCCCTGAGGGTCCAGGGTCCAGGGCCCTTTATTGTTTTATTGTGAACCACCGCCCCCTTGTGGCCATTTCATCCCCCCCCCCTCTCTCTCTCACAGACGGTGGAGGCCATGCAGGCGATCCTGGATGACCTGACCATCGACGACCACTTCAGCGTCATCGACTTCAACCACAACGTGCGCTGCTGGAGCGAAGATCTGGTCCCCGGGTCCTCCATCCAGGTGGAGGACGCCAAGATGTACATCCGGAACATCAAACCCAACGGGGGTGAGGGGGAACATGTCCGTCTTTGGGGGGGGGGGGTCTGGTTGTGGGTCTGGTGGGTTCCTGACTGTCTCCACCGTCACCCAGGCACCAACATCAACGAGGCCCTGATGAGGGCGGTGCAGATGCTGGTGAAGGGGTCCAACCAGGGGCTCATCGACCCTCGCTCCGTCTCCATGATCATCCTGGTGTCCGACGGAGACCCCACTGTGGGTAAGATCCGTCGGGGTTTTATTGGCGGAGAACGCACCGAGTTTTAAATAAGAGTCTCAGGAAGAAGCCGATTGTCTCGCCAGGCGAGATCAAGCTGAGCACCATCCAGAAGAACGTGAAGCGCGTGATGAGGGAGGAGTTCTCGCTCTTCTCGCTGGGCATCGGCTTCGACGTGGACTACGACTTCCTGGAGCGCATCGCCATGGAGAACCGGGGCATGGCCCAGAGGATCTACGCCAACCACAACGCCGCGGAGCAGCTCCGGGTACGGCGCCGCGGAGCCGCGTCCCCGAGGCCGCGGAGCGTCCAGTTTGACCTCCGCTCCACGTTCTCCGCAGACGTTCTACCGCCAGCTGTCCTCCCCTCTGCTGAGGAAGATCACCGTCCAGTTCCCGGAGGACGCCGTGTCGGACGTCACCCAGAGCCGCTTCGACAAGTACTTCAGCGGCTCGGAGCTGGTGGTGGCCGGGAAGGTGCTGCCCTCCGAGAGCGAGACGCTGACCAGCTTCACCACCGCGTCCGGGGTGAGTTAAACAAACAAACAAACAAACAAAAGTACCGCTCTCCAAGGGTTCAAGGCCCGGTGACCTCTGACCCTCGTCGTCCCTGCAGGCCCGCATGGACCTGAACGTGGAGACGGAGGGGGACTTCGCGGAGCTGGACACGGAGCTGTCCAAGCAGGAGCACTCCTTCACCGGCTTCGCCAGACAGATGTGGGCGTACATCACGGTGAAACAGCTGCTCTCCGAGAGGTGAGAGGGGAGGAAAGTAGGAATCAATGCAAATAAATGAGCTTAAAGCGTCTGAAGAAGTCTATGAATGCAGCAGATTGGATTCATGTTGGTTAAGAGTTGCATGTTGGCGATTAGAGTTATTGGCGTTTGTGATTAATTCCTCTCAGACTCTTCTTCTCCCTTGAGGCGACGTCTGTGTTTTCATTCTATGACAATTCCTGATTCTCTTCTATATTTTACCTAATAATGAGCTAACAACGCTAATTAGGCTAATTGCTGCGACATGCAATTCAATCATAAAAGTTTCGACTAAACCCCTTTCACTGGCCTGAAGTGTAGAAACGTGACGGTGATGCGGTCGCTGTGTTTCCCTCCCGCAGGTCTCTGGCTCCCTCGGCCTCCAAGAAGAGGAAGATCACCCAGCGCATCATGGCGCTGGCCGTGGAGCACCAGTTCGTCACTCCTCTCACCACGCTGCTGGTGGAGAGCGAGGACGGCAAAGAGCGGCTGCTGGCCGACTCCCCGAGGGACCAGAAGCACGGCTGCTGCATAGGTCCTTTAAAGCTGCATTCTCTCTCCTGACCACCAGGGGGCGACTCCTCTGGTTGTATAGAAGTCTACGCTTCATGTGTTAAAGCTGCATTCTCTCCACTGACCACCAGGGGGCGACCTCTTTTGTAATCTCCAGGAATAGGGGCCGGAGGCGGCTCTCCGTCCTCTCCCAAGACTCCGCAGGTGGTCTACTCGGCGCCCCCCTGGGTCCAGGTGACCACGGCGCCCCCCCCGAGTCAGGCGGTGAAGGGCCACGAGGAGTGGACCCTGCCCCCTCAGGTCAACTTAGGTAACACACACGCACAAGCACACACACAGACACACACACACACACACACACACACACACACACACACACACACACGCGCACACAGTGTTACATGTGAACGCTGTGTTCTCCCTCTAGTGGACAACGACCCTCACTTCATCGTCCACCTGCCCAGAGAGAACATGGACGTCTGCTTCAACATCGACTCCACACCTGGAGACATCCTGAACCTGGTGTCTGACAGCGGGACAGGTAACGCGTCACACCTGTGTGTATTGCATATTTAAATATAAATAAGGAAAATATATTAAAAAACGTGTGTATATTTTTATCTATATATATATATATATATATATATATATTTAAGGTATTCTTCAAATTATTTTATATATTTATATACATATAAAATATTCTATACATATATACAACATTTTAAAAAGGAATTTAAATATATATATATATATTATATTTAGATTTAAATGTATATGTATATATTTACATTTTCAAAATATTATATATATAAGATATTAAAATCTTCATAAATATATTCATATATATATTTTAATTATTATATATATTTTAATTATATATAAATATATATATATATAAATATTTGGAAAAGGGGGAGTGGGTATTCAAATTAAATCAAATAAAAAGTGTGTCCTTATATATCAAAATGAAATGTGACGTCTCGGTCCCGTTTCGCCTGTTTGACCTTTGAACCCGACCTGAAGGCCTGGTGGTGAACGGCCGGCTGGTCGGCGCCAAGCGGGTTCACAAGAGCAAGCTGAGCACGTACTTCGGCTCCATCTCCGTCTTCTCCCGGCCGGACGGCGTCGGCGTGACCGTCGACCCCGAAGGCATCGCCATGAGCGACGGCCAGAGCAACCACACCTTCACCTGGGGCGCCACGGCGGACATCGCTCAGGACGGGTAAACAAACACGGCACATCATCATCCTCATCATCCTCATCATCGTCATCGTCATCATCGTTAACCCCCCGCCTCCCTCAGCGTGAGGATCTCCATCGTGAAGAACTCCCACGTCTCCATCGTGGTGAACCGCGGCGTGCAGGTGATGGTGCTGCTGCACCGCGTGTGGAAGAAGAACCCCGTCAACGTGGACTTCCTGGGGGTCTACATCCCCAACGACAACCAGTACTCGCCCCTGGTCCACGGGCTCATAGGTACACACACACACACACACACACACACACACACACACAGTATAACATTACCATTAAATGATATCTGTGTGGTGGAACAGTGACTCGATGTGTGTGTGTGTGTGTGCAGGCCAGTTCTCCAGAGAGCCCGAGGTGAGCGTGCACGACGTGCGCGAGGGGCTGGACCCCCTGAAGAAGGAGGCCATCATGGAGGTGAAGGGCAACCAGCTGCTGGTCACCAGGTACGCCTCCACGGCGCCCAGATATGGACACACACACACGCGTCTCTGTAGACTGTAACTGTGTGTGTGTGTGTGTGTGTGTGTGTGTGTGTGTGTGTGTGCGTGTTCCAGGGGTTGGCAGAAGGACTACAGGCACGATAAGCGCCGCGGCTCCAGCGTCTACTGCTGGTTCATCCACAACAACGGGCAGGGCTTCATCGACGGCCACTACACAGACTACATCGTGGCCGCGCCCCGCAGCTTCCTGCGGCCGCCGGGGACGCCTTCAGGGTCCCCGTGACGCCTTCAGGGTCCCCGTGACGCCTTCAGGGTCCCCGTGACGCCCAGGGTCCCCGTGACGCCTTCAGGGTCCCCGTGACGCGCCTTCAGGGTCCCCGTGACGCGCCCAGGGTCCCCGTGACGCATTCAGGGTCCCCGTGACGCCTTCAGGGTCCCTGTGACGCATTCAGGGTCCCTGTGACGCATTCAGGGTCCCTGTGACGCATTCAGGGTCCCCTCATGTGCATAAATGAATTGTTCCCAAGAAAATGTGTTTGTTGTTTTTGTTGAGTTTATTGAGAGAACATTTAAAAATGTGAAGATGGAACTGATTACTGATAATAAAAATGAAACTGAATCGTCGTTGAAGACTCCTCACTGCCGGTGGGGGGGGGGGGGGGGGGGGGATATATGTATGGGGGGGGGTATGTACAGGGGGAGTATCTCTGACACAGTAGAGGTGGGACAGGAAGACGCTTCAGGCCAGTTTGGAGAAATCCTCGTAGGCGACGTCGACTCTCTTCCCCGTCTGAGGACCCTGAGGACCACAACAACAACAACAACAACAACAACAACACGCCTTCAGGAGGGGACCACAGGGGCTACAGCATTTATTATTATTAATCATATTTGTGTCTATATATATATATATATATATATAAAAAATTATAATAATATGTGTGTTTATATATATATTTTTTTTAATTAGACTTATATATATATATATATATATATATATATATATATATATATATATATATATATATATATGTGTGTGTGTGATGACCAGGTGAGCCTCTCACCGAGTCGAGCACCAACGTGGCGCTGAAGCTCTTCTCGTCGATTCCCTCCAGCAGAGCCTCCGTGTCGCGGTGCGCTCCGTTGAGGATCAGGACCCGCTTACCTGCAGGAGGTGAGAGGAGGAGGAGCTGAGGAGGAGGAGCTGAGGAGGAGCAGCAGCAGTGTGTCTGAGGGTCAGAGGGGGGGGGTCACCTGGTGCCGGGATGACGGTCTCCACGTGGTTCTGGTCCAGCTTCAGTTTGTCTCCGGAGTCGACCATCTTCACCACGGCGCCGTAGCGTTCTCGCACCTCCTTCACAATAAGAGCACACGTTAAGAGTTTAGAGTTTAGAGTTGACCGACGCTCGTCTCCGGCCGCCTGAACGCCCCGCGGCTCCGTTACCGTGACGACGGCCTTCTTCTTGTGGTACTTCTCGCCGAGCCTCTTGGTGACGACCTTCACCACGATGTTGGGCTGCAGCCAGAAGTCGGTCCTCACCGACTGCTTCCTCCTCTTCTTCTCCTCCATCTGAGAGGAGACGGGGTCAGAGCGCGGCCGGGAGGAGGAGGAGGAGGAGGAGGAGGAGAGGAGAGGAGAGGAGGGAAGAGGAGGAGAGGAGAGGAGGGAGGAGAGGAGGGGTCCACGGTCCGCTCTACCTCCATGATCTCCTCCAGAGCCGACGGCTTCTTCTTCTTCTCCGCCCGCCCCTCCGCCCCGGCGTCTTTCCTCTTGGCGGAGGACGCCGCCGCCTTCAGGGCACCGGCCCCCAGCGCCGCGCTGCAGGAGACACGGATCAGTAACCACGGTAACCACGGTAACCGCGGTAACCACGCACAACAACCGGGAGCGACCGGCGAGGCGTTCAGGGATCTCCGTACCTGGGTTTGGAAGGACCGGCGATGGACGCCGAGGCGCCCATGTTGAAGGCGACTGGAGGAGGAGACGAGAAGGTGAGAGGGAGGAAAGGAAGGGAGGAGACTGAGGAAAGGAAACCAACACACCTTTCTCTTCTTCGCTCTCTCGCTTCAGCTCTGTGAAAACTGGGGATTCCTACAAAATAAAAGAAACAACGTGTTTAAATTCTCGCCTCGCCCCCTCGCCTCCTCGCCTCCTCGCCTCCTCGCCCCCTCGCCTCCTCTCACCTCGTCCTCCTTGCCGCCGCGGCCCCGGCGGACCTGCTCCTCGATGAACTTGGCGCTCCGCTCTTCGTCGTCCAGGTCCTGCTTCTTCTTCCTCGCCTGCTCCTCCTGGCGCCGGATGGTCTCGGGGTCGCGGTCGATGTACTGGACGTACCAGCCCTTCGGCGTCTCGTCCACGACGCACAAACCTGAGGAGAGAGATATGTATGGTATAGATGGTATAAAACTTCATATTAAAAATAATATTTTAAGATATTTGTTCTTCTGGGTTCAATATCTACTCATGTAATGCGTTTTATTTACTTAATATTGTGATTCTGGTGCTTTCACATCAGTCAACTCGCATCGTAAAGCGTCTCCTCACATGGATGCGGGTCGTAGTTATTATATATGATATATTATAATTAATAAAAGGTGTATTTAGGTGCATTAAGGCATATTACATTACATCACATGTCATTTAGCAGACGCTTTTATCCAAAGAGACTTACAATAAGTGCATTTCAACCTAGAGTACAAACTAAGAACAACAAGAATACAGAAAGTAACATTTCCTCATCATAGTCAAACTACAAAAGTACCATAATAAGAGCCATTCAAATACTAAAGTGCAAATCTGTGTTTTAATCCAGATATAGTCGGAAAAGGTGCGTTTTCAGGTGCATTAACGCATATTAAGGTGCATTCAGGTGCATTACGGTGCATTAAAGTGTATTTAGGTGAATTCAGGTGCATTACTATGCATTCAGGTGCATTAAGATGCCTTCAGGTGCATTAAGATGCCTTCAGGTGCATTAAGGCGCATTAAAGTGTATTACGATGCCTTCAGGTGCATTAAGGTGCATTCAGGCACATTAAGGTGTATTACGATGCCTTCAGGTGCATTAAGGCGCATTAAGGTGTATTACGATGCCTTCAGGTGCGTTCAGGTGCTCACCTTCTCGGCCCAGCCACTTGGTGAAGTCGGTGAGCGTCTCCCACTGGGTGGAGTTCATGTGCACGTGCTCCCTGAAGTTGATGTACTCGTTGTAGATGATGTTGTTGTGCACTCGCTTGGTTCCTGCAGGTAGTAGAACAACAACAACAACAACAACAACAACAACAACGTGGTGACCCAGCTGCAGTCACACACATCAGGCCCATCGACGCGTCTTCAGGGACTCACCGAACCGTCTGCTGAGCAGCTCGATGAAGTCTCTTTTGAACTCACTGGGAAGACAAGCAAACACGAATCAACTCGTCCGCCTGTTGTCAGTTATTGTTGTTGTTGTGTTGTTGTGTTGTTGTGTTTCAGAGCCGTGTGGGAACCTACTCGGAGAAGTAGTCCATGAACTTGTTCGGGTCCTCCGAGGCCAGCAGCAGCTGCCGCTGGTGAGACTCCGCCATGCAGTGGCACTTGAAGCCATTCTGGAAAGACAAACACGTTAAAATGATCACAATAGAAACACAATAGAATCACAATAGAAACACTAGACGTGTTTTATTCACTCACCTCGTCGCGGCATTGCTTCTGACACATCTGACAATACCACCTCAGCTTCTGGAGGCCTTTGGACTTTATCCGGTTGGCTATCGCCTTCGGGGAGAGGAAATCAGCTTTTCCCATTATGACCAACCACAATAAACAACAATAAACAACACAACACGCGCTGGTTGTTTATTAACGACGTTTAAAGTTAAGGGAAAGCCTCATCGAGTCGCGGCTAAACTACCAACAACTGGTTTCCGGATATCTCTGACGTCATAACCTCGCGTGAACGCTTTAATCGCGCGAGAACAGTAGCTGCCTCCAAGGACCTATTGTAAGCTTCGGAATTTACACGATTTAGCGTTCTGATTTATTTCAAGTACTTTTATAAGTTTATTAGTACTTTGATTATAACACATATACTAGAATACAGTAACATATATGAATACTTTTATCTAAGAACGGTTAAATTAACTGTGAGACGTTCAGTGGTTCGTTCGTATGTCTGGATCGCACTCTTAACGTTATATTTGGCAACTCATGAACGCATCATTCGTCCATTTTACCTATAGCCTGCGCCTGCGCAGTACTGCCTGTCTGACCTTCATCGCAGTAACCATGTTCGCCAGGACCAGCTTGTTGGTGTTCTCCCCACAATGGTAAAGTCAAACGCCTTTTAAATACTTCCACTTTAATATCTACTTGTTTATCATTCACATGTGCATCACGTGACACTTTATGGGACTAAACGTGTAACTTGTAGTCTGAGTAAAAGGCCGTTATAGAAACACAAGGACGTGCTAACGTGGAGGCCGCGGCTAGCTAATGAATGACAGCGGTTCTCTGCTAGCTTAAACCCGTCTTGACATTGTGGGAGAAAGCAGGCAAAAGAGTAAACATGTAACGGATTAATGACTGCACTGTGTATAACCGCGTCCTTCTGCACGGTCAGATATATATATAGATGTATAGCTAGCTAGGCTAGGCTACTGTTAAAGCTAGCTGATGCGGCGCTAGCTCTCAAAGTGACACGTTTATCTCAACATATAAACACTTTCCACCGAGGCCCGAGCTGCTGATGGTGTTCTGCTGTGTTCTGCATGTTCTGCATGTTATTCACGTGGTGACGCGTCTCTGCTGAAGCTCACGCGCAGTCTGTGTTCGCAGTGGGCAGGTCAGGAGCATGGCGACCCTGAAGGACAGTAAGTACTTTACCGTACATCTGCAACCACAACAAACTGAACACCTCACGACGCAGAGTGACCTCTGCTCACCTGCAGCTTGAGGTCACTGCACGGGTCACGTGTGGGGGGTCACACGTAGTCATGTACAAGCTTCAAAACATGGTTTTAATATCTCTTTTTTTTAAATCCACTGTTTAAATGCAAAATAGTATTTTACAGCTAGAAGTAATAATGACGATAGTAATGAATAGGTAATAGTAATAATGTAATACATGGCTACCTTGAAGGACAGTAAGTACTTCTGCATTCTGCCCTCTTAAATATATATATATATATATATATATATATATATATATATATAAAAAAATAACATACGACTTATCTCACACCGATGAAACATAAGATGCTAAATGGTCTCTGTTTAAATATATTATGAGATAAATGCAGGAGTCAAATATGTGAGTCCACAAGTAGTTTATTTACAAGCATGGTCCACTAACGTCTTACATGCAAAGTAGTAGTTTACAGCTCAAAGTATCTTAACTAGCAGGGTTAATATGGTCATCCCTAAAGTTTTGGGAAAAGTCATGGAAATGTGTTGTGTTCATTCACATGTTAATTTATGCATTTTGGTTTGAAAGAATAAGCATTTATATCAATATTTAATTATTTTAATCAAACTATTGTCTCATTAATTTGTGTCCTTTTATACACCAAGATTTCACCAAATATTTGGCCATGGAAATGTGGTTTACAGTCCTGGAAAGGTCATTGGTCAACATGTGTAGGAACCCCGAACTAGGATTAACCAGCATTAAACACTTTGAGTTGCAAAGCCTTTTTATTTTTAGTGATCCAGTACTTAATCTTCCTCGAGTTGCCGGGTAGATAAAAAGTAGTTCAGTGTGTTTTTAACCTCTTCTACGTCCTCACAGTTGACGTTTTAATCCCGTCTTGGTAACGTCCCTCTTCTTTTCATCCAGTCACCCTCCGGTTGAAGTCCATCAAGAACATCCAGAAAATCACCAAGTCCATGAAGATGGTGGCCGCCGCCAAGTACGCCCGCGCTGAGAGGATGCTGAAGCCGGCCCGGGTGTACGGCTCCGGAGCTCTGGGTGCGGACGCCGTCTTGTTATCGCTCCCTCTGCATTGTTGTTATTATTTAGTGTTAACAAAGTTCCTCCCCTCTGCTCCTTAGCCCTCTACGAGAAGGCCGAGATCAAGGCGCCGGAGGACAAGACCGCCAAGCACCTGCTGATCGGCGTGACCTCCGACCGCGGGCTGTGCGGCGCCATCCACTCAGGGGTGGCCAAGGCCATCAAGCTCGAGATCGCCAACCTGACCGCCGTCGGCAAGGAGGTCATGGTGATCAATGTGGGAGACAAGCTGAGGGGCATCCTGGCCAGGTACAGGACATTTACTGATATGTAACTTAGATTTATTTATTCCTGTATTTATTTAAGCATTTTTTAAATTTATTTATTTATACCTTTTATTTATTCTTGTATTTATTTATACATTCTTTTTTTACATATTCCTGTATTTATACATTTATTTAAATATTTGTTTATTTATACATTTATTTAAGCATTTATTCATTTATTTATTTAAGTCCTCCATATTGTTTCGCCGATGTCGGCCTTTTATCTGCGGCGTAGTTTGTAGACGTTGATAGTCGTGTTGGGCTGGAGGGTCGCAGCGTAACGAGTCGACCATCAGTTGCTGACGGTCACGTCTTTATTATTATGACGTCTACATTAGTCTGAGGCTTTGCATTGAGAGCATCTGATTGGTCCCCAGGACTCACGGCCAGCACATCATCCTGAACTGCAAGGAGATCGGCCGCCTGCCGCCTACCTTCGGCGACGCCTCCATCGTGGCGTCCGAGCTGCTGAGCTGCGGCTACGAGTTCGACCAGGGCTCCGTGATCTACAACAGGTTCAGGTCCGTCATCTCCTACAAGACGGACAAGAAGCCCATCTTCTCCATCGACACGGTGGCCAACGCAGGTACTGCGCGTTAGAAGAAGGGACTCTCTTTCTCACTCTAACTCTCTCCTAACTCTCTAACAAAATGTTTCTGTCTAACTTACTCTAACTGTTTATCTCTCTCTCTCTCTCTCACACACACACACACACACACACACTGACCATGTGCCCCCCCCCCCCCCACAGAGAGCATGGGCGTGTACGATGACATCGACGCCGACGTGCTGAGGAACTACCAGGAGTTCGCCCTGGTGAACATCATCTACTTTGCCATGAAGGAGTCGACCACCGCGGAGCAGAGCGCCCGGATGACGGCCATGGACAACGCCAGCAAGAACGCCTGTAAGACGAGAGAAGAGTCCTTCATTTAAGAGACTTTTATAATGTTCTGAGACAGAAGAGTCCTTCATTTAAGAGACTTTTATAATGTTCTGAGACAGAAGAGTCCTTTTTAAAATGCTCCTCCCCAAAGAACAACTTGCAGAACCTGGTTTTTAAACCATGAGGAAATGGAGCTCCGTCCCGATACTCTCCTGCTGTATTTTATTTTTATTTGTATGTATTTATTGTTGCGTGTGTGTGTGGGTGTGTGTATATATATTTTAAATTGTATTTTTATAAAAAATAGATTGATTATTATGTATTTAAATTTGTTTTATTTATATATATGTATTCTTTAAAGTTGTATATTTCCACATCACCGACGTTCCTCCCTCTCCCCTCAGCTGAGATGATTGACAAGCTGACCCTCACCTTCAACCGCACCAGACAGGCGGTCATCACCAAGGAGCTCATCGAGATCATCTCCGGAGCCGCCGCACTGTAAGTCTCTCTCTCTCTCCCTCTCTCCCTCTCTCCCTCTCTCCATCACCATCATAACATCCCCTCAGGTGACTAACCTCCTCTCTGAACCTCTCTGCTGAATCAGGACCTGAGCTGGTTCTCCAGGAGGTAACGCGTAGCGTCGAGTCCTTAGAGCCAGACTTTAGGTTTAGCCTCCAGTCCAGAGAGCGCTCTGTGTTCACGTCTTTATTTTTTTAAATGTTCTCTTGTTTGTTTTCAGATAAACGGGGATCTGGACACCTCGGTCCCTAAAGTACTTCAGACCCTCGTCGTGACGTTTGTGCTTCTATTTGTAAAATATATATAGAGAATAAATCATCTGTATCTATCCTCTCAATAAATACTGATGACTGAGAACCTCCACGCGTCTCATTTACAGGTGGCTTGTTTGTGTTGTTGTTGTTGTTGTTGTTGTTGAGGGTTCAAGAACAACACAAACAGGAGTTGTTGTTCTACTTATATTTATTTATTCCTGTCTATTTATTTAAGCATTTATTTATACATTTATAAATGTTTTTTTGACATAAAGTGACTAAATTGTATTTAGTTGACGTCAAGCAGCAGAGACCAGGTCCACCAGACCCACAATGCATTGCTGGACCCGCTGGAGGGAAGGGGGGGCGCGGGAGGACCCTGCTGCAGGACACGAGGGGGTTCTGAAGGCACTACCACGTTAGTCCACCAGGGGGCGCCAGAAGCAACACGACGTCGTAACTTGATGCAAAAGAATTGGTTAAACCTTTAAGTATTTTTAGTTATATATTCATATATATAAAAATATATTATTTTTTACATGTGATTTATATATATTAGATTTAATGTTATAGGTTTTTAGATTAATGAGTTCATAACTTAGTTTATCGCTATTAGTTTATATAATTAAATCTGCAGAGTAAATGTGGCGACAGCTGAGCTTTGAGATGATTTCTGTGGAATAAAAAAAAAATATATAAATA
>CM070089.1:946558-949058 GCA_036178185.1 Liparis tanakae
GCGATAAGATTGTTTAAAACCAGCACTCTACCTTTAAAAGACATCTGGGGGAGCAGCCACTTCCACTTGGAAAGCTTCCCTTCTATCTTTTCTGTGACGCCCTCCCAGTTCTTCTGGACAATGTTTTTTTTCAGAGATATATTCCTAAATATTTAAAACCGTCCTTCTGCCACACCAGGTTCTGGGAAGAACCGGAGGCCGCCACGCCACACTCCGACAGCGAGGGCTTCGCTTTTTCCCCAGTTCACCCACGCTGACGATGCCGTGCTAAAATCCTGTACAATGTGGTTTAAAAGGTCTACATCTTTCTGGCTACTAATAAAAACGACAATGTCGTCGGCATACGCCGATAAAATCATCTTCCTATTAAAACCAGGTAAAACCAGACCATGAAGGCTAGCTACCCACTCTAAAAGGAGCACACAGCCTGCCGTTTATCTTCAGCACACTCTCAACATCACTGTACATCACCTTGATCTTGGCTATGAAACCAGCACTGAACCCAAACTTCCCCAGAACTTTCCAGAGGAAGCCGTGCTCAACGCGGTCAAAGCCTTTTCCTGGTCTAGAGAAATCAGACCAGTGTCAATACCCAATGAGCTGGAGACCTCCAAAACGTCCCGAATGAGGTGGACGTTGTCCACCATGGACCTGCCGGGGACGCAGTAGGTCTGGTCCCGGTGGAGGACCTGCTCCATAGCTCCCTCAGCCTGGAGGCGAGGACCTTGGACAGAAGCTTGTAATCCACACACAGCAAAGACACAGGGCGCCAGTTACCGATGTCCTGCGGGTTCCCTTTCTTAGGCAGTAACGTCAGTACTGCCCTACGGCAGGACATCGGCATGGAACCAGCGGCCAGACTCTCATTAAAGACCTCCAGGATGTCCCCTCCGAGGACATCCCAGTAGGCCTTATAAAACTCAGCGGGGAGGCCGTCGATCCCGGGGGCACGGCCTCCCTGCATTCCCTGCAGGGCAGCTTTCAGCTCTTGGGGGGTTATGGGTCTGTCGAGCTCCTCATTGGTCTCCTCGGAGACCTGAGACAGCCCCCCACAGAGCCCCTCCGTCGACACTTCCTCCTCCCTATACTCACTGGTATACAGGAGGAGTAAAACCCACCGCCGCTTAGGGATCTGGCTTGGCTCCACCACCGGCTGCCCTGCCGGTCAGCAGTGAGTGGATCACTCGCCCCTGCCCTCCTCTTCTCCAGGCCGAAGAAGAAGCTAGAGGAGTGTCCATCTCTGCGATGGTCTGGAACCGGACCTGACCAGTGCGCCTTGTACTCTCACCTCGAACAGGTCGGCGAGAGATGCCTTTTTCCTTTTGAGGACTTCAATATGTCCTCGATCTCCTGTGGACTCACTCAAACTTTCTAGGTCCACTATTTCAGTCTCCAGGTCCTTCATAGATCTGGTGACGTCTCTAGTGACGTTGAAAGTGTGCTGCTGACAAAGAAGTCTAATTTCAGTCTTACCATGGTCCCACCACTGCCTAAGATTGTTAAAATCACTCTTCCTCAGCCTAAAAACACTCCAAAAATAAAAAGCACCTCCCTAAAATTCCTATCGAAAGTTAAAACTGAATTAAAATGCCAATACGCGCTCCTGGGTAAAAAGTTCCTAATAAAAACATGACATAAAACCAAAGAATGATCAGTAAAA
Source organism: Liparis tanakae (assembly GCA_036178185.1). Lineage (NCBI taxonomy): Eukaryota > Metazoa > Chordata > Actinopteri > Perciformes > Liparidae > Liparis > Liparis tanakae. The sequence continues at coordinate 948,219 of CM070089.1, forward strand.
CCAGGCGGAACAATGCTGCACGTTTTAAAAATACTAAAATGGTGCGTAAAACATACATACGGTCTAACCTGGCTGAGGAGATTCTTCCTCCCTAAGGTGGGACCATGTGTACTGTCGGCAGTCCGGATGCATCCTTCTCCACACGTCCACCAGGCCATGAGAATGGACCAGCCTCCTCAGAACCTGCTGTGAAGCTGGATGTGGCTCTGTGTGGTTTATGTCTTTAAAATCATCCTCTGTGCAGTTAAAATCCCCCCCCAAGAATAAAAAATCCTCCGAGGCACAGTCATTTAAAACATCATTAATTTTAGATAAAAATAGCTTCCTCTCTGTTCCGATTGTTGGAGCATAAACATTTATGAAAACAACAGTAAAAAGGTCGAACCGTGCTTTCACTAGGAACAGCCTCCCCTCGACGATGTGTTTGACCTCCAGTGACTTGGGACTGAAGGCCCTGGAGAAGAGGAAGCCCACTCCTCCGCTGAGGTTGGTGTTGTGGCTCAGGAGGACATCCCCCCCCCACTCCCTCCTCCAGTCCGCCTCGTTGGTGCTGTCGCTGCGTCTCTTGTAAGAAGAGAACATCATTGGCTTTCATCTTGTTAAATTCATAAATAAATGTTCTCTTCTTACAATCCCTCGCTCCATTTACGTTTAAAACTCCGACTCTGAATGTGCTCATTAAAAGAAAAGAGTTTAAAGAACAAATAAAACTTAAAAACAACAAATCAATTAAAAGACACATTGGAGCTCTCCACCCCCTCCTGCTGAATGCACTCTGTTACTTTTGATAAAAACTTCTTAATCCTAAAACCTCTTGCTTGTCAAATTTTTTTCGTTTTC
>CM070089.1:961558-966558 GCA_036178185.1 Liparis tanakae
AGTGTGTGTGAGTGTGAGTGAGTGTGTGTGTGAGTGAGTGTGTGTGTGTGAGTGAGTGTGTGTGTGTGAGTTTGTGAGTGTGTGTGTGACTGTGAGTGTGTGTGTGTGTGTGAGTGTGTGTGTGTGTGGGGGGGTTGTGAGTGTGTGTGAGTGTGTGTGAGTGTGTGTGTGTGTGAGTGTGTGTGTGTGTGTCAGTGTGTGTGTGTGTGTGTGTGTGTGTGTGTGTGTGTGTGAGTGTGTGTTTGTGTGTCAGTGTGTGTGTGTGTGTGAGTGTGTGTGTGTGTGTGTGTGTGAGTGTGTGTGAGTGTGTGTGTGTGTGAGTGTGTGTGTGTGTGTGTGTGTGAGTGTGTGTGAGTGTGTGTTTGTGTGTCAGTGTGTGTGTGTGTGTGTGAGTGTGTGTGTGTGAGTGTGTGTGTGTGTGTGTGTGTGTGTTTGTGTGTGTGTGTGTGTCAGTGTGTGTGTGTGTGTGAGTGTGTGTGTGAGTGTGTGTGTGAGTGTGTGTTTGTGTGTCAGTGTGTGTGTGTGTGTGTGTGTGAGTGTGTGTGTGTGTGTGTGAGTGTGTGTGTGTGTGAGTGTGTGTGAGTGTGTGTGTGAGTGTGTGTTTGTGTGTCAGTGTGTGTGTGTGTGTGTGTGAGTGTGTGTTTGTGTGTCAGTGTGTGTGTGTGTGTGTGAGTGTGTGTGTGTGTGTGTGTGAGTGTGTGTGTGTGTGAGTGTGTGTGAGTGTGTGTGTGCTCTTGAGTTACACAGGATTAGGTTTCCTCTGGAGTAAAACACACTCTCTTGTATAAAAAAAAGCAAAATATTTGTAGTCTTTCTTTCACCTTTCTGTTGGTGGCTGCCCTCCTCCTCCCTCCTCCTCCTCACAGGAGGTGTGGCAGACTGCCGTCGTTGCCGTGGCGCTGACCCCCTGACCCCTGTGTAACGGCCCGGTCTCAGATCGCCGTCCTCAGACATCTCGCCGCGCCGCCGTGTCGGCGTCACAGGGGAGGCAGCGCGCCTCCTGACCACCAGGGGGCGACTGGTGAGATACACGCGTCACATCCCAGTTCAGACCTGTATCCCTGGTGATCCTCTGGGCGTGAGCAGCCCCCTCCTCTGGAGGCCGGCGCTCCGTTGTTACGGCGATGTTTCTCAGCCGTGATGAAATCCGTTAACTTTGATCTCTGATTAATCTCCGTGAACCAATAAAGATAATCTGCTGCGCATCTCGTCGCCAGGAGCAGACTCACACTCTTATTTCACTATTATATATATATATATATATATATATATATATATATATATATATATATATATTTTTTTTTTTCATTTTTTTAATTTTTTTAATCTTATTTATTTATATGTTTATATATTTTTTTTTCATGTTTTTTTCACGTCTTTTTATGTAGTTTAAAATAAATTGTTAAAATTTAAAAATAGATATATTTATATATTTTCCCCCAGATATTTTTTCGTCTATTTAAAATATATTTGTTATATAATATTTCTTTTCTTTTTTTTCCTTTTTCTTAAAAAAAAAGTACAAGTATTAAGGAGAAAAAGAATACAAAATAAACTTCATCGGGTTAAAAGGCAGATGCCTGAGGGGGGAGGGGTGGTCCTCCTCCTCTCCTCCTCTTCTCCTCCTCCTCCTCCTCCCTGAACACAGAAGCTCTGGCTCCTCTCGTTCCCTCGTTGTTGTTTTTAGGGCGTTTGTCAAATCTCTCCATCAGATGATGGCGGCCGTGAACTCCTGGCGTCGCCACGGTAACCGACTCCTTCCATCAGCTCGTTACGTCTCTTAACGATCGAGAGACGTTTGATCCATGAGGAACGTTTTCCACACCGAGCGGTCCGGACGGTTCTGGTTCTGACACCAGCACCTCCTCCATCTCAACCCGGCCAGAAGGCCAGGAGGAGGAGCCAGGCTCCTCGTTAAGAGCTGGAGGTCAAAGGGTCAAGAGGTCAAGAGGTCAAGAGGTCACGCCGAGGCAACAGCTTCATCTTTAAACCTGTTGTTGTCGTTGGAAGAAAAACTTCAGAGGTCAGAGGTCAGAGGTCAGATCTGACGATTACGCAATCTGTAATCTTTACTTTTATTTTCCAACGGGTCCTCCTCCTCCTCCTCCTCCTCCTCCTCCACCTCCTCCTTCTTCTTTGCACTAGTAAGGTGACTAGGGGTTACCTTTCTTGTATCTTTTAAACCACGTTCATATTCCCTGTGGTCGTCTCCTCGTCTCCTCGTCTCCTCGTCTCTATCTGTATCTCTTGGATCTTGGGGGCGGAGCCTCTCTGTGTTTGTGTCTGGACTCATGTAACTCAACTCTAAGCAACCAGCAGCGCTTCAACAGCTGGAGGGAAACACCTGCTGTGACATCACCGCTGGGGGCGGGGCCAGCGGGCGTGGCCAGTGGGCGTGGCCAGCGGGCGTGGCCAGTGGGCGTGGCTAAAGGCACAAATGTGGCAAAGAATAGAAACAAATGTCTGAAGAACAAAAGTAAAAGATAAAAATAGACAATTTAACATCTTAGATTCATTGCATGTAGCACTTCCCTCTTTAACTCCTCGTTACTTCCTTTCTCGTCTCAATAATAACTCAATAACCTTCAAACTAAAGCTACACATTTACTTCATGGTTTGGAGGTTTTGAAAGTGGCTTCAGAATAAAATAGTATATATAGTACAGGTTTAATAGTGCCGTGTGCAGACGTGTGTTTGTGGTTTATGAATACTAAGTTTATTCTTCTCTCCTGAGACATTCATCATCCGCCGACACACGCTGTGGTCCTCCTGAGGGGCCCAACCCTTAGGTTGGAAACCACCAGATTAATCTCAGTCCTACCAAGATTAAAACCATATATTTATATATATATATATATATAAATCTATATTTATTCATATACATACAGTATATACAAATATGTATATATATATATATATATATATATATATATATATATATATAAATATATTCATGATTCACTAATAATGTACAGAATAAATCATCTTCCCTGAGACAGTTGTTTCTTATTTTTTGTTGAAGATGTTAAAGGTCAAAGGTCACAGGTCACAGGTCACAGGAGTCATTTATCCTGCAGAGCATTTTCACTTTTTATACTTTTAAATACCGACACTCCTTCTGTAATTTGACTTTAGGAAGCGGTGTTTCAAAGGTGCACAACTTCTACTTACGGTGAAGTACTTTCACTTTGACTTGCAGTTGTGCTCCCCTTCAAAATAAAAGTCTACTGTACTAAAGTCATGAGTACCGAGCCCCTCTTCTGGAGCCTGTGAACGACTTTGTGTCGACCTCTGTTGCACACGACCCCCCCCCCACACACACACACACCTCCACCCCCCCCCCTTCCCTCTCTCATTCTCAGAAAATGGAAATGGCTTAGCCTTATCTGCGTTGCCCCGGCAACCATCTGAGTCCCCCATCTCTCGGTGGAGAAATGAGTTGTGGGATTAAACATGATCCCACGGACGGGCTGTCACTCACAAGGAAAACACACACACAACCCACGCACACACACACACAACCCACACACACACACACACACACCCACACACACACACCTCTCCAACCTCCCCGGTAAACACACAGGGAACATTAAGAACAGCAGTCGAGGCGCGTTTTATTCTGAAATCGTCTGTAGCAGAATAAAAGACAGTTATTATTACCCATGATGCCGTTCGTGAGGCTATTAAAGCTTCTGGGGGTTTAAAATAAAATATAAATAAATCTGTTATCCTGCAGGATTCCGTGCAGGTCGTTATATTCACGCCATGAGGCGGCGGATTAATTTAATTATCCCGTGAAGATTAATGACAATGCAGATAAGGACACGCACGCGCACACAAACACACACGCACACGCACATGCACACGTACACGCACACGTACACGCGCACGGTGTTGTTCTGCCGTGTGATTTGGGGAAGTGGGCAGCTTTGTAACCGCGTGGCTCTGCATCGGAATGACGTTGTGTCAGCCGCCTCACTGTACGCACTTTAATAAAGCAGATGTGTGTCTGTGTGTGTGTGTATATGCTTTGTGCGTATGTTGTGTGTATATATTGTGTTATCTTCATGAACAATAGAATCGGGTTTCTATTGTTCAGCCTCTGCGCGCCACATATTTATTACAGAGCATGTGACACACGACGCAGGCGCTGAACACCTGTCTGCACCTGTCTGAGCTTATTACACATTATAATCACTAATGAGACTCATTATTATTTATTTATTTCATTTTCAGTCTGTTGGTTTTTAATGCACATTAATATCATTATGTTTGTATTAGAGACTTTATTATATATAATGTTTCACTGTGACCCATCTATGGGCCACAGCACATGCCTTATATTATTATTATTATATTATATTATTATATTAATATATTGTTATATTATAATATAATGATATTGTTATATATTGATATTTTATAATAATATAATATAATTATATAATTATATTGTTATATTAATATTTTTATTATAATATAATATTATAATATTATTATATTGTTATATTATTGTATTATTATATTGTTATATTTATATATTATTATTATATTGTTATATTATTAATTATTATATTATTATAATATTATATTGCTTTATTTTTATATTATTATATTAAAATATTATCATATTAAAATATTATTGTGTTATTATATTATTGAATTGTTTATGGACTCAAGCTCATATTTCTTTATTTGTAACATTGAGGCCTCTATATATTTAATAAACAATGTATTGTTCTTTGTGAACTCGTGGCCTCTGACTTAAGAGTGTGATATTTATCATTTTATTAATTATAATTCCATTTGTTATAATGCTTCATATTCATTATTATTAAAGTTCTTTCAGACCCTCCACGAGATCAGATGAAGCTTTTCTTATCATATCAGCCAAAACTGAAGCTTTTGTTTATTGAAGTAATCCCGTTACTGTGACTGGCACGGAGAGCGCGCGTGCGAGAGAGAGAGAGAGAGAGAGAGAGAGAGAGAGAGAGAGA
>CM070089.1:971558-986558 GCA_036178185.1 Liparis tanakae
TCTCCTCTCCTCCTCTCCTCCTCTTCCTCCTCCTCTCTTCCTCTCCTCCTCTAGAGAAGGATCGGATGTTGCTCTCCGCTACTTTCAATGAACCACATGTCAATAAGCTAGCAGGCCTCAGTGTGTGCTCCGGGTTTAGAGCACGTGTATGTGCGCGTGCGTGTGCATGTAGAAAAAAACCCACACTACGACCGAACCGCCTATAAAAGCCCCCCCCCCCCCCCCCACACACACACACACATTATCACATTGGGAACCGGAAAGGTTTCAGATCTTCTGCCGTGGATTGGACGCCAGCTACGTGCACGCGCACAAAAGGAGACACGGAAATACCCGCAAAGAGCACGAGCTCCATTCTGATGACTTGGCTTTGTAGACAACACACGCACCACATGCACGCGCTTGAACATAACCTTCATTTGCATATAAATATATATACTACTACTACTAATAATAATAATAATTATTAATATTAATATTATAAGCAGCAGTTTCATGTGGCTTGTCACCTGGTCAGGTGTATTTACCTTTACTTATATACATGATTTATATATATATATATATATATATATATATATATATATATATATATATATATATATATATATATATATATATATATATATATATATATATATATATATATAATATTTACATTTTTGTAATTTTGAATTTTTTTATTAAGATAAAATAAAAAATAAAAATAAAAAAATGCCTCTCTGGTAAAAACATATATTGTTTTTAAATATTGCCACACTATAATTGGTTTCTATTGCTTGTAATTGGTCTACTGCTCATAACCCGTGACGCTGTCACACCCGGAAGCGGACGCGCGCACAGGTTCAGTGAGCAGCTGAAGAAAGGCCGCGCTCCCGCTCGGCCCGTATACATATATGTATAGATATACGCGAACGCGCACGCGTGCACTTCTTTCGCTCGCGGTGTGTTCCATACGACGACGGTGACTCCGCCGGGACCGAGGGCACGCGCGCGCGCACTGACACCACCGATGTGAGAGCGCGCACCTCGGTTCTCTCTCTCTCTCTCTCCCTCTCTCTCCCTCTCTCTCTCTCTCTCTAAATGCCATCGGCGCTTCCATCTCTTCTATGTCACTCTTCCTTCACATCTGCAGAGAGGAGAAAAAAAGAAAAGAAAGAAAGAAAGAAAGAAAGAGAGGAAGCCTCCGCTCGTCCGGCGTCCACTCAGGTCAGTAAACATGTAGATCCGCATGCACGCGCCTTCTGCCGGTCTCTATGTAGACCAGGTCTCAGTGCCGGTCTCTATGTAGACCAGGTCTCAGTGCCGGTCTCTATGTAGACCAGGTCTCAGTGCCGGTCTCTATGTAGACCAGGTCTCAGTGCCGGTCTCTATGTAGACCAGGTCTCAGTGCCGGTCTCTATGTAGACCAGGTCTCAGTGCCGGTCTCTATGTAGACCAGGTCTCAGTGCCGGTCTCTATGTAGACCAGGTCTCAGTGCCGGTCTCTATGTAGACCAGGTCTCACGGTGATGGGAAACTTTTGCGACCGGGTTCCTTTCTTCTTCTTCTTCTTCTTCTTCTTCTTCTTCTTCTTCTTCTTCTTCTTTTTTTTTTTTGCACGCTGTAATTTTTTTTGTAAAGTAAAATAAAATAATCCTCAGAGGGGAGCAGCTTCCGGTTATTTATATTTGTGTGTGTGTGAGAGACAATAAATAATATTTTATAAAGGGGGGGGGGGGGTGTTGATGACGTCCGCCATTGTTTCATTATTCTTCTCCTTCTTCTTCTTTTTCTTCTTTTGTTGTATCCGTCGCCGTTTTGACCCTGAACATTATTTGTGGGGATTCTATTGAACCGAATTTTTCGTCACATATTCCCGCCTCAGCCCCCCCCCCCCACACACACACCTTTAAATATGTTTTAAACGTGCATTAGCGCGCGCAGGTGTGAGCAGCAGAGCCGCTCACGAGCCGTGAAATGATCTGATTACCTCCCGCAGGTCGTCTCATAATAAGAGTTCCGTTTATTAGACTCCTTCATCTCGGCTGGTCGATACGTCTTGATATGAGGAGAGAGAGAGAGAGAGAGAGAGAGAGAGAGAGAGAGAGAGAGAGAGAGAGAGAGAGAGAGAGAGAGAGAGAGAGAGAGAGAGAGAGAGAGAGAGAGAGAGAATAGGATGCCAAATTAAGGGCTTCGCACGAGCCAACGAGCTCCAACGGTTGTTTTTACACTTTTAAAAGTATTGATCCAACATTTTTTCTTAAATTTATTTCCTTTTAGTAGCTGGTCACGTGTGTTCGATTTGTTGTGTTGGTCTTATTAAAAACATATATGGTTTTGTTATTGTTATTATTTTAGGAAAGACACTTTCGGCCTCGTGACCAAGAACAGAATTGTTATTTAATTTGTTTTCCTCTTTTTATCACGAGCACCATAATTCATTTTAAAAATGGTTGAATATTTATGACTTTTTATTTATTTTCCTGTGTTGGGCATCCAGAGGCTAAAAGGTGAAAGGCCCCCATGCGCGCGCACAGAATGAAAGATTACATCATGCGCGTCTGGCGCGAGGCGATATGGACCCGATAAGCATCGCGAGGCTTTGGCCGCGTTTTATTTTTCAATGACACCAAACACCCTCTCCTCCTCCTCCTCCTCCGCCTCTTTATTCTGTTCTTCTTCACACATTCAGCCCACGAGCTGCAGTTCTCATTTTTAATCGTTCTTGGAAATCCACGTGCACGCGCTCCACGAGAAGAAGAACCGGGACGCCTTTTTGGTTTTCTGGTTCGGAGAAGCCGAGCCGGTTCACACGGGACCGGACCCCACGCGCGCGCGTTCTGGAGAAACTAAATGACTCACTCGGGCTCCCGTTGACCCACAAACGAGATTTAAGATATTTATGTTTCACTATTAGACAGAAAAACACCCTCACGCACCGCGCGAGAGCTTTGAATGCTTTATTTATTTTAATATATAAATATATATGTAAATATATACATATATATCTATATATCTATGATATAAAGATATATACATATATATATATTATATTTATATATTATATATATTGTAGATGTGCATATATTTTATTCATATATAAATAATCTTTTCAGTTGTATTTTCTCCATTTAATTTAATAAGATGAAAGGCTGGATCTATTAGTTTACATGTTTATTATAATACATATATATACCCTGTGACACCTTAATTAAATAGTAATGCACACACACATTTTATTATTAATATTATAAAATGTAAAATTCATTCTAATTTTTTTTTTTACATCGGCTGCTATTAAAAAATAAGTCGTTCATTTTATTTTTAATTATCTCTTAATTATAGGAGTCGTATAGTATAGTATTATAGTGGTAGTATTTGTAGTATAGTATATTATTATTAGTATTATAGTGGGAGTAGTAGTGGTAATAGTATTTCTAGTATATTATTTTATTAGTAGTATTATAGTATTAGTAGTATTATCGTGCGAGGAGTGCGTCGTGCTAGTATAGCTGTAGTATTATTATAGTGATATAGTAGTATTATATTAGTAGTATGTTATTATAGTGGTATTACGCTGTGGTGTTTTATTATTATCATAATGTATTGTTGTTGTTGTTGTTGTGTTATCTGACCTCTGATCCGCTGACGGAGGACATTATTATTTATGAGAAAATACAATGATCGTAATTGCTGATGAGGTCATTCACACAGGAAGTTGTAGAGAGGGTGGCGGACACGCACACACACACACACACACATACGCACACACACACACACACACACACACACACACACACACACACACGCACACAGGCGTTATCTCTATGGAATAATCCGTCCGTGTCTTAAATTCTCCGCGCGCGCCATGTGTTGATGTTAATCTCACGTCTCTGGCACCGAGCGGCTCCAACCGGCCGCGTGCACGCGCGTTTATGAATCAATGTTATTTACGCGCGAGGTCGGTAGGCCGTCGACTTCAAACGGAGAGGCCAACAAAGGAGGAAGGAGGAAGGAGGAAGGAGGTGACGACGCCGTGTGAGGAGGTGAAGACGCATCACAACTTTTTTGTCTTTTCTTCCTTCCCCTTTTTAAAAAATGTCTTAATTTATATTTTTAAAGCCACTTCCGGTTGAGAATAAGCTCGAGTCACTGACACCGGAGTATTCTCTATAAACTCAGAGACACGCAGTGAAGAAACCACAGAAGAAGAAGAAGAAGAAGAAGAAGAAGAAGAAGAAGAAGAAGAAGAAGAAGAAGAAGAAGAAGAAGAAGAAGAAGAAGAAGAAGAAGAAGAAGAAGATAAATAATCTGGATGTTCGTCGGTCACGCGCAGCGCGCAGCACTTTGTGGATCATGGGTGCGCGAGACTTTTCAAGAGGATGATTACACGAGTCCGTTGACAGCTCGACAATGAAGGACACGGTTTGCATCCGGGTTCAGTCTCAGGTTCCCCCCCCCTCTACCCCCCCCCCCCTCTCCAGGTGGGTCTATCCTGGACGGGTTGCCAAGTCTCGCTCCCACGCGCCTCCACATGTAAAGAAGGGGGGGGGGGGGTACATTGTGAATCAGTGGAATAAAACACAAGCTGGGGCTCTTCACTACAACACGATCTATGTACGCGCATGCGCGTGCGCGTGTAAACAGACCGCGTACCTGCCGTCCCGGTCACATGGATACTCGCTGGTAAAAGAGGGTTCATTTCCTGTCTCTCTTCTTCTTTAACACACCGTGGTGACGTCACTTCCAGTGGCCCCACGGAGGCACACACACATTCACGCGCACATGCACGCGTACACAAGTGCACACGCTCTCTCTGCTGTCACAAACTGGACCACTTCCCCGAGGAGAGGAGGCGTCAGGGCCGCGCGCGCGACAGTAAACAGAGAGAGAGAGAGAGAGGGGGGGGGGTCCTTAAATGATCTGTTCAACTTGGAGGAGAAAGAGAAAAAAATCAGTCCCCGCGCGCGCTCTCGTGTTTCATTTAATGCACGTTTTGAATAAATAATGACGTGACCTTTTGTTGCGTTTCAGTCACAGAGAGAGAGAGAGAGAGAGAGAGAGAGAGAGAGAGAGAGAGAAAGAGAGAGAGAGGGGGCTGCCACAGCAGGGAGAGAGAGACCGCATCAGGTTCTCCTTCAGGGTCTCAGTTTTCGTCTCGCGCGCCGTGAGGAGATCTGCGGGGAGAATAACGCGCGTGCCACCGCGAGAGGACGCACTGTCACACGTTTTAGGAGCGGAACCCGCAACCTGGCCCGCAGCAACAGGCTCTCTCTCTCTCTCTCTCTCTCTCGGTAGACTTTCAGAGACATACATAATAATATGTTTTAATACTTTTATTCTTAATTATTTGGCTCAGAAGCTCGTGTGAACTGGATCTTTAAATATGTTTTTGGGGGATATGTAAAATGTTTCGAGGCCTATTAAAAGAATATGATATCTATTTTAATAATGTATATATTATGTTTGGGCAAGGTCATTGAAGCATAACTACATCCGCGTCCCTCCGGCTCACGTTATATTCAATTAGGGTGCTTAGGCCCCGCCCCCTGACGATGACACTGACAGACCTCCTTAAGTTGCGTCGCGCCACAGCTGTCTGCGCGCAGTGAGCTGCCTGGCGCCATCCCGAAAGAATGCCTTCACTGTAAAAAAAAGAAAAAAAGGGGGGAGCTGTAGAGAGAGAGAGAGAGAGAGAGAGAGAGAGAGAGAGGTAAAGCAAGGTTGAGCGAGCAGAAGCCACACAGACCAGAGAGAGAGGGAGAGAGAGAGAGGAGTTAATGGAGAGACTACAACTGCGCACAAACACAGATTTGATCAGTGACTTTAACTCGCGGGTCAGCGCGCAGTGAACGAGCCCGCGCACCGAGCACCGAACACCGAGCACCCAACACCGGGCACCGGGCACCGGGCACCGGCACCGGACCGGGCTGAAACAGCGACGTGGTTTTCGGTTCCTCTCTTTTCTTTTGGTTCTCGAGAGGAAGAAGTTGCGCCGCTCTGGAGTATCTCTCTCTGTGTGTGTGTGTGTGACAGCCGGCGGTGAGGATGTGGGGTATGTGTGTGTTTACATATACTGTGTTGTTGTTGTTGTTTCATTCATTGAGGTTTGCCATGTGAGGAACAATAAGATCATGACATGCTCTTCTCTTCTCCAGGTGATCGGAAGCAAGCGCGGAACCTGTGGATTTAACCCCCCCCCCCCTAAAAGAACCCAAACAGAAAAATAACCCGGATTTGGGACTCTTTCTTATCTTGACTGTTTGCCCCGGCGCGCATGAACATTTACTGACGAAGAAGAGAAGAAGAGAAGAAGGAGAAGAAGAAGAGAAGAAGGAGAAGAAGAAGAGAAGAAGGAGAAGAAGAAGAGAAGGAGAAGAGCGATGGAAGTAAGCGCGGACCAGCCCCGGTGGATGAGCCACCACCCCGCGGTGCTCAACGAGCAGCACCCCGGCGCGCACCACCCGGGCCTCGGCCACTCCTACATGGACGCGTCGCAGTACCAGCTGGCGGACGATGTGGATGTATTGTTTAACATCGACGCGCAGGGGAACCACGTGTCCCCGTACTACGGGAACTCGGTCCGGGCTGTGCAGAGGTACCCGCCGCCCCCCCACAGTGAGTCCGCGGCCTCCCGGCCTCTTCTGTCATTTTAATGTTTTAACGGGCGCGTGATCCCCGGTGTCGGCTCGGTGCTCGCGCGTAATTGACAGCCTGAGACTCAATTACCGGCACCGGCGTTATTTTTTTAAAACATTATTTGGAGGAGGGGTGGGGGGGGGGGGTTATTATGTGTCTCAGACCGGGATCCAGACCGGGAGGTTTCCGAGGTGTCTCGCGCCGTGACCTCCAGCCTGCCTTTTGGTTTCTGCCCTCCTCGCGCACAGGAACACTTCATCCGTTCAGGGGCTCGTGCGTAATTTACCTCCACTTCCCCCAAAATAAATAAAACACACACACACACGCACACACACGAAGTTAATGAAATATAAATGTTGGCACGCACGAATTTAAAAAAAGGAGAATATTGTGGGAGCGTTCATGTTTTCACTGGTGAGCGCGTGCACGCTATTCCCCTCCATCATAATGTGCCATTCATCCGCAGTTCCCTTTATGGGGCGCGTGAACTTCCTCCACTGTGATCTCACCGACGGCCTCCTCCTGGCTCAGCGTTCAGCTGCGAGGCAACACACAAAAAACAAATGTTTAAAACATAAATCGTGCACGCGCGTCCGAGGATTCCCAGACGCGGAATCTGGATGGAAAATATTTTTGTATTTTGTATTTTAAGTACCAGCCGGAAGCAGAAGACATCTCTGTGTCCCGGATGAATAATACGATGTAAATGTGTTTGTTAAATCAGTGTGCACACGTGTGTGTGTGTGTGTGTGTGTGTGTGTGTGTTCAGGCCTCCAGCTGTCACTGTGTGTTTAAACGTTGCTCCGGTGTGTTCCGGTGTGTTCCGCTGTGTTCCGGTGTGTTCCGGTGTGCTGACGGTGTGTTTTCGGTCTCCCCCGCCGCAGGTAGCCAGGTGTGCCGGCCCTCGCTGCTCCACGGCTCGCTGCCCTGGCTGGAGGGCAGCAAAGGCATCGCGCCGCACCACAGCTCGTCCCCCTGGAACCTGAGCCCCTTCCCCAAGAACCCGCTGCACCACGGCTCCCCCACCAGCCTGTCCGTGTACCCGTCGGCCTCGTCCTCCTCCCTGTCCGCGGGCCACTCCAGTCCGCACCTCTTCACGTTCCCCCCGACCCCGCCGAAAGACGTGTCCCCGGACCCGGGCAGCATCTCCGCCCCGCCGGGGGGCGCCGGCCCCGGGCGGCAGCAGGAGGACAAAGAGTGCCTCAAGTACCAGGTGACCCTGGCCGACAGCATGAAGCTGGAGTCAGCGCACGGCCGCGGCGTGGCGTCCATCGGAGGGGGGTCGTCCTCCGCCCACCACCACCACCACCACCCCATCGCCACATACCCATCCTATGTCCCCGAGTACGGGCCGGGCCTCTTCCCGCCAAGTAGCCTGATAGGTGGGTCCTCTTCTAGTTATGGTTCCAAAACGAGACCAAAAGCAAGGTCGTGTTCAGGTAGGCCGGCTTTATTACTCCTCATCACACTCTCATGCCGCCTTGTCTCCCCCTCACCTCACCCCCCCCCTGTCTGTCCTGAAGCTTCCTTCTCTCATCATTTTCATTTAAAAATAAATTAAAATAAAAAAATGAATTAAACACCATTTAAATATATTAATACACAATACGTATTTGACTGCTCATCATAATAACACAACAACGAGAGGGCGATTTACATTTAATGGGAAAATAAAAATAAAATTATCTCTCATATATATATAAATACAAATTAAATACATTTAGAGCAAAAATAAAGATAAGAATACATTTTAATTTAATTCTCAGACTTTCTCGGATATTTCCAAAATAAAAGAGTTCAGAGAGCTTTAGATATATTACCCCCCCCCCCCCCCCTGCTCTCCACTAACACGCGGACAGAGACAGAGGGGAGGCCCGCGTCGCCCCGTTTATATATTTAAGATAATCCCATTACTGTCAGACCAGCGCGCGCCACAGTGCGCATTGTTTATCCAGCGCCGGAGCACCGGATGCTGCGCGCGGGGGAACGAGTCTCCGTGGCAGGGTGCACGAACCGAGGGAGGAGGGGGAGGGGGGAGGGGGAGAAGAGAGAGGGAGAGTTATTTTCCCCAAATTGTGAGCGCGAGGGTAATTATGTGAAAGGTTGCTGAGGAGCAGTTTCTCTGTAATGAGATTAATATCTTCTGCTTTAGAAAACACGGATTACTGATGCATATCATCGGGATTACACTTAATGCAAATAAAGATGTTTTAATTCGAGGATAATGTCAGATAATGTCTGTTTTTGGGAGATATTCCCCGATCTGATGATGAGTATTACACCATTATACACCCCGCGTCTCTTTATGCTCTAACGAGGTGCGCAGTAGCGCAGTGCGCACAGAAGTCTCCGAGAGCCTCAAACGCACCGCGGAGGGGCCCGTTAGTGCTCCCGTGCACGGTCCCAGTTTGTAAAATCACACGCACGCGCACACATGCACGCACTTGCCAGTAGCCTTCAAGCATGTCCGTGGTGCCAAAATGCGGCACAACCTGAAATGACGCATCTCTCTCTCTCTCGCTCTCTCTCTCTCTCTCGCTCTCTCTCTCGCTCTCTCTCTCTAAAGAAGTGGAGCTTTGTCCTTTTGCCTCTCTCAAAAAAAGAAAAAAAGGGGAAGTTCGGCTGCATGAAATGCAAAGTTCCCTCCGCGCAGAAACACTCCGACCTTCGGTTTACGCGCCACGCGCACAGTCCGTGAACGCGTCTCACCTGTCCGTGTCACCAGATGAGTGCCAGTCAAACCGGCTCAATACCCCCCCCCCCAAAGAAAAAATACACACACGGCACACAGCTGTCAACAAAGACAATAGTTATTATTATTATTATTATTATTATTATTATTATTATTATTATTATTATTATTATTATTATTATTATTATTATTATTATTATGAGAGATATGATGAAATAAAGAAAAAGGCCTATTTTATTATTTATTTCTCAAGGACCAAAGTGCATTTGGATTATTTAATAAAATCCTACATTATTTATTTTTATCTACGTTTATATAAAATGGTATACATTTTATATAAACGTATCAATATATATATATATATATATATATATATATATATATATATATATATATATATACATACAACTCCTGCGTTCACCACCAACCTTACCTCATGTGTGTGTGTGTGTTCTAATCCATGCCTGTATTTACCATGTTAAATCATCGTAATCTCATTTTCTACAAGCTCCAGAAAAATAAACGTTTTTTCTTTCTGTTTTTTCAAACTTTAATTTCACATCATTGCATTTTAATTGTAATATAATTTACGGACCAACTGACCTCGGCCCTGTCTCCCATGTTCTGTGCGTGTGTGTGTGTGCGCGCGCGTGCGTGTGTTGCAGAAGGTAGAGAGTGTGTGAACTGCGGGGCCACGTCCACGCCGCTGTGGAGGCGGGACGGCACGGGCCACTACCTGTGTAACGCCTGCGGCCTGTACCACAAGATGAACGGGCAGAACCGGCCTCTCATCAAACCCAAGCGGCGGCTGGTACGTGTCTCCCGCGCGGCCCTATTGACGTGTCCGTCTCTCTCTCTGTGTTTCCCCTATCCAGGAAGAAGTAGGCCTATTAGCTGCAGGAAATTGACCCGACAAGTGCAGGTCTCTGTTTTCAGATACTACCCATAGCGAAACGACAAAAAAAAAAAAACTGCACCGTTTTTTTAAATCCTTTTTTATTTATTATTTTTTACTCATTTTTTAATAGTAAATGCAATGACGTTGCTATTTTTTTATTATTATTTACTAGAATTGTCATCGATTCACGGTACTCTGTTTAAACAATAGGCCTGTGTGTGTGTGTGTGTGTGAGTGTGTGTGTGTGTGTGTGTGTGTGTGTGTGTGTGTGTGAGAGTGGAGAGGCATAGTTGTGGCTGCAGGCGCGCGCTCACAAAATAAACGAACATCGCGCGAACATCATTTCACGTTTTAATATTTAGGATATTTTTTGTTGTTGTTGCAATCCTTACGATCGCTTCAGGTGGAAATATTTATTATTATAATATTTATTTAGTAGTTATTTTTAGGACCCCCCCCCCCTCTGACCCCCGTTATGCCTTCTTATGAAAAAGAGAGAGACACAAATAATAATCTCTCGAGGCAAAGATGGCGGCCAGAGGCTCCACGCGCACAGCCGACTTCCCGGGAACAGAGCGGCCGGATGTCTGAGCGGCGCAGATAACAGCACGGAGCACACACACGGGAGCGCGCGCACGCACACACACACACACACACACACACACACACAGTCACACACAAAGTCACGACGTGGGGTTGTTTGGTGTTAGTTGCCACGCAACATTTGACCTTGTCGTTTTTGTATTTATTTTCTATTTACGGAATAGAACACATCTTTATTTATAGGCCAGAAATAATTATACAAAATCAACGGAGGAGAATTTAGGATAATTTGTGTGATAATTAAATCACATCGATCGACTGATATCTGCTCATATTTAACGTTTATTTTATTTTTTATTTTTAGAGAAGTGCAGCATCGGCGTAGTACAAATAATAATAAAGAAATAAAAATCAAGATGGTAAAACAAGAAAATGCAAAGGAAGTAAAGAAGACATAAACACGTCACATACGGGTCTCAAAGAGGCTTCGTTCCCTGGTTGGTTATTCTTAGCGCGCGCCACGCAGCAGGGGTCACGAGGCCAACCACGTGTGTATAATTGGAAATCCCTCCCCGAGATAATGTAGTCCCGCTCCCGTCGCGCGCGTCCTCTGCGGTCACCTGTGTATTGATTGTTTTTTAAAGAGATTATAACATCAAGGTCACGTGACGCTCACTGCGTGCCGCCTGCAGCTGGAATATAAACTGCTTTATTTTTATGTTTTTTATTCATTTTTATGGTTTTTAATGGGCGTGCAGTTCTCTGCTTATTCATTTCACCGCATGACGTAATCATGTCCACAGTGTCACGTGATCAGGCCTTTTCCTGCTCTGATTGTTGAACGTCGACCTTTGAAACACTTTGTAAAGTTATTTAATCAGAAGTCATATGTCTATCTCATGTCCAGCCTTCTGTACATTGACCCCGCTGTACATTAGGCTGGAGCTCTGCTGGAGCTCCTTTGTCCTTATTTAACTGATTACATGATTTTGAAGCTTCAAATGCAGAATGTTAATTCATTTGGGTGGAACAATACCTTTAACCACCACCAGGGCCATTAAATAACTTCATGTGAATAAAACGAAGCTTTTAATCTGCAACCACAGCAGAAAATAAACTCTTTTCTTCAATGCATTCGCGTGCACGCGCAGGGCGTGCCACGCCCCCCCCCCCCCCCCCAAAGAGCAGATCCATCTCATGACCAATAACAACATCTCATCTGCTGCCTGAGCGAAGCGCGCGGCCTCTGTTACGCGCGTCAGGATGAAGCTGCTTTGTGGGTCAGTGCGCGGTCACGTGACGCTCTTCTCTCTCTCCCTCTCTCTCTCGCACGCGCAGTCCGCGGCCAGGCGCGCGGGCACGTCGTGCGCGAACTGCCAGACGACCACGACGACGCTGTGGCGGAGGAACGCGAACGGAGACCCGGTGTGCAACGCGTGCGGCCTCTACTACAAGCTGCACAATGTAAGTAGACAGGGACCGCGCGCCTCCTGCCGCGCCTCCTGCCGCGCCTCCTGCCGCGCCTCCTGCCGCGCCTCCTCCTCCTGCTTCTCCTCCTTAATTAATACGATGTATTGGCTTTAAGTGTGACTCTAAAAACGTGTTATAGGAAGTGACGTCAGCAGCCAATTAATACCAAATTGGATTAATTTCCAGGGTTCTTCTTCTTCTTCTTCTTCTTCTTCTTCTTCTTCTTCTTCTTCTTCTTCTTCTTCTTCTTCTTCTTCTTCTTCTTCTTCTTCTTCTTCTTATGCCCCCCCCCCCCTCCTCTCTGACCACCAATCTGTCTGATTCGTTTTGGGGTTTTGGTGTTAGCGCCTCATCATCTCACATCCTCAATCTGAAAACCCCAGGGGCTCGTTTACTCTCCCCTCCCCCTCCCCTATCTCTCCCCTCCCCCTCTCTCTCTTTCTCTCTGCCTCTCCATCTCTCTCTCTCTCTCTCCATCTCTCTCTCTCTCTCTCCTGTCACTTTTCATTTTCATTGTGGCTGAAACTAAATAATAATAAGAAGCAGGCTAACTGCTCTCTGAGGCCACATGTAGGTAATACCCCCCCCCCCCCATACAACATACCCCCCCCCCCCCATGAGGAGCATCCTGCCCCTTGTCACGCGAGCCGTCCTGTTAAATCATTTTCCCATGTTACCTTTGGGCTGCAGGAACACACTCAGGGGAGGGGGATGAACAATAATACCCCCCCTCATATTAGCTCCTGCACTGACCCCCCCCCCCCCCCCCCTCGCCGTGCGTTGGGAGTTTATTTCGGGATAAATCCGGACTTCTGTCGGGCTCTCGCTCGCCCTTTGAAACAAATTCCACATTCTTCACGGGAGTTTAGCAAAAGTCCTTCGACCGCAGTGTGTGTGAGTGTGTGTCTCTGTGTGTGTGTGTGAGTGTGTGTCTCTGTGTGTGTGTGTGTGTGTGCCGACCCAAAAAAACAAACAAACACCTGAGTTTAGAGAATTTTCGAGAGAAAAGTTTCCACAAACCGGCCTTGTTATCTCCCCCCCCCATAGAGAGAGGGAGAGAGGGAGAGAGGGAGAGAGAGAGAGAGAGAGAGAGAGAGAGAGAGAGAGAGAGAAGTTTATGCGGCGTCATTGACTCAGGCGCTCCGGCTCTTGGTTTTCCGTCTCGGGGGTTTCTCCCCTCTGAGGGAAGGTAGACGTTTCACCATCAAAGGGGGGGGGGGGGGGGGAGAGAGAGAGAGAGAGAGAGAGAGAGAGAGAGAGAGGCCCTCATCTTAGAGGAGGGAGCCTCAGTTCTCGGCCCTCCACCGATCCATCTGGGCCATCAGGCCTGGTGGAGACAGAGGCACCGGCTCAACGCTGCCCCCCCCAAAGCCCCCCCCCCCCAGATCAGGACGCCAGTCGGCCTCCTCCACCTCTCTTCTGAAATCCGGCCCGCGGCCCAGAATTCCATCATCCAGCTCTCGGCTAAACCTTCAGCTGGAATATGGCAGAGGAGGAGGAGGAGGAAGAGGAGGAGGAGGAGGGGTGGGGGGAGAGGAGGGGGAGAGACCGTGTGTCTCCGTGGTCGACGTTTATAGCTGCCAGATCCTTTCCTCTATCTTCTTCTTCTTCTTCTTCTTCTTCTTCTTCTTCTTTCTTCTTCTTCTTCTTCTTCTTCTTCTTCTTCTTCTTCTTCTCTCTCCGTTCACTCTAAATACACACACACACACACACACACACACACACACACACACACACACACACACATGATGATTACACGTCATTTCCAAAACCCCAGAATCTCAAGATGGAAACTGAACGCTCTTATTTTGAAGCTTTCCTTCATTGTGAGGCTTTGATGTCTTTCTTCCGTATGTAACTATGTAACTATGTAACTATGTAACTATGTAACTACCGACTCCTCGTCGTGCCGTCCTAACGTGCCTCCTCTCCGTCTCCTCTCGAGAGCAGATCAACCGACCCCTGACCATGAAGAAGGAAGGCATCCAGACCCGGAACCGGAAGATGTCCAGCAAGTCCAAGAAGAGCAAGAAGTCTCCGGACGGCCTGGACGACTTCTCCAGCCGCCTGATGGAGAAGAGCTCCGCCTCCTTCAGCCCGGCGGCGGCGCTGTCGCGCCACATGTCCTCCTTCCCGCCCTTCTCGCACTCCGGCCACATGCTGAGCACCCCGACGCCCATGCACCCCTCCTCCGGCCTGTCCTTCGCCCCGCACCACCCCTCCAGTATGGTGTCAGCCATGGGTTGAGAGGCCCCGCCCCCTTTTTCCAGGCCCCGCCTCGCAACCCCTGCGGTACCTCTCTGCTTCCATCACCTTAAAAAAAAAGACTGATTAAAACTGCTCCAAGCTCCAAGCTCCTCCCCCTGACCACGCCCCCGGTCTAGCCCCGCCCCCACCCACTTTGACCCCGCCCCCCACCATCACCGAGCTGCGCCCGCGAGGCTTTTCGGCTCCTTTGTCCTCAGTTGTAACTTTATTTTTTATAAAAATCAAAGTGAATGCTTTTGCAGACTCCGCCTCCTGGGGGAGGGGCTTGTGTGTTGGGGGGGGGGTCCTCATGGAGGCGGACTCTCACCACAAGTAGCTCCATCTGTACAGAAATACTTTTTTTTCCTCCGCGCACGAACACTGAAAACGACTTTTTCAACGACCTCCACTCGACCTCCACCTGGCCCCGCCCCCCGCCCCTGGCCCCGCCCCCTTCTTCACTTTGCACCTGTGTGACAGGAACCACACCTCCTCCTTCTCCTCCCATTTCTCTTCTTCTTCTCTTTCTTCTT
>CM070089.1:989058-999058 GCA_036178185.1 Liparis tanakae
CTCCCTCCTCTCTCTCTCTCTCCCTCCCTCTCTCTCTCTCTCCCTCTCTCCCTCTCTCTCTCCCTCTCTCTCCCTCCCTCTCTCTCTCTGCCTCTCGTCTTTCAGGTGAGCTCGATGACGGATTGGTGGGCGTGACCGGCGCTGAGGAATAGTCCGTCTTCATCCAGGCGGCGCCTCTGTCACCGCCGGCGGGGGCGGGGTCAGAGCCGAGGTCACGGCGCCGGAGGAATTCGGAGAACTTTGAATGATGCAAACAAAACAAACGTCTGGAACGGAACGCCGTCTCAACTTCCTCAACCCCAGGAACTCGTCTTCATCAGGAAGAACTCTTGGCATCGTGCTCAGTGGGTCTGATACGTCACTTCCACCACCGGCTAACGGCAGGTTAATACTGTTAGCGCTGTTAGCACTGTTACCATTGTTAGCGCTGTTAGCACTGTTACCATTGTTAGCGTTGTTAGAACTGTTACTGTTATTATCCCTGTTACCATTGTTAGCGCTGTTAGCACTGTTACCGTTATTATCACTGTTACCATTGTTAGCGCTGTTAGCACTGTTACCATTGTTAGCGCTGTTAGAACTGTTACCGTTATTATCACTGTTAGCACTGTAGCTATTGTTAGCACTGTTGCCATTATAAGCACTGTTACCATTATTAGCACTGTTACAGTTGTTAGCATTGCTAAAGTTGTTATTATTGCTTCCGTCGTTAGCACTGTTAGCACTGTTAACACTGATACTGCTTACAACCTACAAGAAGAAGAACTGTTTGTGTGTAAAGCAGCTAACGGTAGTTTCTACCCGTATCTCGTTAGCTCGTTAGCTCATTAGCTCGTTAGCTCGTTGCCTGAGTCCTCCGGCGCCTTGCCCCCTCTCTGAGGGGCTTGAAGTGCGCGGCGCCCCTCAGGGAGCCGGCGGGGGTCATCGGGGTCTCCTTCAGCGGCGCGTCGATCCCCTTCAGAAGCGACGTGCGGCTTTGTTAGCATCCTCCAAGAAATCTCACAGGATTACTTTGGTTCTGTATGGAAGTCGACGGCGGCGGTCGCTCTGATCCTGAGTCTTTTGTCTCCAAAGACCTGGAGCCTGAAACACGAGGGATGAGCCGCCGCCGCCGCATTGTGGGAGTTCTCTCACTTCTTTCCCCTCGCCACTTGTGAAGAAGCGAGCCGCGCGCTGCATTGTCTCCGCTAACAATCGTAAATGTGAACCATAATCTCCCGTCACAACACGGCAGATAAAAGATAATTATCTCTTTTTACTGAGGTGCCCCCGGGGCGCCTTGGACGGCCTTGCAGACGACGTGCCTAAACCCTCCCTCCCACACACACACACACACACACACACACACACACACACACACACACACACACACACACACACTGGAGCCTGCAGCTGACGAGAGATTCTTCCACAGATGAGTTTTGAATTCTCAAAGTGTTTTTTTTTGTGAATCAATCCGGATCCGAGCGCCTCTCGGGTTCCTCTGTGATTTATGCGACGAGGGTTCAGAAACGACTCTAGCGGAGTTATGGAGGGGGGGGGGGCAAAGTTCACGGGTTCACTAAGTGAGCTACAAGTGACGTGGAGTGTCAGGAGGGAGTGAATGACGACCCTGGAGAGCGAGGGGGCGGGGCTTCAGGGAGGGCTTCGGGATTTGGGTATATTTGAGGTGTACGAGTGAAATGTGTTATGCTAACTTAGTGAATTAGTTATTTTATAGAAGTTTACTCAACTTAAAATTGATGATGATCCCGAAAAAAAATATTATATATACATTTACGAGCAAAAGAGCTAAAAGTTCAAATATACATGGAGCATTGAGCTCCATGTTCAGTGTGAATCCACCGCGGTGCGTTATGTAACGGCCTCGTGGAGATCACTTCTTAAAACTTAAAACTTGTACTTTATCGTCTATTTAGAGGAAATAAAACGATATTAAAGGAAAAGTTGAAACCTTTTTAAAGAAATGCACTTATTTGTATTTAAGTAAATATGAAGCGACATCCAAATGACCGTTAGCTTAGCATCAGCAGCAACATGAGGTGTTCCTCCAGGAGGTTGTTCATGATGATCTGAACGGACCGACAGTCTTCTCTCTGAGGAAGACACAAGGAAACACGTCAAATACAAGATGTCGACATGAATATCTGTCGTTTTGAGTTATCTCTCGTCCCGTTCTGAGACGTCCAGTCCGGTCCCCTAGCCCCTCGCCCCTCGCCCCTCGCCGTGGTTCCCGTGTGCTCCGCTGCTCGTCTTGGTTCTCAGGACGCGGTCGGCCAGCGGCGCTCCCCGGCCTCAGGCGCAACGAGCAGCTGTCAGCTGCTTTGCATGAAGCCCGCATCCAGCAACCGCCTCTGTTGTTGCTCAGGACCTCTTCCCACGAACGGGCTGCTGACGGGCTGCTGACGGGCTGCTGACTGGCTGCTAACTGGCTGCTAACTGGCTGCTAACTGGCTGCTAACTGGCTGCTGACTGGCTGCTAACTGGCTGCTAACTGGCTGCTAACTGGCTGCTAACTGGCTGCTAACTGGCTGCTGACTGGCTGCTGACTGGCTGCTAACTGGCTGCTGACTGGCTGCTAACTGGCTGCTAACTGGCTGCTAACTGGCTGCTAACTGGCTGCTGACTGGCTGCTAACTGGCTGCTAACTGTCTGCCACCTCTCAGCCAGCGTCACGGCTCCACGGGGAAGTGGAACCGACAGGTGTTGGTGTTGTGTTCATTGGGCCGCGCTGCCAGAGGGACGTGTGTTAGCTACATTAGCTGTGTTAGCTACATTAGCTGCGTTAGCTGCGTTAGCTGCGACAGCTGTGTTAGCTGCAATAGCTGCGACAGCTGTGTTAGCCGCGTTAGCTCGATGACATGATCTTGGCACCGTCGGGTAATAAAAGGTGTGTTTGAAGAGTTGCATCGCTCCTTTCATATTTGGGCCAAGTTCATGCCAGGATCACCTTTTCATGAACTCCAGGAAGACGTTGACAGATCCTGCAGCTTCAGATCTTTACATAACTTTTTTTCGAGGGGGGGGGGGGGGTACCTTTAATCTATTCTAGTTGGAGTTCTTCTTCTCGTTTTTTCTGCGAATGCGTGAACACACAGTGATGAAATGGTTCCCACAGAGTGAAGGAAACAGCCATGAGGACATTCTTGGCATGAAGAGTCATTTGAAGACGCCTCTCCAGATCCGCTCTTCCTCTCGTCTGCTTGGGTACCCAACTCTTCCGTTTCCTCGGTGGCCAGTTCACCGAGTTCAACGCGTCACCGTGGGAACCGCTCGATCGGCAGCTAACGTTTGAAGCATCGATGGATGAATGTTATTTCTGGATGGGAAACGGCCCCGAAGGCCTCAGAACTCTATGTCACGGACACAAGCAACGCTCCTGGAGACGAGGCGAGCGCCGCACGGACGTCTCAGCTCACGAGAAGCTTTGAACTTTTACTGGAGGAGGAGAAACGTTTGATATGCTGATGGACGAAGGATTCGACCTCTTGGGGTCCAGGGAGATCTGCATCTGACTTCATCTCAATCAATCTGGAAAGGTCGGTCTGGATCAGAGACCTGAAGGCCGCCATCGCGTCCCATCGTGGCTGAAACCCCTAAAACTGAAACTCCTACACTCTTTAAAACCAAAGTGGACCGACGGTCCTCAACGCCAGGCGAAGGTTAAAAACAAAGTCAACGGTAAAGACGTCGGTTCTCCTCGAGCGTCACTTTATTTAGCTAGACGTTATTCACTGCACCGGTTTAGGTTGAGAATATCAACTCAAGAACGATTGCGGTTTGGGTTAAAATAACTACGTTTGTTGAGTAAAGTTACGTTGCAAATCTACGGTAAACGTAACTCCGTTAGCCGGGACCTGAGCAGCGGTCCCCTGGGTGGAAGTCTCTCCCCGACCGTCCAGAAGGAGTCTGAGTCTCGCAGCCAGACGAGTCTCATGCTGATCTCACTCATCTGACTTCATCTCGATCCATCTAGAAACCAGAAACCAGAGAATGGTGGACGACGGACCTGAAGGCCGCCGTCGCCGTCCCATCGTGGCTGAAAGCCCCTAAAACTGAACCTCCTACAATCTATAAAACCAAAGTGGACCGACGGTCCTCAAGGTTGCAAATAAAGTCAGAGGTAAAGTGGTCGGTTCTCCTCGAGCGTCACTCCTGGACCCGGTTACTTAGTTACGTAAGTTATGCGGTTCGGGTTAAAATGACTACGTAACTCCGTTAGCCGGGACACGAGCAGCGGTGAAAGTCTCTCCGACCGTCCAGAAGGACTCTGAGTCTCGCAGCCAGACGCATCTCATGCTGATCTCTCGTTTGCAGAGTTGCGAGTGAGAACTTGTTGACGAGGCCTAGGAAATAGAATCCAGGTAGAAAAACAGATTGTTCAGAAGACTCGTCAGAAGCCAACCGCCAAGCGGCACACGACTTGAGATGAGACGGCTTCGATCACCCCACCCCCCGCCCCCAGAAGGGAAACACCCGACTGGGCCACGCGGCCCATGAAGGAGCCGTACATGTGGCCCTCAGGGTGGACCAAGATTTTGACTTCTGGCACAGCCGACTGCTCATTGGCAGCTTTCACCCTGGAATAAAAAAAGGGAAACGCGCCAATGAAAGTCCAACTTCCCCCGGTGAGTGCGTGTGCGATCATGCGCGAGGCGACTGCCAACAGTTAGAGTAGCTACCCGAGTAACAAAGGGACTGCTGTGTCGGGCGGCTTGTCCGGAGCCCCGGGGGCTGTTTACACACGCCATTGTCTCGCCGCGGGCCAATCAGACAAGCCGCGCTGGGTAAACAAGGCGGGACGCGGCCAATCGGCCGGCAAGCAGCGCCGAGATCTGGGGACCGGTTATCTGCAGCACCCCCAGGAAGTGAGAGAAATGATGTGGAGGGGGGGGGGGGACAAAACACACCAGCACAACCGCCCGACTGTCCACCCCACGACTCGTTCCCATTGGCCGGTTCAGGTATCTCCCGATTGGATTTCACGGACGGCCTCGAGCCTCGTGGCCGATGACCGGTCAGTGTGAGCGTCTCCGGCCGACGCCGAGGAAGCTTCCGGCAGCCGGGCTGCATAACCCGGTCTCACAGCCGCTCTGCATCAGGGCTTTTACACGCCGTCGCATCGGAAGACGGAAGTCATCGTGTAACGAGCCGCTGACTCAGGAGCTCAGAGGTCACTTCAGAGTCAACACGTGTCAGGGGTCGAAGCTCCTCCAGGTACTGTAGCTGTGTGACGTGGTAGGGATCGTCTCTTCAGATGCCGTCTTTGGTTATCTAGCATCCTCCAACACATATTAAAGGACTACTTTAGTTCTTTATGAAAGCCTTTTGTTTCCAAAGACCTGAAACATGAAGCACGTGTCAGGGATGTCGTAGCCGGAGAGAGAGAGAGAGAGAGAGAGAGGGAGAGAGGGAGAGAGGGAGAGAGGGGACCCAAATGCCGACTCGTCTTCTAAAGTACGTCACGTAACTTTCGTGATGTAGTCACGAAACTTTCGCGGGTTATTTATCGCAAAACGGCGATCTCTAAGTATTTCACCGTCCGTCCCTGAAGCTAACGGAGCTTTAAGTGGAAGACGTTGAAGTGGATCGAGGGACCTTTCGTAGGCTTGGGATAGGGACCCGTTGCCCACGGGGTCAAAGGTCACCGCGCTGCGCTGTGTGTGAACCGCAGCATGAGGAACTCCACTTTATTTCCCGCAGAGCAACGACGAAGCGGATTGAGACTCAAGAACTTCCTCGTTCCTCCAGACGCCGCGGCGTGGCCGGCCACCGGAGCCCCTGGAGGCGACTCGGTCAGCGGAGTGGCGTCCAGGCGGCGCTCGCGGCGCTCGCCGAGGTCGTCCAGGTGACGAGGAAAATCAGTTTGAAAGGTGCCGAGCTCTCGCAGCTGCACATGACGCAATCCGGCCTCTTGCGCAATCAGCCCGACGGCGGAATGATCCAACACGCTGAAAAACAAAGAGCAGGAGATGTTTTAGGGGGTCGAGCTCGTAGCTTTTCCCAGAACTGTCCCCAAGCTGCCCCCCGTGGTTATTCTTTAGCGACCAGCTCCCCCCCCCCCCCGGGAGCCCTGGGACTGTTTGTACTGGAGGCAGCCGGCGGGGACCGGGCCGGTGTTTTCACAGTGACCTCTCCTTCCTGAGGTAACGCCGGCCGTCCGCCGCCGCCCGGCGGTCCCGGCTGTGATCACAGCGTCGGGAGCGTTCTCAGGCCGTCAGTCTGGGAGGCCCGGCGCTCGGTGCAGAACACACACGTTAATTCAAAAATACCTCCGGCTCATTAGTGGTTCTTCACGGTCACATTTAAGAGTTGTGGAAATAAAAAGATGAATTATGTTTGAATTCTTTTCATCTGTGACTCATCCGCCCGACGCGGAGAGATCTTCACAAAGTAATTTATGGATGAACGGTGGAACAGATTCGCCCTCCCAGAGCGCCGTGCCGCCTGCAGCGGCCGGCGCCGCCTTCAGTCAGCGTCACACCTTCAGCTCTGCAGGCGAGCCAGGAGCCTGAGAGGGAGTCAACAACACAGAGCAGCACAACAACAACACAAACACAGAAAACGGCCAAAGAACAACTAATAAAGCAAAAAAAGGAACAAATAAAGCTCGAAAAAATTGTTTAAAAAATAAGCAAAAAAATTCAAAAAAATGAAATAAATACAGCAAAATTAGAAAAAATGCAGATAAAAAAACGAACAAAATAAGCAAACATCCATAAAAAATATATTTTAAAATGCAGGAAACAAACGAAAAAAGCATAAACTAATAAAAGAAGAAAAAAAGCACCAAAGAAAAAAGAAATGTAAAAAAAACTAAGGGTGCAAAACATTTTAACTGTAATATTCTGCACACAGTTGAAGCTCCAGAGATCTTAATATACGTATGATCTACATTGTTAGATGTATCTAGTTCTTAAGTTGCTATTCCCTCTTTATTATTTTACCAAAGTGCAGTATGTCTAGATTTATTTGTCTTTCCGTTCAGTTAGGGTTAGGGTTGTCTGTTTGTATTTGTTCGTGTTTTACAAAGCGTTTAAATAATAACGTGTAAACATTTGCTTTTAACGCCGCGGTAAACAGACGGAGGGTGACCCGTCTGAGATCTGAGGGACGACCTTCTGTGAGGAGGAGGAGAGTCGAGGAGACGAGGAGATCGGAGGAGGAAGAGTTCATCGAGTATAAAAGTTCAATAAGGAATAAAAGGTAAAACTCTTTAAAAGCCTCAACGCCTCCATCTGGAGCTGCAGCGAGGCGACGGAGGCCCTCAGGGGGAGGAGCTTATCCAACCAGAGTCCTGGACCACATCGAGGGCCGAGGAAGAGGATCTGGACCCGGCCCCTGCGGACGTAGAGGTTTCCCGAGATCCTATAGTTTAAAAAAAGTCTTCAGGACCGAATCTGGAATGCTTCCCGAGGGTCAAGTAGAAC
Source organism: Liparis tanakae (assembly GCA_036178185.1). NCBI lineage: Eukaryota > Metazoa > Chordata > Actinopteri > Perciformes > Liparidae > Liparis > Liparis tanakae. The sequence continues at coordinate 996,489 of CM070089.1, forward strand.
CCAGGAGAACCCAGCAGACCCCAGTAGAACCCAGCAGAACCCAGCAGAACCCAATAGAACCCAGCAGACCCAGCAGACCCAGCAGACCCAGCAGACCCAGCAGACCATCGGGACCCTCCGCTGTGATCCGTGACCTCCGGAGCCTCTGATGACTCGGCGGAGCGGCGGAGCGTTGTTTGCCGAGTTTGGAGAATTTCCTCCATCGTGTGTGAGTGTGTGAGTGTGTGAGTGTGTGCTTGTGTGTGTGTGTGTGTGTGTGTGTGCGTGTGTGTGCGTGTGTGTGTCTGTGTGCGTGTGTGTCTGTGTGTGTGTGTGTGTGTGTGCGTGTGTGTGCGTGTGCGTGTGTGTGCGTGTGTGTGTGTGTGTGTGCGTGTGTGTGTGTGTGTGTGTGTGTGTGTGTGTGTGGGGGGGCTGGGTGTGGTTTCTCCAGTAATAGGACAGATAACCAGGCAAAGAGGCTCTGCAGCGCTGCTCTTAATGGTGCCTTCGCAAGCAATTTTTTTTTAAGCTGCAGAATAAGCAAAGTAAAGCCAAACACACACACAAACACACACACAAACACACACTCTCACTCACACACACTCAAACACACACACACACACACACACTCAGAATATGCTTAACCCCGCGTGGAGGGAAGCGCTCCGCCTCTTGCGTAAGAGGAGCGGGGAATGCGCCGCCGTCAACACCCGGCCTGGTGAACGCCTCCCGGTCACGGCCTGAACCAGGAAGCCGGCGGCGGATAAACAGGTTGGGGGAATTAGCCCCGACTGGTTCAGCGTAAAGCGGTTTATTGTCGGCTTTTTATTATTAGCGTTGTCTTATTGCGGCTCCGCTGAACACGCCTGGCAGCGGGCTCCATTGTGCTTCCTGTCACTCTCTGCTGCCCTGGCTCATGTCGCCTGGAAGCAGCCGGCCAAAGTCAGCACAAATTAGTTTTCCACTTTCATCCCTTCTTCTTCTTCTTCTTCTTCTTCTTCTTCTTCTTCTTCTTCTTCTTCTTCTTCTTCTTCTTCTTCTTCTTCTTCTTCTTCTTCTTCTTCTTCTTCTTCTTCTTCTTCTTCTTCTTCTTCTTCTTCTTCTTCTTCTTCTTCTTCTTCTTCTTCTTCTTCTTCTTCTTCTTCTTCTTCTTCTTCTTCTTCTTCTCTCTGAACACTTTGAGGCTTCAGGTGGAACACGAGACGTCGGCTGCACAGTGGCGGCTATTGTCTCACGCCGCGCCGTCAGAATGTCCCGGTGGTTTCTCCTGTTCTTGCCAGAAGGAGGGGGGGAGGGGGGAGGGGAGCCTTGGGGGCAGGTGAGCAAAAGGGGAGATGGAGGTGGGGGAAGATGAAGGGGGGAGGACTCGGGTGACCAGTTTCACCTGGGACCGAGACGAGCCCGCCCGGACATGCAAGAGAGAGAGAGAGAGAGAGAGAGAGAGAGAGAGAGAGAGAGAGCGCAGCCCCCCGAGGGGAGGAAAGAGAGAGAGAAGACGAGGGCAGCATGAGTCTTCAAGAAAAGGAAAACATGCATCAATCTTTCCTCTTTATCGTATCATCTCCATCTCTCCGTTCCTCCATCTCTCCGTTCCTCCGTCACTCCGAGAGCAGGAAGAAGAGTTCTCTCTCTTTTTCGTGACGTATTTTTCCCACTTGGTCACCAATGAGGTGTGAAAGCTGAATGTTGGGTCACTGGAACCCGTCTTCTTCAGAGAACCAAGACCCCCAAGGCCCCAAGGAAGAGAGAAGAGCCGGGTCAAGACCATCAAGACCCGGGTTAAGACCATCAAGACCCGGGTCAAGACCATCAAGACCCGGGTCAAGACCATCAAGACCCGGGTCAAGACCATCAAGACCCGGGTCAAGACCATCAAGACCCGGGTCAAGACCAACAAGACCCGGGTCAAGACCAGAATCCAGACCAGAATCCAGACCCGGGTTAAGACCTACCAGACCCGAGTCGAGACCCCAGTTAAGTTAAGACCAACCAGTCCAGTTGGAGAACTCTGGCTGACGGCCGTGTCTGAGCTCTCCCCCCCTGAACGCCTCGTCTCCCTCGTCTCCCTCGTCTCCCTCGTCTCCCTCGTCTCCCTCGTCAGGATGTTCCTGAGTTATGAAGACACACAGAAACTCCACCGGCAGTTCTTGTTTCACTTTATTTCCCAAAACTCCTCCTCCTCCTCCCCCTCCTCCCCCCCCTCCCCCCTCCCCCCCTCCACTCCGGTCCGTACCTGTAAAGCTGGTTGAGACGCTCGCCGTCAGTCACAGTTTAACTGAGCTGTCAGAGGTTATGGTGATGACACCTCTCTGTCGTTACTCATTACACCCATCACCCCCTACCCCCCTTCTCTGGAACACACCTTACAGGTAGATCCTGATTAGATCCATGACCCCCTTTAAGTCACCTTTCTAGTAGTTCCTCATTAAACCCTTACCCCCCTTCTATGGAAGACACCTTACAGGTAGATCCTGATTAAACCCCTTACCCCGCTTTCTCTAGAAGACACCTTTCTAGAAGTTCCGGATTAAATCCCGTACCCCCCTTTAAGATACCTTTCCAGTACCTTTATAAATCCCGTACCCCCCTTT
>CM070089.1:1004058-1011558 GCA_036178185.1 Liparis tanakae
CGAGTTGACGTGTGTGTCCGTCAGTGTGTGTGTGTGTGTGTGTCTGTCAGTGTGTGTGTGTGTGTGTCTGTCAGTGTGTGTGTGTGTGGTCTGACTCATGCAGCAACACCTGCCAGGTCATATTTGATAAATAAAGATGTAATGATGTTTCCAACCTGATTGTTAAATATCCAGACTTGGCCGCGGGCCAAGATGAAGAGCTCTGACACAGGCGCCCGCCCCTATAAACATAAATACATATATACATATATACATATATATATACATATATATATACATAAATACATATATACATATATATACATATATATATATACATAAATACATATATACATAAATACATATATACATAAATATATATATACATATATATATATATATATATATATATATATATATATATATATATATATATACATATATATATATATGCATATATATTTATTTATAGGTGAGGGGACGTGATGATTAGAGACGGGAGGAAACATCTCCTGAAAGGAGGCGAGGAGCTAAACTGTTGAACATTAAGGAACACATCCTCCTCCTCCTCCTCCTCCTCCTCCTCCTCCTCCTCCTCCTCCTCCTCCTCCTCCTCCTCCTCCTCCTCCTCCTCCTCCTCCTCCTCCTCCTCCTCCTCCTCCTCCTCCTCCTCCTCCTCCTCCCCTCCTCCTCCTCCTCCTCCTCCTCCTCCTCCCCTCCTCCCTCCTCCCGCCTCCCTCCTCCTCCCTCCCTCCTCCCCTCCCTCCTCCTCCTCCTTCTCCTCTCTCTTCCCCTCCTCCTCCCCTCTCCTCCTCCTCTCCTCCCTCCTGCTCCTCCCCTCCTCCCTCCTCCTCCCTCCTCCCTCCTCCTCCTCCTCCTCCCTCCTCCTCCTCCTCCTCCCTCCTCCTCCCTCCTCCTCCTCCCTCCTCCTCCTCCCTCCTCCCTTCCTGGTCCCTCGAGGCGCAGCAGAGGACTGGGACCAGGTGGGAATGTAACCGTCTCACATTTGCATCTCCACCTGTATGGAAACGTTCCCGCTCCGTGGCGTTCCTCTTTACCCCGTGTGGTTTTTCTGTTACCCGAAAAACAGAAACGGCTGGAAGCTGAACACGAGGCGTCCCCCGTCCTCTCCCCTCTCCCTCTCTGTCTCCCTCTCTCTCTCTCTCTCTCCTCTCTCTCTCTCTCTCTCCCTCTCTCTCTCTCCCTCTCTCTCTCCCTCTCCCTCTCTCTCCTCTCTCCCTCTCTCTCCTCTCTCCCTCTCTCTCTCCTCTCTCCCTCTCTCTCTCTCCCTCTCTCTCTCCCTCTCCCTCTCTCTCCTCTCTCCCTCTCTCTCCTCTCTCCCTCTCTCTCTCCTCTCTCCCTCTCTCTCTCTCAGACGTGTGGTCGAGTCCCGTCAGGTGTTCTGACACGAGGAGCGGGGAGTCCCGTCTCCATGGCGACGAGCAGCAGCCGGACCCTCTCGGCGTGTCGTCGTGACGACGTCACAGCTCACCTCGGGCTGCATCGCCCCGCGCTCCTGGCGTCCCCCCGATGGTTCCCTCGTCTTTGTGGGCGGCGAGGAATCTGTTCCACGAGCGCGGGGAGCGCTGCACAATAACGGACGTCTAAATCCACGCCGGGGGCAACGAGGAGGTGCGAGGAGTTTTGTCAGTGGCCTCTCGTGTCTGTGTGGGAGAGGAGGGAGGGTTTGTTACGTCAGACATGAAGCGACGCTCACCCCGTAACGGTCTGTTCCGTCTCCCGTGTCTCCCGTGTCTCCCGTCTCCTTGATTGTTTCATTCCCTTCACCTGCCCTCAGCCTCTCGTCTCGTTAGTCTGATGTGGTACACCTGTGTGTCCCCCTGTATATTGTCTTTCCTGTGACCCTGACATCTGACCCTGGCCCTGACCTCTGACCCTGGCCCTGACCTCTGACCCTGGCCCTGACCTCTAACCCTGACCCTGACCTCTGACCCTGGCCCTGACCTCTGGCCCTGACCCCTGACCTCTGGCCCTGGCCCTGACCTCTGACCCTGGCCCTGACCTTGACCCCTGACCCCTGAGTTCCTGCCCCTCTTTGGACCGTGTTGTTTTTGTAACTTGTTGTTTTGCCTCATTAAAGAGGCCTGTTGTTGTTTAAGTTTCGGTTGCTCTGCACATGAGCTTCACCTCGCTACTCGTGACGTAGCCGTGACAACCCAGGACTCGGCTTGAGGTCAGATCCTCCGGCGTGAAGCCGTTACGGCTCCACGCCGTTTGGTCACTTTAGTTGACACGACGCCATCTTGGATCCACGCTGCAGCGACGCCACCTCCTCCACCTCCTCCTCATCTGGAACAATGAGGAGGAGGAGGAGGAGGAGCAACAAGGGGCAACAAAGGGAAATAAGACTTTGAAAGTTCGTTATCTGACTTTTAGAACACTCACACACACCACACACACACACACACACACACACACACACACACACACACACACACACACACACACACACACACACACACACACACACACACACACAAGCCTGCATGAGTCCTGGCAGTTAGCCAGAGATGCCAGAATGGCTAATTACAGGTGTGGATGTTTAAGTGGTGTGTGTGTGTGTGTGTGTGTGTGTGTGTGTGTGCGTGAGTGTGTGTGTCTGTGTGTGTGTGCGTGAGTGTGTGTGTCTGTGTGTGTGTGCGTGAGTGTGTGTGTCTGTGTGTGTGTGCGTGAGTGTGCGTGTGTGTCTGTGTGAGTGTGTGTGTCTGTGTGTGTGTGAGTGAGTGTGCGTGTATGTCTGTGTGTGAGTGTGTGCGTGTGTGTGTTTTGTCTGTGTGTGTGTGTCTTTGTGCGTGTGTGTGTGTGTATGTGAGTGTGTCTGTCTTTGTGTGTGTGTGTCTTTGTGTGTGTGAGTGTGTGTGCTTTATGTGTGTGTGTGTCTGTATGTGTGTGTGTGTGTGTGTGTGGGATCAGGTGGATACTTAGCGCTCTTGTTGCTTTTCACTCTTTCTCTCTCCTGTAATCCTGCAGGTTGTATCGCTGTCCCTCCTTCCCCTCCTCCTCCCCCCCTCCTCCTCCCCTCCCCCCTCCCCCCCCCCCCCCTCAACACTAACTAACTCCGTTGTGTTTTCTAAATGAACCAACCGGCTGACGAGATGGTTTCACCTCGTTTGATGTTTTCTCTTCTTCATTGAGCAGAAACTACAAACGTTGAATCTTCTCTTCATGAAGGAAACAGATTCAATCTGGACATGTTTTATATTTAATGTCAGTAAAGAGGAGATGAACTCCGGCTCACGGGACCTGTGAAGCTTCGTGAGCGACCCTAAAGAACCCGTAGAGTCAGATCTGTTCATAGTTTAAGAACTTTAAACCGGAGCGTCAGCGGTCACCTGGCAAACGATGTTGGTGACTTCAATAGAGCTACAATAGAGCTACAATAGAGCTACAATAGAGCTACAATAGAGCTACAATAGATCTACAATATATCTACAATATATCTACAATAGAGCTACAATAGAGCTACAATAGAGCTTCAATAGATCTACAATAGAGCTACAATAGAGCTACAATAGATCTACAATATATCTACAATATATCTACAATAGATCTACAATAGAGCTACAATAGAGCTTCAATAGATCTACAATAGAGCTACAATAGATCTACAATAGAGCTACAATAGAGCTACAATAGATCTACAATATATCTACAATAGAGCTACAATAGAGCTTCAATAGATCTACAATAGAGCTACAATAGAGCTTCAATAGATCTACAATAGAGCTACAATAGAGCTACAATAGATCTACAATAGATCTACAATAGAGCTACAATAGAGCTTCAATAGAGCTTCAATAGAGCTACAATAGAGCTACAATATAACTACAATAGAGCTACAATATAACTACAATAGAGCTACAATAGAGCTTCAATAGAGCTACAATACAACTACAATAGAGCTACAATATAACTACAATAGAGCTACAATAGAGGTTCAATAGAGCTACAATATAACTACAATAGAGCTACAATAGAGCTTCAATAGAGCTTCAATATAACTACAATATAGCTACAATAGAGCTACAATATAACTACAATAGAGCTACAATAGAGCTACAATAGAGCTACAATAGAGCTACAATAGATCTACAATAGAGATACAATAGAGCTACAATAGATCTACAATAGAGCTACAATAGAGCTACAATAGAGCTACAATTGATCTACAATAAAGCTACAATAGAGGTTCAATAGAGCTACAATAGATCTACAATAGAGCTACAATAGATCTACAATAGAGATACAATAGAGCTACAATAGATCTACAATAGAGCTACAATAGAGCTACAATTGATCTACAATAAAGCTACAATAGAGGTTCAATAGAGCTACAATAGATCTACAATATAGCTACAATAGATCTACAATAGAGCTACAATAGAGCTACAATAGATCTACAATAAAGCTACAATAGAGGTTCAATAGAGCTACAATATAACTACAATAGAGCTACAATAGAGCTTCAATAGAGCTACAATAGAGCTACAATATAACTACAATAGATCTACAATAGAGCTACAATAGAGCTTCAATAGAGCTACAATATAACTACAATAGAGCTACAATAGAGCTTCAATAGAGCTTCAATATAACTACAATAGAGCTACAATAGAGCTACACTAGAGCTACAATAGATCTACAATAGAGCTATAATAGAGCTTAAATAGAGCTTCAATAGATGATGCCATGCTTGTGTCTCCATACTTTATTTCCATGTTATTAAACAATAGAATCTCGAGGTGAACTCTTCCTGTTTTTCCTGTTTCGTCTCTTTTACTTTCTTCGCCTCTCTCCTCGTGTCTGAGGCAGCCCAGCGAGGGAGCGGGAGGCGAGGCAGGCGAGCGAGGAGGCGAGGAGGCGAGGAGGCGGGAGCGAGGCGGGGGAGCGAGGGAGGCGGGGAGGCGGGAGCAGAGCGAGGCGGAGCGGGGGAGCGAGGCGGAGGCGGGAGCAGAGCGAGGGAGCGAGGGAGCGAGCAGCGAGGCGGGAGCAGAGCGAGCGGGCGGGAGCAAGCGAGGCGAGCGGAGGCGGGAGAGCAGGCGGGAGCAGAGCGAGGAGCGGGAGCAGAGCGAGGAGCGAGGAGCAGGGAGCGAGGAGCGGGAGCAGAGCGAGGAGCGAGAGCAGAGCGAGGAGCGGGAGCAGAGCGGCTCCTCTCAGGTGACGCTGCTCCATCAAAGGTGGATTGTTTTGACCATTGTGGACGAAGCCTTTGTGACTCCTCAATGTAAATGAATTGGGGATTTAACCCCTCCAGGGAGCCGGGTGTGTGTGTGTGTGTGTGTGTGTGTGTGTGTGTGTGTGTGTGTGTGAATCTAGTTCAGCCATCTTAATCCAGCACCCAGACTCTTGGCTCCTCGGCTCATCAAAGTGAGAGGCGGCAGTTAGCTGGCCAGATGTAATCTCCCTGTGTGTTTGTTTGTATGAGAGTGTGTGTGTGTGTGCGTGTGTGTGAGTGTGTGTGTGTGTGTGTGTGTGTGTGAGTGTGTGTGTGTGTGTGTGTGTGTTACGCTTTGTGGCGCCTTCATGCGCTCAAGGGCTTTGCAGTGTGATAGCAGAGTTGAGCTAACGTTAGCATCGTCCTTCTCTATCTTCGGGGGTCAACATCGTTGGATCCATTGTCGCGTGTCGGCCGCAGATAAACCGACTCGGCGAGGACAAACGGGCTGAGGGCCGGGGGCCGAGGGGGGGTGAGGGGGGGGGTCTCGAGGTCCGGGGGTGAGGGGTGAGGGCGGGGCGAGGGGGGGGGCGAGGCCGCCCGGTTCATCTGGAGCGGAACCGGCGGAGATATCGGAGAGAATCGACCGCCCGTGACGACGGGAGTCCGAAAGACATCAGGACCTATTTACCATATATATATAATATATATATATATATATATATATATATATATATATATATATATATATATATATTTATATATATATTAGATTTTTTTATATTTATATTAATATATTATATATTTGATATTAATATATAATATATATATTATATATTTCATATTTATATTAATACATTATATATTTATATATATATATATATATATATATATATATATATATATATATAATATTATATATATGTATTTGAGTTTTATTATTTATATTAATATATACACATATGTCAATATAATAATATATATATATATATATATATATATATATATATATATATATATATATTAGATTTTTTAATATGTATATTAATATATTATATATATATTATATATTTCATATTAATATATGATAGATATATATATATTAAATATTTCATATTAATATATATATATATGTCAATATAATAATATATATATACAGTATATACAGTGGGGAAAAAGTATTTAGTCAGCCACCAATTGTGCAAGTTCTCCCACTTAAAAAGATGAGCGAGGCTGTGATGTCATCACAGGTAAACCTCGACTATGAGAGACAACATGGTGGATTGTTTTGACCATTGTGGACGAAGCCTTTGTGACAGAATGTGCATGATGTCATCCTTTTCTCTCTGTTTCTCTCTCTCTCTCGACTCTGAATTGAGGAAATCACTTTGTCTGATTTTTAAAGAATTAATTGGTAAATTCCTCGGTACAATAAGTATTTGGTCACAGCAGGGGCATCTCTCTCTCTCTCTCTCTCTCTCTCTCTCTCTCTCTCTCTCTCTCTCTCTCTCTCTGTAATGTCTTTAAACCAAGGTGAGCGCCGTGGTCATGGCGGCCGTGGCGTGGTGATGGTGTTGCCGTGGTGATGGTGTCGCCGTGGTGATGGTGTCGCCGTGGTGATGTTGTCGCCGTGGTGATGAGTTTTGATGTTTCCGGTTCCGTGACGAGACGCTCTCGTTCACCTTCACGTTTAAATATCGCCATCGACCTCCGGCGTCCTGCTGATGCATCTACATCCTGGTCCCGGGGGCCCTGAACTCATCAGAGGATTCCCACGCCCCCCCCCCCCCCCCCCTTTGTTCCTTTTCATTCTCTCCCTCCGTATCTGTAACTGATGACACTCAGGCACCTCCTTATCGTCAGGGTCCAGGTTGTTTTCATTTTAATTGGGAGATGGCGATTCACAATGGGGGGGGGGCTCCGTGGATCCAGCGCTCGCCATCGGCCCGTTGACCGGCCCCTCCTCTGTTCTCCAGAGAACCGGTCGGGGGTCCCGGTTCCCAGCGCCTCGGGGGTCCCTCAGGAGACCAATAGGGCTGATGGGCAGATAGCATCACCAGTCTGGGGGGGGGGGGGGGTTAATGAGACCAAATGAGGGCCAGAAAGGGGCGTGAGGCGGTTTGGGGGGGGGGGGTCCTCGTATCAACAGCCAGTGTTTACCCACTCAGGCTGCTGAGGGCCAGACCCTGACCCCTGACCCCTGACCCCCATCAGGGGCCTGACACGGGATCAACACCAATAAGGTTCAAAGAGACGCTCAGAGCCGAGAGAACGAGAGAACGAGAGAACAAGAGAACGAGAGAGTCGAGAGAACGAGAGAACGAGAGAGCCGATAGAACGAGAGA
>CM070089.1:1016558-1021558 GCA_036178185.1 Liparis tanakae
AGAGGGGGGGGCAGGGGGGCAGGGGGTAGGGGGTAGGGGGGTGATTGCAATCACAACAGTGGACCGGCGGCGAGTCGCCCCGGTTGCTTCGCCACCTCCGCCGTGCCAAGACATGACGGACGTGGTGATGGGTGTGTGTGTCTGTGAATGTATGTGTGTGTGTGAATGTGTGTGTGTGTGAGTGTGTGAGTGTGTGTGTCTGTGAATGTGTGTGTGTGTGTGTGTGTGTGTGCGACTCGAGGCTTCCGGTCTTTCTCCTCAGTGTTTCATCGACTGGATCTTCAGAGAAATTAAACTAACGTCTCTCTCCGCCTGCAGCGACCCCCCCCGGGGTGCCCCCCCCACGTCGCTCCCCTGCAGGTGATAACAGATTAAACCTCTTCCATTTCATGCCTCAGGCTCCCAAATACAATCCATGTGGGGCTCCTCCAGGCCCCGCGGCCCCCCCCCCCACCGTCCTACACCCCCGCCCTGGGTAGAAAGCTGGCAGCGGCTGCCCCAGTCCACTGGGCTAAGCCGGCGAGATGGAGGCCTGCAAGATTACAGGCCATCTGAGGAAATGACTGTGTGTGTGTGTGTGTGTGTGTGTCCGAGGATGTGTGTGTGTGTGTGTGTGTGTGTGTGTAATAGGGTTATGTCAGCTTAGATGCTCCATGTGCCGTATTTAACAGCCTTCTCTTTTTCACTTATTAAAGTTTTAGAAAAGTATCTCGGAGCGTAATTGCGAGTCGAGTTTCTCCGGCAGAATTAATCGTCCCGGCTAACGGCGCCGCGCCGACGCCTCCTCACGGCGAGAGAGAGAGGGAAGTAGAATGTCCACGGGACGCCGGCGAGGTGCCCCCCCCCCCACCCCTCCCCCCCCTCAACCCGCATTCCTGACTCCAGCCAGGATCGGGGTGTCGGAGGAGGAAATGAGAAGAAATCGAAAACCCGCGGAGCTTCCTCCAAAGTGAGCTTCCTGGACTCAGGAAATGGATCCCCCCCCCCCGAGGTAGCCCCGAGTGCCCGGCCCCCCCGGCCCCCGACGACCCCCCGGCCCCCGAGGCCTCCGCGCATATCAAAGCCAAACAGCTCCTAACAGGAAACACACGACGGCCACGAGCGCCGTTCGCCCCGAATAGGCTCCGCCTCCATCCCTCACGCTCGAGTTGTGCATGTAACCTGTCACGAGGGGGGGGGGGGGGGGCTGCCACTCACACGTCCATCAGAGAGGCGGGGCCCCGAGCTGATGAATCAAACTCCTCCTCCTTTCCCATGGAGCAGTTTGGGGAGTTCAGTGACACCTAGTGGTCGGTTTGCAGATTGCACTCAACTGAACACCTGATTAACATTGAGTTTATTACCTGATGCGCAAGCTAACGTTGTCTCTGTGAGCGCGTGGTCGAGGCGTTAGCGCTTAGCTCAGAGAGCTAGCTTCAGGGAGCTAAATGCTAACGCAGAGAAATACGTTAAAATGTTGTCAATCGTAGCAGAAATAAGTTTTGATTTACGTTTAAATCTGTTTGAAGACTTTCAGGAGCTCCTCTTCAGAGCGTGGACTCGTGACTTTGATCTAAACCCTAAACTCTGACGCCGCTGGAGCTTCGACAGAATCGAGCGACTTCTTTCTCTTCGTACGTTTTATATTCAACGCTCCGTCACACAAAGGAGGAAACCGCTCCGAGCTTCTAAGCAGCCGCACGGCGACTCCAACGACCCGTAAGCAGCCCAAGATTAGCTCGAGAAACGAGAGGCGGCGATTAGGAGATATTTACCTCTCGCTGAGCCGAGGAAACAGAGTTATTGGCTCCTTAAGGAGCCGAGGAAACAGAGTTATTGGCTCCTTAAGGAGCCGAGGAAACAGAGTTATTGGCTCCTTAAGGAGCCGAGGAGGGATGATCTGCGATCAGGCCTCATTCCCATTCTCACGCCGTGTGGAGGAACGGCCTTTTCTTCTGGAAGGAAAAAGAAGTTTAAGGCCAATTTGACTCCTGTGAGGAAGTATCATATATTCTTTTAAACGTGTGTGTGTGTGTGTGTGTGTGTGTGTGTGTGAAGAAGTGAGCTTAGTGAAACTCTCAGACTGCGAGCCGAGCGTCGTGGTTCTGAGGGGCCTTGATGTGATGTGTGACTGCCGGATGCAAAACGGAGCGAAGGAATAAATAAGAAACAGAGAGAATAAGAGAGGAGATAGAGGAGGCATCAGGAAGTGAGATGTGTGTATTTATACTGTATCTCGGCGCCGCACATTGGAGTGTGTGTGTGAGTGTGTGTGTGTGTGTGAGTGTGTGTGTGAGTGTGATTTCTCTCATGCAGAGGAGCCGGCTGATGATAAACAGGATTAGCGGATTATTAGAGGGGGGCTGAGGTGTGTGTTTGTGTGTGTGTGTTTGTGTGTGTGTGTGTGTGTGTGCAGTCGTGTAGCTGCTGTTTTTAAAAAAATATTTAAAGATTTTTTTTCACCCACAAACTTCTCTCAGTTCCAATGCATTAAAAATAAAATAGAAAAAAAAGATATAGAAAAAAATTGCCGTAGAATTGATATTTGAGGTCTGTGTGTGTGTGTGTGTGTGTGTGTCTGTGTGTGTATGTGTGTGTCTGTGTGTGTATGTCTGTGTGTGTATGTGTGTGTCTGTGTGTGTATGTCTGTGTGTGAACTCCTATAGCCACTGTTTTTTTAAAAGTAAATAATAACTAAATGTTAACCCACACTAAAACTTCTCTCAGTTTCAATGCATTTCAAATAAATAAATAAATACATATATATATATATATATATATATATATATATATATATATATATATATATATATAAAAAAAAAATAAAAAATAATTAAACATTGAATTGGGATGTGAGGTCTGTGTGTGTCTCAACTTAAAGGCATTAAAAAGAAGATATCATTTTATTATAATTAAACATATAGGTGTAGAATCGACCTGTTCAGAATCTACCCGTCCTCCGTTTTTACGTATTTTCGTTTCATATTACCTCCTCCTCCTCCTCCTCCTCCTCCTCCTCCTCCTCCTCCTCCTCCTCCTCCTCCCTGCGCCGCTTTTACTTTTGACTAAAGTCGCGGACGTGCTGCCGGAATTTGCATGAATTTAACCGGGAAAAAAAGAAGAAAGGGCGAAGGACGTCTTCATCAGCGGTAATGGAGGCGATGAAGAGGAGGTGTGAAATGGAAGATAGAGATTCAACCGAGAGTGAAAAAGAAAAGAGAAAGAGAAGAAAGAGAAGAGCCAGAGGGAGGTGTCATCACCACGCCATCCGTCACAGAGGCGGAACCTGGAAGAGGTCTGAAGAAAGACCTACAGGCGGCGTTCTCCCTCCTGACCACCAGGGGGCGACGCCTCCGGTTGTATAGAAGTCTATGTTCATGTGTTAGAGCTGCATTTTCCCTCCTGACCACCAGGGGGCGACGCCTCCGGTTGTATAGAAGTCTGTGTTCATGTGTTAGAGCTGCATTCTCCCTCCTGACCACCAGGGGGCGACGCCTCCGGTTGTATAGAAGTCTATGTTCATGTGTTAGAGCTGCATTGAAACACTCGGGATTGTTGGTAAAATAGAAGCTGTGCACAAATACACACACACACTTACACACACACACACACACACACACACGCATACACACACACACACACACACACACACACACACACACACACACACACACACACACCTACATGGGAAACCACATTTTCAGTTGGTGGTCTTTCCTGTCTGTGCAGCACAGGTGTGTGTGTGTGTGTGTGTGTGTGTGTGTGTGTTCCTTGTCTTTAAGGTAACGCTTAATTAGACCACAAACTGACAACTGTGTGCATTCCTGTGTGCGTATGTTTCTGTGTGTGTGTCTGTGTGTGTCTGTGTGTGTGTCTGTGTGTCTGTGTGTGTCTGTGTGTATGTGTGTGTGTGTATAAACTTTAACTTTCATTCCAAAAGCTTTTCTGTCGAGTGTGTAAATCTGTCAATACTCACACAACAACAAGCGAGTACAATCGCACATTTCCATATATGTCACACACACGCACACACTCACACACACACACACACACACACACACACACACACACACACACACAGACACTTCCACACACACACACACACTTCCACACACACACACAGACACTTCCACACACACACACACACACTTCCACACACACACACACACACTTCCACACACACACACACACACACTTCCACACACACACACACACTTCCACACACACACACACACACTTCCACACACACACACACACACACACACACACACACACACACACACACACACACACACACACACACACACAGACACACACACACACAGACACACACACACACACACACACACACACACACACACACACACACTCACACACACACAAAGACAGGATTAGGCCTCCTGTCTTTGAGGTAATCCCTTTATGGATGTCACCTGTCATCTCCACTCACCTCCAACTTTCACTCCACCCTCCACCCTCCACCCTCCATCCCTCCATCCCTCTACACCTCTACACCTCCACCCCTCTACACCTCTACACCTCTACACCTCTACACCTCCACCTCTCCACACCTCCACGCTTCTACACCCCCACACCCCACACCACCCCCACACCCCTACACCCCACACCACCCCCCACACCCCACACCACCCCTCTACACCCCTACACCCCTACACCACCCCCTACACCCCACACACCACCCCACACCCCACACCTCACACCCCACACCTCTACACCATCCCTCTACACCTCTACACCACCCCTCTACACCTCTACACCTCTACACCATCCCTCTACACCTCTACACCACCCCTCTACACCTCTACACCTCTACACCATCCCCTCTACACCTCTACACCACCCCTCTACACCCTCACACCACCCCTCTACACCTCTACACCACCCCTCACACCCCTACACCACCCCCACACCCCACACCTCCCACACCCTCTACACCACCCCTCTACACCTCTACACCTCTACACCATCCCTCTACACCTCTACACCACCCCTATACACCT
>CM070089.1:1029058-1046558 GCA_036178185.1 Liparis tanakae
CAAAGGCTCCTTATCCAAATTAATACGCAGCGCCGCTTTCATCGCGGCCTCATTGAGTCATCGAGACGGGGACGCACAATGGCGCTTTCACCGCTCGCTTGGCAAAAGACTGCCACACATTCACCCCCACCCCCCCACCCCCACCTTCTCCTTTTTCTTCTTCTTTCTTTTTTCACGCACTCCAAACATTTTCCTTATTTCCGACACGTCCATCTCACAGAGAGAGAGAGAGAGAGAGAGAGAGAGAGAGAGACAGAGAGAGAGCGAGAGAGAAAGAGAGAGAGAGAGTGACAGAGAGAGACAGAGAGAGAGCGAGAGAGAAAGAGAGAGAGAGATGTTCCGCTATTCATCTATTCCCCTTGCATCTCGCCTTTCCGGAGCCATCTTTTTTCACGCCCCCCCCCCCCCCCTTCATCGACAGTCTCCCGGTCCCCCCCCCCCCCCCCCCCCCTCCTCCTGGTCACCGGGGAGCTCATTCTTAGTTGCACAAAAAACGTCCGTCACGGATTGCCTTCCTCCCGTCCGCCTGTGAATTAGCCGTGTGATTACACTGAGCTGGTGGGGCCGGGCCCACGGCTGGATTAGGGGGAGGGGGGGGGGGGGCGGCTCAGGCCCTGTGATTGGAGAAGCCCAGCAGAGTACAGACGGGCCCGAACCCAGCGGACGGGGGAGGGGGTAGCGCTAGCGGGCTAACTAGCCGCGGATGGCGAGATGCTGCTTGTCGCTCTGCCACGTCGGGAAAGTTCATCCAGATGGAGCCGGAGACGAGGAGCGCCGGGAGGACCGGAGCGCCGGGCTTTGGGTGGTTGAGTTGGGTTCTGGATGAATGAGGCCGGCGGGTGGGGGGGGGGGGGGGGGGTGACATTAAGTTAAGTGGAACTCGATCCTTCAGCGCAGCGACGATCGTCCGTTGTTTACGAGCCGTCGTGTTCAAATGTCAACGGAGGAAAAGAAGACGAGGAAGGAAACCGTTCTGAGGAGGAGCGTCTGGCTGAGGAAGAGGAGGGGGGGGGGGGGGGGCGGGAGGCGGAGGAGCACGGCGGGGAGTCTCTTTATACCCACTGACGTGTTCTACCCTCGAGGACGACGCTCAAAGACGTCAAGATAACTGGCGACTAGCAAGGCGACTCGTCGCCCCTCTTGTTCTTCACCTCTCCGAGATACCGAAGGAGGTGGAGGACGTTCGTTGGAAGACGTTCGTTGGAAGACGTTCGTTGGAAGACGTTGGACGTTCGTTGAAGACGTTCGTTGGAAGACGTTCGTTGAAGACGTTCGTTGAAGACGTTGGACGTTCGTTGAAGACGTTCGTTGAAGACGTTGGACGTTCGTTGAAGACGTTCGTTGAAGACGTTGGACGTTCGTTGAAGACGTTCGTTGGAAGACGTTCGTTGGAAGACGTTCGTTGAAGACGTTCGTTGAAGACGTTCGTTGGAAGACGTTCGTTGAAGACGTTCGTTGAAGACGTTCGTTGAAGACGTTCGTTGAAGACGTTCGTTGAAGACGTTCGTTGAAGACGTTGGACGTTCGTTGAAGACGTTCGTTGGAAGACGTTCGTTGGAAGACGTTCGTTGAAGACGTTCGTTGAAGACGTTCGTTGGAAGACGTTCGTTGGAAGACGTTGGACGTTCGTTGAAGACGTTCGTTGAAGACGTTCGTTGAAGACGTTCGTTGAAGACGTTCGTTGTCCTTTGCGTGTTCATATCTGCGTCCGTGCGTCTTTGACCCAATCCAAAGATGGTCGCCGGGGAGAGAGGAGAAAAGAGAGAGAGGGAGGCCGACCGAGAGAGGTGGAGAGACGAGCCCCCCCCCCCCCCCCCCCATGCAGCGCTCTGAGCCGTGTAAAGTACAATAAAGATACCGTCATGGCGGCTCGGCCTTCATTACCTCGCCGTTTGAAAATCTAAGCAGAATTTTTTAATGGCGTGCGGCGCCGCTCCGTCAGCCCCGATAAGGAGGGCGGGGGGGGGGGGGGGGGGCGTGTGAATCTGTGACTGAAGACATGGCGGTTTATCGCCCTCCCTCCATCCTCCCCTCATCCTTCACCTCCTCCCTCCTCTCCTTCTTCACCTCCCTTAGATACCCGCAGTAGTCGGAATGGATTCCTTCCCTTTTCCCGCTTCCTTCCCTATCTCCCCCCCCCCCCCTCCCCCGTCTCATAGCAACACCCGGCTACATGCCCCCCGTCCTTCTCCTCCTTTATTCCCTCGCTCCCTGGCGGCTGCGTTGTGATCGATTGTCTGAGCGTTTAAATGCTTTTCTTTTTTTATCTCGCTTGAAGACGTTCTTTTTCTTCTTTTCCTGCTTCTGTTTTTTTTTTCAAAATAAAAGCAGATAAAACCGGCTTCATTAAAGAGGTCGCTGTTTGTTTATGCACAACGGCTGTTGTTCACGGAGGGACCTGGACCTGTATCAGCTCCCATCAGGCCTTTCATTACACTCCTATACACACACACACACACACACACACACACACACACACACACACACACACACACACACACACACACACACACACACACAGGGCGAGATAAGGCTCCCTTTTAAAAGCGGATGCATTATTTAGCGCGGCGGCTAATGGCCCGGATCGTCCCGTAACAATTGAATAACATCGGCAGATAACGGCGAGCCTTTTTAAAAACAATGGCCCTGCAACGCCGGAGATAGTGGCACCGACGAAGAGGAGGAGGAGGAGGAGGAGGCCACAACACACGTCTCCGTCAGGAATGGGGGGCCGGGCTGTGAATCAATAACACGGTGGTCAGTATTAATCTGGCGTGGACGGCGCCCGTATCGGTGACTCCTCACGGTGACGGCGCTCTGATCTCTGGAGCGGCGCTCAAGAGATCAGAGCGATAGCATCTAATGGGGGGGGGGGGGGGCTCTGAGCAGGGTGTGTGTCGGACCGTTTGCGTGTGTGTGTGTGTGACCGTGTGTGTGTTTGTCTGACCGTGTGTGTGTGTGTGTGTGTGTGACCGTGTCACCGGCCTCACACACTTCATATCAAACTAATACTCTTCTTCTTTTTTCTCCTCCCAGCAACATGTTGCCCAATTTTTCAAAATAAAGTTCCGTCTTCACGAGGAAACCCCCTGGGTCACAACCCCCCCCCCCATAGTTAAATTCATCCTCCTTACATGGTTAATGAACTCTGCTGTCATTCCAGATCCTGTCCTCCTCCCCTGATTGTTTCGTTCCCTTCACCTGCTCCTCTGATCACCTCGTTAGCCCCTCCCCCTTCACCTGCTCCTCTGATCACCTCGTTAGCCCCTCCCCCTTCACCTGCTCCTCTGATCACCTCGTTAGCCCCTCCCCCTTCACCTGCTCCTCTGATCACCTCGTTAGCCCCTCCCCCTTCACCTGCTCCTCCCCCCGTCTCACCTGCAGCCCCTCCCCTCGTTAATCCCTCAATCCGTCGTGCTTTTGGGTTCCAGTACCTGTAACCATTACACCCTGGGTCTGGGTTCAGGACCGCCGCCCCTCTGGGTTCTCTGGGTTCTCTGGGTTCTGGGTTCTGGGTTCTGGGTTCTGGGTTCTGGGTTCTGTTGTTTGGGCTTCTTCGCTCGTCTTCGTTCATTTTGAGTTTTTCCGTAAGAATACATGAAACTATGGCCTCACACGTTTTCATTCATCTTGTTTCTTATTTTAAACTCATCTCATCTCTTCTGTGATTGGTTTGCTGAGGAGGCCTCGAGCCCCCCCCCCCCCCCCCATATCACGACTCGACTGGCGGTCGTTCAAATCACGTTTTCTCGTTGTATAAAGTTACACATCTCAGAGGGGGGGGGGGGGGTGATGGGGGGTGATGGGGGTGATGGGGGGTGATGGGGTTTCTTGGCCCTTTAAAGCCGTCCTCCACCTTTCAGGACGCCGTAGTGGTGCCATGTGGATGTGGTCCACCCTGAAGGGGGGGGGTATTCCTTGAGGGAGGGAGGCGGGCGGATCTAAACGGTGTGTGTGTGTGTGTGTGTGTGTGTGTCAGGCGTTGGCAGCAGGCCCGACTCACTGATCCTGTTGGATGCCTTCCATTGGCCCTCCTCCCCTCCACTCCCCCGCTCCTCCCTCTCTGTCTCTGTCTCTCCCTCTCTCTCTCTCCCCCTTCTCTCTCTCTCTTTCTTCTGCACTAAACTCTGCATGTAATATGATGAAAAAGAAAGAAAGAAAGACACAGAAAGCATAATTAAAACACGATTCATCTTTTTATATTTCTTCTTGACGACAACGAGCTCAAAACAGAGAAACACGTCTTCTCATCGCCGTGGTGACGGTGAAGAAAGGAAGGAGCAGAAACAACTCCAGTGAGCCGGGAAAAACAAACAAACAAACAAACAAACAAACAAACAAACAAACAAACAAATTCGGTGAAAATAGTGTTTTTGCAAAATAATTCAAAATAATGTAAAATAATTTACATTTACAATTTATATAATTCAAAATAATAAGAATTTATATATATACATAAAATTCAAGCCACATGACAGAGATTGCATTTTCCAGCCCTTCAAAACAAAACACACTCACATTTTGCCTCAGCCTCGTTGTCAGCTCCATTCTGATGGAGAGGAAAATAAATATATAAATATATAAATATAAATATAAATATATATATATATATATATATATATATATATATATATATATATATATATATATATATATATATATATATATACCTGATTTCTTTCCCTTTGTCTCGGGACCTCTGGACTGCGTACACATCTAATGATATATATTTTTAATCTCCTCTGCCCATATAAACTCTTCTGGATTATCCAATATCTTCACAAATAAGAGCTGATGATCCCATTAAGCTGAACTCTCACTATAAATATATACATACTGTTATTTTAATACCGATGTAGATTTGGGGGTGAAGGGGGGGGATAAGTGTTTCTGGCCATGTTTCCTGCCCCCCCCCCCCCCCCATGGTCCTCTGTAGCGGTGAATATTCTACACTAATACCATTCTCCCCACGGCAGAATGGGAAGGAAGAAAAAAAACTTGTCTTTTATGATTTGGTATTTCTTCTTCACCTCCCGGAGAAGTCCGGGAGAGGGTTTCTCCTCTTTTATTCTCTCTCTCCATCCCTTTCTCCCCCTGTCTGCCGGAGCCGGTCTCTCTATCGGCGCTCCTTTCTCCTCCAGTTATTCATATTCAACAGTCAATCACATCCCAAAAAAAAAAAGAAGAGCAAAGCGTGAGAGGGGAAGGCAGAGGGAGGGACCCGGAGATTGCAGATGGAAGTGTATTCCTCTCTCTCTCTCTCTCTCTCCCTCCCTCTCTCTCCCCCTCATGTTCTTATCCTCTCTGCATTTGAACCGGCGGAGCGCCACGAGCGCCGCTTTACATAGCCGCCTCCCCTCATCAAAAGCCTCCAATCGGCCTCCATCAGCATGCAGAATGCCACTCAACCCTGTAGCCTTTATTAAAGTTTGCCGGGACTCAATTTGAGATAACGATCGTTCTATTAAAACCACAAATGTAAGATAGTTTTTTCCCATAAATCTCCGGGTGGAATGGAATTGTTAATCAGCAGAAGGCTGATGTGATTCCTCTGTCACAAATCCTGCCGGCGGCTCAGCGGCACACCGGCTTTACCGTAACTTCGGGCTTAGCGGTCGCCACGGAAACCAGGGGGGGGAGTGTGTGTGGTGTTAGAGGGTGTAGGGGTGGGGGCAACGGGGGTGTAGGTTGGGTGATGGGGGGTTAGGGGGTGGGGTGGCTTACCCCCCCCCCCCCACCCCGATGGAGGCCTGATTGGATTTGAGGCAAAGTGCTTGAGTGTGTTTTATTTTGAAGGGCTGAGAAATTCTTTCCCTCTGGCTCTGCCCCCCCCCTCCCTGGTGTGAGCCAAGCACCAGAGATCCATCACCACCTCCACCCACATCTTGGCCTACGTCCCGCCTGGCACAGCTTCCTGTTTTGGGCTGAGCGGCGGACCCCCATGACCCTCAGACCCCTCAGACCCCCATGACCCCCATGACCCCCATGACCCTCAGACCCCTCAGACCCCCATGACCCCCATGACCCTCAGACCCCCATGACCCTCAGACCCCCATGACCCCCATGACCCTCAGACCCCTCAGACCCCCATGCCCCCCACGACCCTCCGACCCCTCAGACCCCCATGACCCCCATGACCCTCAGACCCCATGACCCTCAGACCCTCAGACCCCCATGACCCTCAGACCCCATGACCCCATGACCCCCATGACCCTCAGACCCCTCAGACCCCCATGACCCTCAGACCCCCATGACCCCATGACCCCCATGACCCCTCAAAACCCCATGACCCCTCAGACCCCCATGACCCCCATGACCCCCCAGACCCTCAGACCCTCAGATGAAGCCCCCGTGAGGGTCTGGCTACGAGCTGAAGGCCGAGGTCGGGTCCGGCGGTGTGTCTCTGGTTGTTGGGGGCAACGAAGAGTTCAAAGAGTGATGCTTGTGGTCTGTGATGTCGTCTGTGGTTGGGATGAAGCGGCGCTCCCTACTCTGGCACACCGTCTCCGTGACATCACCACAGTGACGTCACCGTGGAGACGTCACCGTGGAGACGTCACTGTGGTGATGTCAGTGACGGTATCTGTCTGCTTGTGTCTCGCGCCGTCGTTAGCCACGGGACGCATTCACCGGATCCCATTACCTCCCCCCCCCTGCCCCCCCCTGGCCCCCCCACAACCCTCTCTCTCTCTGCTCCATCCCTCTCTCTCTCTCGTCTCTCGGCCTCTAAACTTTTACTCGAGCGTATCAAACTCTGTGGCGGATCATCTGGGTCTGATTTATCTCTCGCCCTCCGACCAGTCTCCATCCATCTCCCTCTCTCTCTCCATCCATCTCCCTCTCTCTCTGTCTCTCTCTCCATCCATCTCCCTCTCTCTCTCTCTCTCTAACGAGAAGGTCGTCGATGGGAAAATCGATGCAGATGTGAACACATCTGTGTCTCATGTCGTTCCTTCTTTCCTTTAATTGAGGCTTTGAGAGAAGAAGAAGAAGAAGAAGAAGAAGAAGAAGAAGAAGAAGAAGAAGAAGAAGAAGAAGAAGAAGAAGAAGAAGAAGAAGAAGAAGAAGAAGAAGAAGAAGAAGAAGAAGAAGAAGAAGAAGAAGTTGGTAGACGGGCGGTTGGAAGAAGCGTTGGTAGACGGCGTGTTGGTAGATGGCGTTTGGTAGACGGCGTTGGTGACGGTGTTGGTAGACGCGTGTTGGTGGACGGCGTGTTGGTAGACGCGGTTGGTAACGGCGTGGCGGTTGGTGACGGCGTGTTGGTGGACGCGTGTTGGTAGACGGCGTGTTGTGTTGTGGCGTGTTGGTAGACGGCGTGTTGTGGTGGCGGCGTTGGTAGACGGCGTGTTGGTAGACGCGCGGTTGACGGCGTGTTGGTGGACGGCGTTGGTGGTAGACGCGTGTTGGTAGACGTGTTGGTAGAGCGTGTGGTAGACGGGCGTGTTGGTAGACGGCGGTTGGTAGAGCGTTGGTAGAGCGTGTTGGTAGACGGCGTGTTGGTAGACGGCGTGTTGGTAGATGGCGGGTTGGGGGGCGGCGTGTTGGTACGGCGTTGGTAGACGGCGTGTTGGTGGACGGCGTGTTGGTAGACGGCGTGTTGGTAGATGCCGTGTTGGTGAGCGTGTTGGTAGACGGCGTGTTGGTAGACGGCGTGTTGGTAGACGGCGTGTTGGTAGACGGCGTGTTGGTAGACGGCGTGTTGGTAGACGGCGTGTTGGTGAGCGGCGTGTTGGTAGACGGCGTGTTGGTAGACGGCGTGTTGGTAGACGGCGTGTTGGTGGACGGCGTGTTGGTAGACGGCGTGTTGGTAGACGGCGTGTTGGTAGACGGCGTGTTGGTGGACGGCGTGTTGGTAGACGGCGTGTTGGTAGACGGCGTGTTGGTAGACGGCGTGTTGGTAGACGGCGTGTTGGTGGACGGCGTGTTGGTAGACGGCGTGTTGGTGGACGGCGTGTTGGTAGACGGCGCGTGTTGGTGGACGGCGTGTTGGTAGACCGGCGTGTTGGTGGACGGCGTGTTGGTAGACGGCGTGTTGGTAGACGGCGTGTTGGTGACGGCGTGTTGGTAGCGGCGTGTTGGTAACGGTGTTGGTGGATGGCGTGTTGGTAGGCGGCGTGTTGGTAGACGGCGTGTTGGTAGACGGCGTGTTGGTAGACGGCGTGTTGGTAGACGGCGTGTTGGTAGACGGCGTGTTGGTGGACGGCGTGTTGGTAGACGGCGTGTTGGTGACGGCGTGTTGGTAGACGGCGTGTTGGTAGACGGCGTGTTGGTAGACGGCGTGTTGGTGGACGGCGTGTTGGTAGACGGCGTGTTGGTGGACGGCGTGTTGGTAGACGGCGTGTTGGTGGACGGCGTGTTGGTGGACGGCGTGTTGGTGGTCGGCGTGTTGGTAGACGGCGTGTTGGTAGACGGCGTGTTGGTGAACGGCGTGTTGGTAGACGGCGTGTTGGTGGACGGCGTGTTGGTAGACGGCGTGTTGGTGGACGGCGTGTTGGTAGACGGCGTGTTGGTAGACGGCGTGTTGGTAGACGCGTGTTGGTAGACGGCGTGTTGGTAGACGAGCGGCGTGTTGGTGGGCGCGTGTTGGTAGACGGCGTGTTGGTGGACGGCGTGTTGGTAGACGGCGTGTTGGTGGACGGCGTGTTGGTAGACGGCGTGTTGGTAGACGGCGTGTTGGTAGACGGCGTGTTGGTAGACGGCGTGTTGGTAGACGGCGTGGTGAACGGCGGCGTTGCCTGGAGGCGGCGGCGCCGTCACGCGGGCCGTTAATTGCCTCCGGTCTCCGGAGATGAGGGAATATTTAAAATCTGAGGGATTAAAGATTAAAAGCTGCAGCAGCAGCAGAGACCCGGTGGCGTGAAGATGGCAATCAGCAAGGGTAATGATGGAGAGAAGGAGGAGGGAGAGAGGGAGGAAGAGAGGAAGAGAGGAAAAAGGGAGGGAGAGGGAGAGAGGGAGGGAGAGAGAGAGAGGGAGAGAGAGAGGGAGGGAGAGAGGAATGGAGAGAGAGAGAGAGAGGGAGAGAGGGCGGGAGGGAGAGAGGGAGGGAGAGAGAAGGAGGGTGAATTTTCAAAAAAGACATCTCCATCTTGTAAACTCGATTCATCTACGTGTAACTTCCTTTGTCCAACTTCCTGTTTCCTGTTTCCTGTTTCCAGTTTCCTTCTTTCTGCTTCCAGCTTCCTTCTTCCTGTTTCCTGCTCCCTGCTTCCTGCCGCCTCGTGTCCTCAGTGTTCTACACCCCGTGGTTACCTGAAGGCGTCTCTCCACGCCGCTCGCCTCGTCCCACCAGATACTTCAGGGACCGTCTCCAGAATCAGACAAAACATCAGGAGGAACTTTGGATTTAATGTTTTTAGAATCCGTTTCTTTGTGTCAGATAAGCCTCATGCATTATGGAGAGGAGGAGGAGGAAGAGGAGGAGGAAGAGGAGAAAGAGGAGGAGGGGGGGGGGAGGGGGGGGGGAGGATGAGGAGGGGGTAATCCGAGGCACGGATGGAATCACCAGAGTGTTGAAGGGGCATCGGAGAGAGAGAGAGAGAGAGAGAGAGAGAGAGAGAGAGAGAGAGAGAGAGAGGCGGCGCCCGCCATCATAAATATGAAACAGATGTTGGGTGACATTTAAAAAACGTGAATCCACTCCTCTGCTGCAAACCTGACATCCATCTCTCTCTCCATCTCTCTCTCTCCATCTCCTCTCTCTTTCCTCTCTCTCTCTTCCTCTTTTTCCGCCATAATCCTGCAGAACCAGCGATGCATAGATTATTCTCTCCTTTTTATTCTGCCTTCCTTTTCGTCATTGCGCCAACATATAAATAAACTCGTCTTCATCACTTTGTCTCTCGTCTCTGATGAAGATCGATTTAAAAACAGAAAGAATAAATCAAACCTGAAGCTGAAACACGAGAGAATGAACGAGGGATGAAAGGTTTATGTAGATGTGGAGATGCTCTGAGATACGAGACGGAGAGAGAGGGGCGGCGACGCCCTCGTGTGGTTATGGTGTGGTTATGGTGTAGTTATGGTGTAGTTATGGTGTGGTTATGGTGTGGTTATGGTGTGGTTATGGTGTGGTTATGGTGTGGTTATGGTGTAGTTATGGTGTGGTTATGGTGTAGTTATGGTGTAGTTATGGTGTAGTTATGGTGTGGTTATGGTGTGGTTATGGTGTAGTTATGGTGTAGTTATGGTGTGGTTATGGTGTGGTTATGGTGTGGTTATGGTGTGGTTATGGTGTGGTTATGGTGTAGTTATGGTGTAGTTATGGTGTAGTTAAGTAGTTATGGTGTGGTTATGGTGTAGTTATGGTGTGGTTATGGTGTGGTTATGGTGTGGTTAAGTAGTTATGGTGTAGTTATGGTGTAGTTATGGTGTAGTTATGGTGTGGTTATGGTGTGGTTATGGTGTGGTTATGGTGTGGTTAAGTAGTTATGGTGTGGTTATGGTGTAGTTATGGTGTGGTTATGGTGAAGTTATGGTGTGGTTATGGTGTGGTTAAGTAGTTATGGTATGGTTATGGTGTAGTTATGGTTATGGTTATGTGGTGTGTAATTATGGTGTGGTTATGGTGTGGTTATGGTGTGGTTATGGTGTGGTTATGGTGTATATGGTGGTGTAGTTATGTGTGTTATGGTGTAGTTATGGTGTGGTTATGGTGTGGTTATGGTGTGGTTATGGTGTAGTTATGGTGTGGTTATGGTGTAGTTATGGTGTGGTTATGGTGTGGTTATGGTGTGGTTATGGTGTAGTTATGGTGTGTTTATGGTTTATGGTGTGGTTATGGTGTAGTTATGGTGTAGTTATGGTGTGGTTATGGTGTGGTTATGGTTATGGTGTAGTTATGGTGTGGTTATGGTGTAGTTATGGTGTAGTTATGGTGTGGTTATGGTGTGGTTATGGTGTGGTTATGGTGTGGTTATGGTGTAGTTATGGTGTGGTTATGGTGTAGTTATGGTGTGGTTATGGTGTGGTTATGGTGTGGTTATGGTGTAGTTATGGTGTGGTTATGGTGTGGTTATGGTGTGGTTATGGTGTGGTTATGGTGTGGTTATGGTGTGGTTAAGTAGTTATGGTGTGGTTATGGTGTAGTTATGGTGTAGTTATGGTGTGGTTATGGTGTGGTTATGGTTATGGTGTGGTTATGATGTAGTTATGTGTGTTATGTGGTTATGGTGTGTTATGGTGTGGTTATGGTGTAGTTATGGTGTGGTTATGGTGTAGTTATGGTGTGGTTATGGTGTATATGGTGTGGTTATGGTGTGGTTATGGTATGGTGGTTATGGTGTAGTTATGGTGTGGTTATGGTGTGTTATGGTGTGGTTATGGTGTGGTGTTATGGTGTGGTTAGTTGTGGTTATGGTGTGTTTTTGGTGTGGTTATGGTGTAGTTATGGTGTGGTTATGGTGTGGTTATGGTGTGGTTATTATGGTGTGGTATGTATGTGTAAGTTAGTTGTGTGTTATGGTGTAGTTATGGTTGTGGTTATGGTGTGGTTATGGTGTGGTTATGGTGTAGTTATGGTGTGGTTATGGTGTAGTTATGGTGTGGTTATGGTGTGGTTATGGTGTGGTTATGGTGTGGTTATGGTGTAGTTATGGTGTAGTTATGGTGGTTATGGTGGTTATGGTGTGGTTATGGTGTGGTTATGGTGTTATGGTGTGGTTATGGTGTAGTTATGGTGTGTTATGGTTGTAGTTATGGTGTAGTTATGGTGTGGTTATGGTGTAGTTATGGTGTGGTTATGATGTGGTTATGGTGTGGTTAGGGTGTGGTTATGTAGTTATGGTGTAGTTATGGTGTGGTTATGGTGTGGTTATGGTGTAGTTATGGTGTGGTTAGTGTTATGGTGTGGTTATGGTGTGGTTATGGTGTAGTTATGGTGTGGTTATTATGTGTGTTATGGTGTGGTTATGGTGTGGTTATGGTTGTGTTATGGTGTGGTTATGGTGTGGTTATGGTGTAGTTATGGTGTGGTTATGGTGTGGTTATGGTGTGGTTATGGTGTGGTTATGGTGTGGTTATGGTGTGGTTAAGTAGTTATGGTGTGGTTATGGTGTAGTTATGGTGTAGTTATGGTGTGGTTATGGTGTGTGTGGTTATGGTGTGGTTGGTTATGGTGTAGTTATGGTGTGGTTATGGTGTGGTTATGGTTAGTTATGGTGTGGTTATGGTGTAGTTATGGTGTGGTTTATGGTGTGGTTTGGTTATGGTGTGGTTAATGGTGTGGTTATGGTGTGGTTATGGTGTAGGTTATGGTGTGGTTATGGGTTATGGTGTGGTTATGGTTATGGTGTGGTTATGGTGTGGTTATGGTGTTATGGTGTGTTATGGTGTGGTTATGGTGTGGTTATGGTGTGTTATGGTGTGGTTATGGTGTAGTTATGGTGTGGTTATGGTGTAGTTATGGTGTAGTTATGGTGTGGTTATGGTGTAGTTATGGTGTAGTTATGGTGTGGTTATGGTGTGGTTATGGTGTGGTTATGGTGTGGTTAAGTAGTTATGGTGTGGTTATGGTGTAGTTATGGTGTGGTTATGGTGTGGTTATGGTGTGGTTAAGTAGTTATGGTGTGGTTATGGTGTAGTTATGGTGTAGTTATGGTGTAGTTATGGTGTAGTTATGGTGTAGTTATGGTGTAGTGTTGGTGTGGTTATGGTGTAGTTATGGTGTGGTTAAGTAGTTATGGTGTAGTTATGGTGTGGTTATGGTGTAGTTATGGTGTAGTTATGGTGTAGTTATGGTGTAGTTATGGTGTAGTGTTGGTGTGGTTGAAATTATTTAAATTAAGAAGAAGACAAATTATAATTAATAAATAAAATAAATAAAATAAAATAATATAAATAAAATACAAAATTGAGACAAGAGGAGGAAACGGAGCAGCAAACAAATAAAAAACGAATAAAAAAACAAATGAAAAAACAAATAAAAAGAGAAATGGTAGAGACAAGTATTTGTGAGCAGGTGACGGAGGGATGATGGAGAGACGATAGAGGCGGAGAGAGAGACAGAGAGACTGATGGCCTAGAGAAAGGGTGATAGCGGCTGGGGAAAGTGATGGAGGGAGGGGGAGTCTCGGGGGCCTTTGCGCCGAGCCCCCCCCCCCCCCCGGCCTGTCAGTCAGAATGGAATGAGGAGGTCTTATCTCCTCCGCACACGTGACCCCTAACCTGACCTCCCCTCCTCTTCCTCACACCTTCCTCACACCCCTACCTATTCGCCCGCCCCTCCCTCTCCTCTCCATCTCTTCTTCTATCCCCGGGAATATATTTGAAGACGAGGTGAAATATGAAAATGTATCGTTTCTGGTCTTTCTTCTTTTTCTCCTCTTCCTCGTCCTCCTCCTCTTCCTCCTCTTCCTCCAGGACTGTGGAGAATCCCCAGAGTCTCAGTCTGCTGCAGTGGAACGGTAATCTACGGGACACGGAAACATCAATGTGCTGCAAGTAAGAGAGAGTGTGGGTGTGAGTGTGTGAGTGTGTGTGTGTGTGTGAGTGTGTGTGAGTGTGTGAGTGTGTGAGTGTGTGTGAGTGTTTGAGTGTGGGTGTGAGTGTGTGAGTGTGTGAGTGTGTGTGAGTGTTTGAGTGTGTGTGAGTGTTTGAGTGTGGGTGTGAGTTTGTGAGTGTGTGTGGGTGTGTGAGTGTGTGTGTGAGTGGGTGTGTGAGTGTGTGAGTGTGTGGGTGTGTGAGTGTGTGTATGTGTGAGTGTGTGTGTGAGTGTGTGAATGTGTGTGAGTGAGTGTGTGTGTGTATGTGTGTCTGAGTGTGAGTGTGTATGTGTGTCTGAGTGTGTATGTGTGTGTGTGTGAGTGTGTGTGTGTGTGTGTGGGTGTGTGTGAGTGTATGTGTGAGTTTGTGTGTGTGTTTGAGTGTGGGTGTGAGTTTGTGAGTGTGTGTGGGTGTGTGAGTGTGTGTGTGAGTGTGTGTGTGAGTGTGTGAGTGTGTGTGAGTATATGTGTGAGTGTGTGTGAGTGTGTGTGTGAGTGTGTGAGTGTGTGTGTGTGTCTGTGTGTGTGTGTGTAGGCGGGTAACCCGACCCGGTTCAGGTCCATCCTGGGCGGCCCTAATTGGTCCTAATGTCGGCCCTCGGTCTGCGCTGCTTTCATGGCAGTAATTAGGCTAATGGAGGGCGCCGTGGGGGGGGGGGGGGGGGGGGGGGGGCGTGGCCTGCTCCGGCGGCGGGAGAACAAGGAGCTCCTCTTCTCCTCTGCAGGTCCGGTTGGGGCTGAATGGCCGTAATGGAGGTAGTGACAGTCGTGCTGGTGAAGAGGAGGGACGCCAGGTGGCGAAGAGCAGCCGGTGACGACGGACGCCACGCCGGAGCGGCGTCCGCCTCCTCCCACACGGAGCTGAGGGGAGGGGCTTGTTCTCAGGTGGTCTCTGGGGACGGGGACTAAAAACAACTCCACCGTGACTCTCCTCTTAAAGTCAGACTCACTTTGGAGAACAGGAGTCACGAGGTGCATATCTTTACCTCCTTCATTCATCGCTCGCTCTCTCTCTCTCTCTCTACCTCTATCTCCCTCCCTCCCTCTCTCCCTCCCTCTCTCTCTCTCTCTCTCTTTCTCTTCCACTCTTTTTATTTAGTATTTTCACATAACGGTGATATTCAATTGAAGTCATCTTTCCCCCCGTCCCCGTCGCCGTGGAAACGGGCCTTGCCCCGTCTCCGCGGTCCCCGTGGCGACCGGCGGCTCGGTGCCGTGTCGGAACGTTAAAGTTTAAAACGAGTCGGCAGCTTTCGGCTTTTCTTCACTCTTCTCCCTCCGGTTACAGGAAGACGTCAGAGAGAAGATTTATGAACAATAACGAGTTTGAGGAGATCAAAGCTCAGAATAATAACCGTTATTGACGCTCCTCTTTGTTTCCAGGCGGCTCAACGACGTGTTCCTGGTTTCTGATGTAGACACGCCGGGGGGGGGGGGGGGGGGGGGGGGAACCCCCTCCAGCCTGATGCACAGCTCCTCTTTGATCACCTGCGCTCCACCTGCAGCTGAGGAGCAGATCATCACCTCGGTAAACACGAAATAATAAGAAACATAAGAACATATGAACTCCTTTGTTCTTTTATGTGACTGAAAACAAACAGGAACAGGGGGGGGGGGGGGGGGGCAAGGGGTTGGATTGAGAGGAAGGAAGCCAGAGAAGGAGAGAACAGAGAAAGAGAGGAGAAAGAAGGAGAGAACAGGAAGAGAGGAGAGAGAAGGAGGGAACAGAGGAAGAGAGGAGAAAGAAGGAGAGAACAGGAAGAGAGGAGGAGAAACCAGACGACAGGACGCTTGTTGACCTTTTGTCTGAAGCGAGATGCAGCGGCTAGTCACCGTGTGTGTGTGTGTGTGTGTGTGTGCAGAAGTGTGTGTGTGTTGAATACCACTCATCACTACACACACACACACACACACACACGCAGGTGTTTTTGGGGCTCGTTTGACGACTTCTTCTTCACCTCCGCCGTGAAAGACCTCAAAATAATCTGATTTGTATTTATTCTCTACCCTCATTGGCTCACCTGTTCTCCCTCCTCCCTCTCTCTCTCCCTCTCCCCTCCTCCCTCCTCCCTCCTCCCCTCCTCCCTTCATCCCTTCTTCCCTCACTCCTCTGCCGACACGCTCCACCGGTCTTGAGAGGCGATAATTTCAGGTTTGTGTCCGACGTCAGATTAATGACGCTGTTTAGGCTCGTGGTTGGAAGCGTGGCGCTCACTGTGTGTGTGTGTGTGTGTGTGTGTGTGTGTGTGTGTGTGTGTGTGTGTGCGTGTTTAGAGGGTGTCACTCCCTTCCGCTGACTGCTGGCTCACCTGATGCGTCAGGGGGTCAGAGGGAGGTGATGTTGTGGTTGAGACATACCTGAGGGGATGACCAGGTACCACACACACACACACACACACACACACACACACACACACACACACACACAAAGACACACACAAAGACACACACGCCTGACATTCCTCAACACACAGACTTGTGTACTTAACATTCTTGTTTAAACTCTTTACCTTCAGCGTCTAAAATAAACCGCTGCAGGAAGTTTATTTTGAAAATAAACCGAGAGTTTTAACGTGAACATGTGACTTTATTTTG
Source organism: Liparis tanakae (assembly GCA_036178185.1). NCBI lineage: Eukaryota > Metazoa > Chordata > Actinopteri > Perciformes > Liparidae > Liparis > Liparis tanakae. The sequence continues at coordinate 1,045,135 of CM070089.1, forward strand.
AAAGGGCAGAAACTGACACTTCCAGAACTGACGCCTGAGGGGAAACATGTTTAATGAAGAGTCATCGCTCGTCTTCACCAGTATACCTCAGCTTGTTTTTCAATTACACACACACACACACACACACACACACACACACACACACACACACACACACATACACACTCACACACACACACACACACTCACACACATGCACGCACACACACACACACTCACACACACACACACTCACACACACACACACACACACACTCACACAGGTTTCATTTCTACATGTCTCCCCTCTTCGCGGCGCCTGAAGCGTCCGGCGAGGCGACTTCCTGTCTGACGGCCGCGAGGTCAAAGGTCACGGCGATAAAAATTGTAAATGATTAAAGAGGCGGAGAGAAACAGGAGCAACTCACCTGAGTCACCACACACACACATTCCTGCCATGTGAGTGTGTGTGTTAGTGTGTGTGTGAGTGTGTGAGTGTGTGAGTGTGAGTTTGTGTGTGACCGGCAGTAAATCCCCTGAGGCAGAAGAAAGGCCTCAAAGCTTCACTTTAGTCTAATTTGCTAATTACAGACTCTTTTTTTTTTTTTTTTTGGAGCCGGGGTCGAGCTTAGTGTGTGTGTGTGTGTGTGTGTGTGTGTGTGTGTGTGTGTGTGTGTGTGTGTGCAACACAGACTGCAGCCCTCTGTTGGGGCTTAAATGATGTGTGTTGTTGTTGTTGTTGTTGTTGTTGTTTTCTTCATGCTGATCTCCACTGTTTACTCCTGCCGGTGAGAGAAGGGGGCGGGGCCTTCACCAGGTGACTCATCTAAGAACCACGATGTTGAGGGAGCACAAATATAAAAACAAAATAAAACTGAAACATATGAGTGTGTGTGTGTGAGAGTGTGTGTGTGTGTGTGTGTTAGTGTGTTTGTGAGTGTTTGTGGGTGTGTGTGTATAGTGAGTGTGTGTGAGTGTGTGTGTGTGCCCTCTCCCGGGTCATTAGATGTGTGTCAGTGGAGGGAGGCGGATCGAAGGTGTGTGTGTCCGCCTCTGATTGGCTGAGGAGGAAACGGGAGACGAGGCCAGAGACTAAAGTGCTTCATTTGGTTAATGGACGAAGAAGAAGAAGAAGAAGAAGAAGAAGAAGAAGAAGAAGAAGAAGAAGAAGAAGAAGAAGAAGAAGAAGAAGAAGAAGAAGAAGAAGAAGAAGAAGAAGAAGAAGAAGAAGAAGAAGAAGAAGAAGAAGAAGAAGAAGAGGATCATATTAAAGGGTTCATTCATCATCAAGTTTTGTGATGGAATATGTGCTTCTTCTTCTTGCTTTAGCTCCTCCTAAAAAGAAAAGAGAGGGAGAGGGAGAGAGAGAGGAAGAGAGAGAGGAAGAGAGGGAGGGAGAGAGAGAGAGGGAGAGAGAGAGATAGGACTCTGTGAAGTGGAGGATG